>JAZEWU010000038.1:945707-958357 GCA_036362915.1 Geotria australis | reverse complement strand
CGCGAGCGGCACCTGCACGGCGGCGGTACCTGTATGGCGCCAGTGCGAATGCCCTCGTCCAGGCTGTTGGGGTCGCCGTGCTCGTTCACGTCCGCAAGTCTGTAGAGCGGCAACACGTGCAGCTGCTCGTCGTCCGGCACCACGCCGATTACGCGGTTGTCCTCCTTGGTCAGGGTGCACACCTGGAACGTCGCCCACGCACGCACGCGCCCTCCCAGCGTCACCACGCGGGCCTAATCGCTCCACGCCGCCCCGAGCCCCCGAGACAAACCTAAACCCCCTTCGCTGTCTAAGTGTCCACGAACCCGCACCGTTTGATGACGGGCGGCAATGACACGGTCTGTTGGTAGATCGGTTGATAGCTCGTTAGCCGCGTGTGTTGTGTAAACGCAGAAATCCTGTAAAGAGCCTGCAAGCTCACTGAGTATTTTTCTGCGGTAATAATGAACAACTATGCTAGAAAGGATCGGATATCGACACCTACGTCCGCCCTCGTTAATACTGCAATGCGTGTCGGATAAAACTCCCACGCGCCCGTCTGGTTGACAGCGGGTGTTAAAGATCCCGGAACCTTAAATGAGTATAGGGCCTGTATGCGCTGGAGCGACTGTTGAGATGTTAGAAATTTGATACATTTACTCACAAGTCACACAACTGGGAATAAACACACGGCAGCAGAGTCGCCTACTACTGTGAAACTACAGCAGACTACGATGGTCCGTGAAGCGCCGCTTTCGCGATAGGCGCCTTACGCTGCAAAAATCTCCCAAATACAAAACGCATCTATGATTCAATTTATATTTTAAGGTGGTCAGTATTTAACACAATTCCGGTTTATGACAATCGCAGAAATGAAATCGGCTGTAAGACGCCGTCTGCAGCGGTAACAAATAGGCACGCTCGCGTGACAAAAACCGGCCGATCGGTTGTCGGGTGGATGTGGGTTTACGACGCTTGCTTTTACGCGACCTAACCCAAAAATACTTTTCTACGTAGTCAGTATTGTTTTCGCAGATGACGGGCCGTGCGAGGAGGTGGCGGGGGCGTCGACCAGGACGCCGGGAAGCGGCTGGCAGGAAACCCGGCGGCAGCGACGCACGTACCACGGTGCTGCCGTTGGGCATGTTGTGCTGGTCGCGGTGAGCGTGGGCGCAGAAGTCGACGCAAGCCGTGACGCCCGAGAAGGGCCGCCCGTCCTGCAGGCCCAGGCGGCATTCGGGAGCCGACACCTCGTGCTCCACCTGCCGGGAGAGGACGGCAGCGGGGCGTCGGTGTCACGCCGCGTAAGCGAACGGCACGGCGGTTCAAGGGAAACGTTTTATTTCGAGCCACACCCGCAGCGTGTGTGACCTCACAACCAATACTATATGTGATGAAGTGTTTGTTGGGTTGGACTGTATGACTCGAGCCAAAAAATACTCGATTACATAGCAGGGCCTCATCTAAACAAGGAGAAGCCCACGCGGTCATTGTTAAAAAAATTTTTTAATAAATGTTAAATTCCCAACGGGACAGCAAACCGCCTGGCTGCCTCCTCTGCCTCTCTGCGCTTTCCTCGCGCCTCTGAGTCCTTCTCTCGTGAAATGAATATCTTCGACATTGAATGAATATGTGCACGTTATAAATGTTAATTATTATTAGTTCTGTAACTGTCTATCGTGCACTCTGCCACAAATCTCAACACCCACGCCCCGCCCCGCCCCCATCGCGTACACTTGTAATGGTTGCGACGCCTAACGCTTAATTGCACTCGTTTTTACTCAAATATTTTCACATTCCCACAGCTGCGCCGAATCTATCATTAAGACACCCGTTGCTGATTTTCCCGCAAGGTGGTGAAAATGTTATTGAACCCGGGGGGGGGGGGTAACGATGGACCGAGTGAACCCCCCAACCAGGATGTGATCGCGAGCCGCTCACTCTGCCGAGCCACCAGGACCTTCGCGTTGCCCGATAATAGTTTCAACATCACGGCGTGTGAATTCACACGTTCCCTGTGCGCGCACGCGGGTGGCCGGTGCGATACCTGGTTCGTGTAAGCGTCTGGCGCCAGCCGCTTGTACACCGGCCCCACGCGCGTCGCCAGCTGCTGCAGGTACGACTCCAGCTTCTCCTCCTGTCGCCACAAACACCGATTCGTTAGCACCAAGCACCCACCTCGGGCGCCTTTCTGTGTAGAGGTTGTGTGTTCTCCCCCTGTTCTGCGTGGGTTTCCTCCGGGTTCTCCGGTTTCCTCCTACAACTAAAGAAACTCTTGAATTAAATGGCCGATAACATCACAATGTATAGACGGCGGGTTGGTGCCGGGAGGCCGCCTGGCTGATTCCCTCCCGCTCGGCGGTTTCCTGGCACCTCCGTATCCGTGTCTCTTCCATGATCAGGCGTAGAATTTGAGCGGCGCTTAATAAATCCCATTATTATCACCGCCGCCGCAGGCCCAGCTGCTGCCCTCCTGCCCGACGTGGGGAGGGGGGGGTGGGGGCGGACGCTGGCACGCGCACCTCCTTGGAGGTGTCATCTCCGTTGAGCTTGAACTTGCGCGGGTACTTGCTGCGTGCGAACTTGCAGCCGTTGTAGTACATGCTCCACGAGCAGCCGAACGAGAACGAGGCTCCGCACGTCTCGGGGTCCAGGCCCTGGCACGCGCAGGTTCGGCTGCGGGAGGACGGGGCAGACGCAACGAGTTCACATGCGCGCACACACGCACGCACGGGCACACACGCGCAACGAGCAACGCAACCCCGTCAAAACAGCGTCGGCGGCAGCGTCGTGTGCAATCCGTGTTTTCGTTAATTTAATCATCTTCTTTCGAGAATTCGTACATTTGTTGTCGGGTTATGCCACGTAACAATCCGGCCAAATATTTTTTTTTGCCGCTATAATTAGACGGCATCCAATTGGCCACCCAGGTCACTCTCGCGTCCTCCTCACCTGGGGTTAATAAAAAAATCAAAAGTTGAAACTTTAAAAGGCAACGCATCGCGTGTCGATTGTCCTCACTCTTCGTTGAGGCTGCACCGCCGGCAGGTGGGCACGCCGTAGTTGTTGAGCGTCGTGGTGAGCTCGTTGTAGAGGAGGTCGGCCAGGCCCCGGTTCACGCCCTCCCACGCCATGATCGCCATGACGATGACGGCGTTCTCGCACCGGTGTCCGGCGCGCTCGCGCACGATGCACAGCAGCTTCTCCTCCTCGCTGGCGCGCCGCAACACCTGCCAGGGCCGCGCCCGCCGCACAGCCACGCTCGCTTTAATTGCCGTGCCTCCACGGCTAAGCTAACTTAACCAACCTTTACCAGTGGCACGGTGCAGGCTGATATAGATTAATCCGACAAATCAGTAGAAATAGGAAATACAGGATAATCTGAAATGTTTTGTTTCGCAATAATTCCGCGTGGGAAGTTGCCGTTGGAGCACACCTCCTCCGCCGTCGCCACGACTCCGTGCGTCACTCACCCACTTGGCGATGGGGCAGCCCTGGGAGCTTTTGCCTTCCTTCCCAGTGTACACCACCTTCTCTATCCGCACGGATTTTCCCTTCTCACCGAACCTGCAGAGACGACCGAGCCACATTCCCCGAGCGGAGAGCATGAGACGAGCCTGGCCACCGATTTGTTTCGACCAGCATCTATAAATCAATCGATCTCTAGATTTTACGGATTATTATTTTGTGATGCTGCTGTTGCGATGGCAATAGCGCAGAAGCACAGTTCACTAAAAACTCACAGACGTCTATAACACTGTGGCCAAAAGGAACAACGTATTAAATACAAGTTATAACGGCAAAGAGGTAGGGGACGGGGGAAGGCAGCCACATGGTTAGCCGGCGGCAACATGTGCCAGACACTGCGTCCTATATATTATGTTATCGGCCAATTAATTGTGTCTGAGGAAACCGGAGAACCCGGAGGATGCCCACGCAGAACAATAAGAAGAAAACACATACTTCACACAGAAAGGCGCCCGAGGCGCAGATGTTACACCACTGCACCACGCTGCCGTACAATCAAGTTTTAAGGCTCGTAATATTATGTGTGCGCGGCCCTGGCACGGTTCAGATGAGTCAGTGGAAAACGGTGTTTTGGTGGCCCAGTAGAGAGGCGGCGCAAGCGTTGCGCCACCCACCTGGTCTCCATGAGGTGGCGCACGGCTGCCACGGTGGGGCCGGCTCCCAGGTGCGTGTAGTAGGGCCCTTCGTCCTTCTCGATTATTTGCTCTGAAACATCGCACACCATCGTCACACCGCCATCAGATATGCATCACGCAAAAACACACGAAAACCCCGTCAAAAGTTTCGTATTTACATATAATTCGTTGGTGAGACGTCACTTCTTGACGCAGGTGGCAGAACATTTAGGTACGGAACAGCGGAACAGCAGAACAGCAGGACTTTACTCTTTTTGGGACTTTTGTTAACGTTTCAGGAATGTATTGATGTAGAGCGAAAGAGCAGCTCTTAAGAGAAATTCTCCCTATTCAGTAATGTCGAGCAATTTTCGTTTGTGTGATGCTGTACCTGCTCAAGCCCTGCTGCATCTGTGCTGAGTGTGTCCGTGCTGTGTGTGCGTCTGTGCTGTGTGTATCTGTACTGTGTGTAGCTCTTCTGTGCATGTTTGCTGTGTTCATATCCTTGCCCTGCGGAGGGCGCTGTGTGGCTATAACTGCGCTCAGAGCCACAGCTGAACTTCTGCGTTGCGGAACTGCACGAGCCCCTAGACCTAGAGCATAATAACATCACAAGCAGTGACGCTTCGTTTCACGCGACACGCAATTAATTAATCATTAACCCCGTCCCTAGCGCAGCTTGGCCTCGGGCCAGATGCAAATGTGCAACGACGACAGCGTCCCACAGTGTCGTCTCAGCTCAGCTGTCCCAGTCAAAAAAAAAGGGTACAGTGGTCTAGATATTATCTCCCATCGTCGTTACAATCTACGAATTACAAACACGCGTGGTCGTTGAAGCCGACGCGGTAATGGTTACAGTCGCAAATCTTGAGAACTCCGCACGTGTGCACGTGTGCTTTGTCTACGCAAACACATGCGCGTAAATGCGCGCGCACGTGTACGTACACGCGCGTCTGTACACGTGCGTGTGTGTACACGTGTGTGTACACGTGTGTGTACACGTGTGTGTGCCGGTACGTGCGGACCGTCAGCTCGCACGCAAACACGTGCCGCGCGCGCACGCGGACACAGCAAGAGCAGGGCCCTGTCACGCGCCCAACTCCCCGTGGCGCGGCGCGGCGCCCCAGATGGGCGGCGTCGACCGAGTGACACACTTGGAGCCGCTCGCTCGCGGCGGCGGCGCCAGCGAGACGCTGCGCCAGCGACGGCCGCCCGCCCGCCCACGCCTCCGCGGGAACCGCCGCTCACGTACGCCTCTATCCTCTCCTCGCCGGTTCATCCCTGTACCACTGTGGCCTACAACCCTCACTAGGTCTTACGCTTCGACAAGGCACGGCCTGCGTTCGTGGCCCTGCGGACAGTACGCCGCAACGTATACGACACACGACGACGGCTCCTACTGCGGACAGCGGGACCGACATGGGGAGAGACTGTGCTGCTGGCGACGCGCCCACCGTGCGTGCGTGTGCGTGCGTGTGTGCATGTGTGTTGATTTGCTGAAAACTGGTACCAGCGGTGTCAAGATCGACCTCTGTGGAGGAGGTTCATGAAAGACCCTACTGGGCAGTTGGAGGCAGTCGCCCTCCAGCAACAACGGAGGGCGGAGGAGTGACTCTCACAACGGCGAGCCGAGCGGCCAAAGCACAGCAAGCTGGCACAGTAGGGAGCTCAGGTGGTGCATCTGCCAGTCATCTCAGTCACTCACCCACACAGCTGCACGGAGGGAAGTCCACCTGGCCCTTCTTGGACGGCGTGTCCAGGATGTTTTTGGTCGGCGTGTCCAGGTACTTGAGCGGCGACTCGAGGAAGCTGCTGAGGATGGACGGCGGCTGCTTGGCCGGGGTCGAGTTCCCCGACAGCGTGGCCCCCTTGTCCTCCTCCCCGTCCATCCCCACGGACGAGGCCAAGGTGGATAGCACTGTGAAGGGCCCCGTGCTCTCCACCTTCACCTGGTGGAGGCTCTGCCTCTGCAGGTAGGCCGCCAGATGAGCCTTCACGGTCGATGACGGTGGCACGGACGGCGACGGAAAGGAAGCGTGCGCTCCCAAATCGTTACCCGGTTGTTGGCACATGTCGGCCAGCAGGGGTTCGGTTTTCAAACGCACGTTGTGCAGCGCCGGCCTCTGGTTGGCCGGGAGATCGGACGATCCCCGAACGGATCCTGGCCGAGACGACTGCGTGTGGGAGACGTCCGCATGCTGCTGCTGCGACGGATGTTCCGGCGACTCGGGGCCCTCGGCGATCTTTATCTCGAGCTGCCGGATGATCTCCTTCAGGTCGTCGTTGTTCGGTTCGTGCATCGCGGACTGCTGCTCTTTCCGGCTCGACACCGGCGAGCCGCTGCGGGCGACCCGCTGGCTCGAGTCGTGACCGCTCGCGCCTCGGCTCGAGAAGCAGATCACTCCGTTGTCCGGCTGCGACACTTTCACGGACGGGCCTCGTTTATCCAGTTGTTCGCCCGGCGCCAGCGTCTGCGGATAGCCGACGCCGCCGCCGCCGCAAGACAGCGCGCTTTTGAAGTTAGAGTTTTGCTGACCCTTCACCGCCTTGTCCCTGTGTCCCTGCGCGGGGTGCTCCTTGGTCTGCATCTGCTGCAGGCACTGCCGCTCGCCGCCGATAACTTTCTGAAACAGCCCTTCCTCCTCCCTGCCCTGCAGGTGCTGCTGCAGGAGTCTCTCCAGCGAATTCTGCTGCACCTCCGGCTGTTTGTACGGCTGCATCTGCACGGGCTGCTGGTAGAGCGCATGCTTCTTGCCGCCGTAGTACTGCCGGGCCGCCGCCTGCGCGTCCGAGGCGCGGGCCAGCAGCGCCAGGCTGTCCTGCGGTTCCTGCGAGGCGTCGCGGTGCCGCCCGTAGCGTTCGTTCGCCGGCGCCGAGCCCTTCGAGTCGCGCTCGCGCTGGCCTCCCTGAGGCTGCTGGTGGTGCGGCTGGTGGTGGTGCGGCTGCGGAAGCCCGTGCTCCGCGGGGTCGTCGGCGTCGCGCCGAGTCGTAATAGCACCTTGGAGAGTCCCTGATCGCTCGGCGTCGAACCCCGCAAACGAATGATGGCTTTTACCTTTGTCGGCGTCGTAGCACCCCGCCCCCACAGCCGCCGCGTGGTGGTTCATGATGACGGAGCGGGCGCCGCTCTGGTTGCCGCCGGTCGCCCGCTCCGGGCACCGTTGCGTCGAGGAATCGCCTCGCGGCGCCTCGTCGGGCAGCTGCGTGTAGCTGCGGCCGCCCTGCTCCGGGTCGCCCTCCGCGCCCGTCGACGCCGGCTGCCCGTGGTAGGCGGCGGCCGGCGGCCGGCGCGAGTCGTCGCGAGGCGCGGGGGCATCGTCATCTTTGGCTACGGCGGCGGAGGAGGCTCTGTCCGAGATCCGGTTGTGGCCTTGCGACTGCGCGTCCATCGCCGCGCTCTGCTGCCACTGGGCATCCTGCAGCTGCTGCAGCATTTGATGGTGGTGATGCTGCGAATACTGCTGCGCCAGCTCGTGGCTCTGCAGGAACTGCTGATGCTGCTCGTGTCTGCTCTGCTGCTGCGGGTGTTGCTGGCCGTGGAGTTGCGAGTGCAGCTGCTGCAGCTGATGGTTCATCAGGCCGTGGTTCGGATGCACCGGCTGCGGGGGCGCGGTCTGCGCGTCGTTCGGAACTTTCTGTTGGAGGAGCGGCTGCCCCTGCGGCTGGCCTTGCATGGGTGCAAGCGCTTGGGATTGCTGCTGCTGCTGCTGCTGGTGGTGATTCTGCGAGTGCTGCTTGTGCTTCGCCGCCGCTTCTTGATTCTGCTGCGGGGCCCCGGGCCACAGCTCGGCCAGCGTCTGGCGGGACGCGCCCACGCCGTTGCTCGCCTGCGACGGCGACGACGCCCTGGATCCCGCCGCCTTGGCGCCGGCGGCCGCGGCCGCCGCCTTCGCCGCCTTGCCCGCGCGCACCTTGCCCGCAGGCTGCTTGGCGGCGGCGCCGGCCAGCTGGGCCCCCGTGCCGTTGGACAACTCGGCGAGCGCCTTCACGGCCGTCGCCTGCTCGGGGCTCATCTGCTGCTGCAGGGCGAAGTCGAGGAAGCTCTGAAAGAAGCCGGAGAGGTGCGCGTTCGCCCCCTTTTTATTCTTGCCGCCGGCTAGCGCCGACGCGGGCGAGCCGCACCGCTCCGCCGGGTAGGCGCCGTTGCCGGGCGCGGCCGAGGCGGAGGGCCCCGGCGCAGCGCCGCTCGGCTCCGGGGTGGACGAGCCGCCGCTGGCGTCGGGCGACCGCTCGCCGGCGGCGGCCGTCGGCGTCGCCGCTAGATCGGGCCGGTGGGGGCCCTCGCGCTCGCAGTTCGCGGCCTTCTTCTCCGCGCACGCGACGGCCTCGCGGTATCCCCGCTGGGTCGAGGCCGCCTCCGACAGGAAGAGCAGGGGGTTCGCGACGACGGGGCTGGGCGCCCGCCCGGTGCCGTCATCCGGGCTGGGGGGGTACTCGCCGGCCTTGGCGCCGTTCGCCGCGGCGCCCTCGCCGCCGCTGCCGCCGCCCTCGGCCGCGAGCGCGAGGCTGTCGGCCAACCTCAGCAGGTCCAGCTCCACGTCCTCCAGGCGCGGCTTCTTGCTCGGCGCGATCGCCTGCGGGTGCGAACCGTTGACGTGCCGCTTCACGGCGTGGCAGGTCTGCTCCGGCTCGGCGGCTTGCCCGTTCTCCGCCACCTCCTTGCCCTGAGACGTGTCGTCCTGAGAGTCGTTGTCGCGCGGCAGGCCGTTGGCTGTCGGGGAAGGCGAGCGAGGGGGGGAGGCGGCGGGGGGCGCCGGCTCCTGGCCGGGTTTCGCGGGCGGCGTGGGATCGTCAGCGTCGCGGGCGCCATCGCCGGACTGCTCCGCGTGGTCCGGAGGTCGCGACTTCCTCGAGCCATTGACAGCCCTGCTCCTTGCGGCCGCCTGCAAATGCACACGCAACGAGACAAGTGTTAAGTAAGATCTTAAAAACATCAAATGGACACCTTTTTGTAAAGGGTCCAGTTTGCAAGAAGTCACGGATGCTTGTGGCAAAAAGAAGCAAACAAAATGCTTTGAAAATATATGCATTGTCCTTGAAACTCATTGGCCCACGCCAGAAACAGCTCTCTTTATAGCCGAGTCTCAGTGTCAGCCAAGTGTTGCCGAAAGGAAAGCAGTTTTGGACAATTCAAATATCAACACGCACATGTACGCACGCATTGCCGATGTGTGGCCAAGCCAGCAAAAACACCGACAAGTTATTAAAAAATAAAAAAGGCGTGCCAATTAGTGGCCGAAACGTGGTTGCAGTTGCAACCGCATTGGCAGCCACGCTGCACTACGACCTCGGCGACCTGAGTTCTATTCTACGGTGTTGAGCGATACGTGAACTGGGCCTTGGACGGTCAAACAACCTCCTTGAACAACGAAGCGTCCACAAGGCTGCGGTGTAATCATCTCTCCACTCAGTCGTTCACTCAACACCCTTACCAGCGTTTCGTCAACGCGTCTTGCCTCACGCAACTAATATCCGGACGTCGAAAATCCCGCGGCAAAGCATCGTTAGGCCGGGGTGAACACGTAAAGCCGATAGCGTATTCGCCAGACTACAAGATGCATTTTGCGTTCCCCTGTTATTTCAAAGCAACAGTTGGGGGGGAGGTGTGTGTTATAATCCACAATATGGTATTCCTTTTCATGTTCTAATCATCACAGTGAAACTGAAAGTAATTTGTTCTGACACATCCACACCCTCCCTCCCCCAGCCCAAAAGTGCAACTTAATAAACAAGACACGGATTGACTACACACCTCGTTCCAGAAAGCTAATTTACACAGAAATATAGTTAGATGCCAAGTTCTCCCCGCCCCCCCCCCACGGCCCCCCACCATCCCACAAACCCATCAGATGTCGGGACAGCCAGTAAACTCAAGGAGATTCAATTCACGCGCCGCTCGCGTCACAAGAATCACGAGCGCGGAGCCACACAATCGGACAAAAGCGCGGTCTAGACGGTGCGCATTACAGCGCCGCGGGATGCATACTGAGCCAACGTTGTGCGGGGGGGGCGACGCGACGGGCGCTGCGCCCGGCCACCTGACCCCACGCGGCCCGCAAGTCTTCCCCGCTCTCTCTCTCGAGCAACGACCAGCGATGAAGCCGGCAGCTCTCGCACCTCAAACGTCCCCTACTCTCGCTCGCACTCGAGTTACCGTCCCCCCTCTTCGCGTGCAAACTGAGTGTGTCGGAAGCCCCGTCAAACAACACGGTTTGCGAAGATGATGCAACCTCTTGTACTTATGTCGGTCGTCGCGGCTCGATGTGTGAGAACTGCTCTGAAAGGAGGGTCGCTCGACAAAACAGCAGCCGCTTGAGGGCAATTCTAATGCAACTCTTGAAATCCGTCTCACAGCCGCCTGCCCCCCTTGCTGCCTGGATATTGCTGCCTAATTAATGACACCAAGTCCACTAGAACATAAAAACGGCCTCTTTCCTACCAGGACTTGTAAGCCCGCTGGGCTGAGGAAGCTGCCCCCCGGAAACACATCAGAGAGCCTCATAGCTGATCTACAAAAACCTGTGCAATAAAAACTAAAATAGCAACTCAAGATCGCAGTGTCATTGCAGATAATACCATCCCGTCACCTCATCGCCAAAGCTTTCCACGCTCTGCCAAAACCTGCAGCTGCTGCCCGGTACGTACAGACACGCTGCGACCTCCAAGATTTGTCCTTAACAGTACCCTACCATCCATTCTTACATAGAGTCGCATAGACATGCAAGGTCATATACTCGCCGAAACGCATAGATTTACCGTATACCTCCATCTGCTCTTAGGTTTTCCTTTCTGCTTGATCGCCAGATTAGAGGAGACTTCACCAACGCCTGACCGGGTCATCGTTCCTCCCCCACCCCGTACGCACGTGCCACTCGGCGCGGCCGATTTTTGCCGGATCCTATATCCGCAGCTCTCACGTGCCGCGTTCTCTTCCAGACATCTGCACATTTTCTCCCGCGGTGTTACGGTATTCGCGGCATCCGACTCGTACGCCTGTCCTCAAATGCCGACGAGTTCTCATTGCAAACGGCTTCGTTTAGAATGCAGCAAAACGTGCATCACTCAAGCACATCGTTCTCTACACCCAGGCGTACCCACCGCCACCACTTCACTGCCTCGCAGCCTGTGTACGCGGGCCTGAGTCGCAAGGAGCAGGTTTTTAAACAACCGACTTAATCTCAGCATCCGTACAGTCGGCGTGCATTCAGATCAGGTAGCCGGCTGCAGCGATTGGATATTTACAGTAAGGCAACTGATGGTGAAGAGCTGGGTGTATGGGGAGCAGCTCTGGATTTTAGTCCAGATTTTGAGCAAGTTTATAACTTTGTTGCTGAGGGTGGGAGTTTCTTTCAAGAGCTTTTCTTCGTCCTATTACCAACATTCTGGTAAATTTCCTTGCCCCTACCACACCACATCAATCTGTCATGTAGTGTATGATTATACACTATACAAGAGATTATTATTTACGCATAGTGTACAATTACACTGTACGTAAAATCTATAGTGTTAGACAGAATGTCACATGAAAAGTGATATGGGCGGCAGGGCGTCGGTGCAGTCTTAACATCTGCGCCTCAACGACTGAAGGTCCTGCCCGAGGCGGTTCGATTCCTGCCTCGGGCGCTTTTCTGAATGTTCTCCCTCTGGTCTGCGTCGGTTTCCCCCGGCTTCTCCGGTTTCCTCCCTCAACCGTAAAACTCATTAATAGGCCGATATCATCTTAATATATAGGCCGCAGTGTCTGCAAATGTTGACGCCGGCTAACGCGTAGCTATCTTCCCCCCCCCCCTTTGAAATTGAATTAACGTGCGTGTTATAAATTGGATATAAAAAAACTATTCAATTCTACTGTAAACAGAAATTAATGGAAACGTGTATATAAATTATAAAAAGAGAACAAGTACAAGGTCAGGTTGCCTGTGGCGAGGCAAACGCTTAAGAGGACATTCCCGACAAACCGGCTCATCATCCCCCCAGGTGCATCGGTGACGCAACCCGGATTTACAGCGGCTGCCTGTGGAGGGTGTGACACCGGGCCACGGGAACGTAGAATTTCCTAACGAGACCTCCACACGGTAAACACAGAACGTTGGGCCAACATTGGCACATTCACGGGGAGGGCCTTCCCTCATTTCATCAAGGTAGAAGCGTTCACGTCGCGATCCCTGTCAGGCAATACTTGGCATTGCCTGCGAATTCTACCAAACACTTCGAGGCCGAGCTGAAAGACGGCGATGTCCGGAGGCTGACCATCGTGCTTCGAAGAATCGCAAAGAAGAAGATCACCGTCTGCTCGCGATGACTTGCAACTTACAAAGTACAAAAATAGCACCCCAACAAGTCAGGAGGGAGTTGTACAAGTGTGCACGATCCACCAACCCTTGCTCCTAACGTGTAGTAACCGTTGCGGCTGCAGATTTCTGCATTCGGCACTCGCGGCACCTACACACACTGAACGTCGGGCGAACATTCCCAACCACACAGCCAACTGTCAGCACGTTTACTGGACCAGGGGGGGGGGGCAACGCT
>JAZEWU010000038.1:926291-945699 GCA_036362915.1 Geotria australis | reverse complement strand
GGGGGGGGGGGGCAGGGGAATAGAGGGGGCAGCCCTCAACGGACTGTTCACCAGCCGCGGCGTCCGCGACGCTCGCAGTCAAAGAGCCGATTCATTTCTCGCGTCAGGTGCTCACCGCCGCAAACATCTGCCGCGCCGGAGACGACAGCGCGGATTCGTCCGAGGGCTTTACGCGAAGCGACGCACGTGCCGAGCGACTGTTTATTCACGTGCGCGTGCGGGCGCCCCCCCCCCCGCGCGTGCGGGAGCCCCCCGGCGCGCGTGCGCCGGATTCACGCTGGTGTGTAGCGGGCTTGTACCCGAGCGGAGCGCGTGCTCCGCGCACGTGTGTAAAGCGTCGAGCGAGGTGGCCTTGCGTAACGACCGTAAATGACTTCATTGAAAACAAGGCGAGCGAGCTGCGGCTAGACAAGCTCGGGAGGCGTCTGCGGCAACACGTACAGATTGCAACGGTTGGCAATCCCTCGAGTGGTTTGTTGAACTTTTTACGACCGGGGCGAAAGTCCGCCGAGATGGAATTTCTCAGATAAACTTTCTTTGCCGTAACGTCACCACACCGTCGGCGCAAGCACCACAATCACCGCCAACACTACCATCACCTCAAAAAACCAAGAGTGGTGAAGGTTTATCAATAGATGTTTATGATTACAGGAGAAAATACCTAGTTAGCTTGCAAAGCTCTGCATGCAGGACTTCTCGGACACAACAAACGCTCGAACTAAACCGACGCACACAACAGTCGACGCACCCGGTTGTAGAAAAAGCCTGCAACATAACCAGAGCTGCTGCCTGCCGCTTCGGTATCGGCACGTGAAATGCCCGAGCCGAGTTAAAATCTCGCGGCCAAGAGACGGGAGAGTGAGTGGCGAGTGCCGAGTGGGGCACGACGCGGCGGGGGTGATCGTGGGAGCGACGGTGGGTGAGCCTGGGGGCAACCGCGGGGCGAGTGTGTGGTGGGGGCGTGGGCGTGACGGCGTTGCCTCCCGGTCACAGTGACCTTGAAGCGCCAGCGGCGGCGCTACTGTCACTGCAGAGAGCGCGTCTCATCACCGCAAGTCACTCGCAGCAGCAACAACAACAACAGGCTTCATTCCCAGCAGAGGGTGTGACTGAACCGCAGGGGGTACCGGGGGAGAATGGGATGGCAGAAGAGGGGGATGGGCAGGCACCAGGCATGTGGGAAGGGATGGGCCAGGCTCTCCTCTAGGCTTCTGCGGTGGAGAGTTTGCAACAGGGAGCTGGAAAATGAAAAGCGACGACTGTGTGACAAACGGGGTGGGCGTCGGATACAGTTCTTACGAGAGTAAAGCACGTTGATAAAAAACGTACAGTAGCACGTGCAGCGTCAGACTGAAACGAGAAGAGGGCCTTCCCCTACACGGCAACACAGGCATTACCTCTCCGACAATACGAGCAATTCTAAAGCAGCGGCACTTCTCACTGACCTCCCGTGGGGGGGGAAAAAAAGTCCTCATTTGTAATTCGTAAAGAGTGCGTCGCCACCCGTCCTGGTTTTCCCAGGATCGTCCTCTTGTTGGGCCGGCTGCCTGTCCCAGGAACTGTGAGACTTCCTGGGACTTTAAGAAACAAGTTTCAGGTAGCAATAAAAATAATTAATAAGCTGCCACTCAAGATGAAGAATTCGCACGTGGCTCTCAACTCATCCCGCTAGTGCGAGGTCTTCTTCTACCCACATGTATTTTTGTATTTGTATTTTAAAAATGGCAAGTCTTATGTAGCTACCATCGTCCCTCGGCAAGGATCGACCTCACGGCGTGTCATTTGACGGCAAACGTCAAATTAAACGTACGGCCATCCCACGCGAGAAAGGTCCTCAATTACACGATCACAAACGACCACGAGTGGCTCGTGAATCTTGGAAGCACGGCGCGGAGAGCGCCAGCTGCTCCCGCCCCGGCACAAACAAATGGGAAGGCCTGCAAATATCTTATCACAACAGCCCCCTGCCTGCCTGATCTAAATCAACACGGATTTTATCTCCATCTCTCAGATTGTTTTTCTATCCGCTTCTTGATTATCCTATTTATCAAGACGCTGATGGAAATGCCAGACCATGTGACAAAGCGGCGTGACCAGATAGGCCGGTGTGAGGAACGCAAGCGGCGCGTACCACTCCAGTCTCTGGACCGGAGCCTGCCCGGTGCGATACGGAGAGAGATTCCTATTTGTCCCGGTCCCTATTTCACACAGGAGCCACGGCCTCCCCAACCGCCCACCCCCCCGGGGCTACGCGCCACCACAGCAGGCCCCCGCCGCTCAATCTGTTTCATTCGAGCCGTAATCCTGTAGAGTCGCGGCAATAAGCTGCTCAGCCGGTTAGAAACAAAATGCCATATGGAGCATTGCTGCGGCCCTCTCGTTTAAAAAGCCATATTATCATCGCCCGACTCCGGAGAGACGTTAATTATCGGACCAGACAGAAGTATCCTCCGTCGGTGGTAAATCGGCGATGATAATATGGCTTTTTAAACGAGAGGGCCGGATCTATTTGCCACCGGCGGAGGGAGATTAGGTAACGAGACGCTGCTGAAATCACATCCTCGCGCACGCGCCCAAAACGCGTGACTTGG
This sequence comes from Geotria australis, assembly GCA_036362915.1. Taxonomy (NCBI): domain Eukaryota; kingdom Metazoa; phylum Chordata; class Hyperoartia; order Petromyzontiformes; family Geotriidae; genus Geotria; species Geotria australis. Next base: position 943,108 of record JAZEWU010000038.1, on the reverse strand, counting down.
CTAGCGCGCGTCAACAAGAGGCACACGCATGACCTGGCGCTCGAATAACATGCGGCCACACGCGCGTGCACGGGGAGGGAGCGGAGGCACGACGGGGGAGCCCGGCGAGAGAGTCGCCCCCCGCGCGCGCCGTCTGCCAGTCACGCACGAAGACCGACGCCAACTCGAGCCGGCCTCGGATTTTAGGGTCAGTGACGACGCGAGTGACTCACAGCATCACTCTGTGGGGAAGGAAGTCAACGGTGGTCGTGCTGTTTGTGCTATGGACAGACTCGGCGCTGTCGCCGCAACGATGCCCCCCTCCAATTTCCACCACCGAGCTGAAGGCCGTCAACAGACGGTGCAGATGGTGAACACGAGTGAAGTGGACAAAGTGCAAATGAACAGCAACCAGACTGTAACAACAATGACAGGTGACCTTGGGCCCAACAATTGTCAAACATTAACTGGGCGAGTCAACATGAAAGCTATACAAAGCAATAAAACTCTACTCAGCCAACAGCAGGGCTACTCAGGGTTTCTATCAGTCTTGGCCTCCTGCTCCAAATCAATGTTTACTTCCGCAGGGTAAATAAAGCTATCATTCTGTCGGGCGTTCCAAAAGGCCTTGGCAGTTGACGGCCTTTAAGAGTTCCCTTACTGCTCGAGTCTGTGCACGTGACGGCCAGACGCAGGGGGTCAGTCCTAGTGCCTGGGACTGAGACGGACAGCCCGGATCGGCTCTCTGGTGGAAAGAGTGGAACACACAGTCACACTGCTTTGTGTTTTTATTTTTCTTGGTGGGGGCGGGGGGGGGTTGTGTATCTGCAAGGAAATGATAAGGGCGAATAACAACCAATGTCCCCTTACGCAAACACAAGTGTGGCCTGCCTGCTCCGAATTCCCCTTACACAACAAAATCAGGAAGTAACTCGGGGTGGGTTTCAGCGTTGCACAGCGTTTCTCCGCAACCGTCTCGGCCCCTCGTCCTCCTTTGCCTCAGACTTGCACGAGCAAACAATTAGCAGTCCCGACAAAACATCGACCGTTAAGCAAACCCCATAGGCCAATCAAACCACAACTGCAATTTAATAAGTATGAAAGCTGGAGTCGAGAGTCTCCCACACGGGGCTGTCGACTCATTAGGGTCGCGTGCGACGCAGATCGTAGCGACAGGTGCGAAGGAGGAGGGCGGCCTCAACGCACAAAGCGCACGTTTGAGAAACTTTCAACCGCGCGCTGGGCAGGGCTGCACGGGCGAGAGTTGCGCGGGTCAGCTGTGTACGTACATTCCTGAAACAACCACTCGCACACCCGCCCGCTCGTGCACACGCACACACGATACACCGTGCCCATAACAACACGGCTTATAAATAGCCAAACTTGTTTCGACACACCCGGAGCTGCTGCTGCCTCCTCCCTGCCCAACCTTCAGAAAACAGCCGCGTGAAATGCTTCGTTTGTAAAGCGGCTGACACGTGGACATCTGGCCACGTGTTTTTTTCCTTCGTCCTTTTAAAAATACAAGTGAGGCGCGACGCGGCCCACGCAGGTGCGGACCTCGCGGTTTCAGGCATTGCCCCGGTCCTATCCCCCGGTTTCCGCCCGTCGAACCGACTCGCGCGGTCGGAACCGAGTGCCGCTCACCGGGTGAGCAGGGAGGCGGGGGGCCTCACGGCGAAAACACGGGCGGCATGGGGGTGAGGAGATGCAGGGCCACGCGGAAGCTCAAAACGCCAGGAAGCCTGCGTGTACCGTGTACTGTACGCCACCGCCACCACCACTAACCACCACCAACCACGAGACCACCACTGGCATTCCATCCTGAAATAATTTGCTACCGCGTAGGCACCCACCTTGAAATATTCAGATGATCAAAAAATGTAAACAACGAGAGTAGAAGGAAAGTCCCTCATGCAAAGTTAGCGCGAATTTCTCGTCTGTTGATAGCACTAGCGCGCAGTTTCAAAACCAGTTTTAAATGCGAGCAATGTTGTGCTAGGTGAGGCCCCCCCAAGCGAAGCAGCTGTTACGAGGACGACCACCGCTCAAGGACCCTCGACCGTGGCGGCGGTTACAGGACGACACAACGTGGAGGGAAGATCCAAACCCATGAGTGGGAAAACAAATATTACTTACACGAAACTCACGCCAGAACTTACCACACACGGGATAAGCGGCAAACACGGCCTTCCGCGTGTGCGCCGCAGCGCCGATAGCCGCTAATGAAACAAAACATTTAACCGCGCTTACCGAATAATTGTTCGCAAATCGATTCAGTCCCTCGTCTTTGGTTTTAATTCGAATAAGTTCACGGAGAGGCACGACGGACGCAGGAGTCGGCGGCGAGCGACGCGCCGAGACAAACGCGGAGCGACGCTCGATTGTGCGGCGCGCGCCGCCGCGCGCTCCCCATCGCTCGCATCATCGCCCCGTCCGCGGTGGAAGGGCTTCCCCGGTCTCACGCCGCCCACGCGGGGAGACTCCCTACGTAGCCACTCGCTCGCAAGCCCTGGCAGCCAATCACACGCTCGCGCTCTCGCTCGCCGGCCTGCTCAGCCGCGTCACTGCCAGACGGTGCTGAGTAAGCGGGAACCTTCGCTCGTCCCGCACATCAGCCGGCGCCGCGCCACGCAAGCGCGATTCCGCGAACGTTCGGACGAGCGCGCTCGTTAGCGGCAAAACAAACAAATTATTTGCAGCGACGCGCGTTTACGCTCTGAAGCGTCACCTTACGAACCAAAACCGTCCCACGAGCAAAAATCCTTCGAATTACACGGTCGCCACGGCAATTACAGGAAACTGATGCCCTCCTCCTCCCTGGTGGCTCAGAGCTTAGTTCATCAACGAGCGAACGAACGTCACCGGCTTTACATAACAATTCCCCTTTGGCGCACAAATAGCTCTGCTAATTTCCTTCCACACTCCCGGCAGCGGGGCCGACATAATCCTTCGCGCAGCTTTGACAATAGTAACCCAGTCCCCCGCACGGAGGGCTGGCGAGCCCGGTAGCCAGGTAACCCTCATGGCTTGGTTAATTCTGTGCCAAACGCTTGATGAAGGAGGGCCCCCTTCCACCAGCAGTGGCTAGAGCAAGGAATAGCTGGCCTCCTCCTTCACCCTTTTAAAATCTATGTCAATCTTCTCGAGATACGTTCAGTCACCTTGCAGAAAGATGGTAGGTTACAGAATGATTAAAAAAATACATCTTGTGGATGGGGCAATGACATTGAGCAACCATAAAGGAATACGATTATTACGTGATTTTGTTGCTGGAACAGCAGAATTCGAGGCCCTCAGAGGGTTCATAAACTCGCAGTCGATGAGGACTGCAGTCCTGGCTGAAGACGCCACCTGTGTAGAAAAATGATTCCCCCCCGTCTTGCTATCTATCGTCTTGTTACTCCCCGGTTACATCACGGCACTCCGTGCTCCATTGCTTAAGGGCGCCCTATAAACCCAAATTATTATTATTCATCAGCGAACCGTGGGTTTTATTCTGCAAGTTGTTACACGCCCGGCACGATAACCTCGGGCCCCCCACCAGCACCCCCCAGCGTTCCGCGTTTAAATCCCTCCGCTTCCTCCGCGCGGGGAAAAAAATTGATCGTATCTGATCTGGCGATCGTTTCAAGCGGGTTTCTGAGCGCGAGCCGTTGCGTGTGTGGCACACGTGCGTGCTGCCCGGGTGGACGTCGCTGGCAAACGCTCGTCACGATCGACCGGGCTGGCGCGAGAGCCCGTCGCGGTGAATCGTAAATTTGTGTCCGCGCCCCAGTTTCGCTCGGCGCGTTGCGGATACACGATTTCCGTGTTCGAACGCGTTTCGTTCGTCTCGTGTTGTTGCACGAGCAGCGGCAGTATGAACGCGATTAGCAACAAAAACAACTCGTAGCGGAGACGCGAGCGTGCCTTGCGACGATGTAGGATCAGCGCCTGATATGTTACCCGTTATTGTATCGTGATTCTTCGGGCAGCGTTATTGACGAATGGGGCACGATTTACTCATTTGTATTCTCCGAGCGCACGCATGCGCAGTAACCTAAAACATAGAAAGTCAAGTTAAATTATTTTCCGTAATTTATCCACCACTTATGTAAACCGTCACGCGTGCATTGCGTTAGACCCATATATGGGAAAAGCAAGCGGCTTGGGTAAATACATAAACGGTCACCAAGCATCGCAGTGGAATGAAATGTTTACCGTCAAATCCGTTCGACCCACCCAAAGTATAGCGGACATTACGTTCATTAATTCAAACTTCGCCGTCTGCTTACCTGCTGCGTTCGTCTCAATTCACCTAGTTCGAGAAATTCCAAAAAAAATGTTTTCCCAAAATGCGACCGCATCACCGGCTCCGTTTCTACAATCGTAACGATCGCGGCCACCGACCGGAACGGTTGGTCACTCCGGGGCGGCGAGTCGCGCGCACGCGCACGCACGCAGTGGGAAAGGGTTAATGTTCCATCGCCGAGCGGAGCCAAGTGGAGCCGCGCGGGCGGGCGGAGGGGCAGCCCGGCGTTTCCTCGAAAGCAGAGGCAGGGGAGGCGCGCCGCTGACGTCACGCGGCGCAAGCGTAGACGCGCGAGCACGTGCGGTACGAGCCGACGGCGCGATCTGCGACGACGGGATGGAGCGGGGAAAGTCCGGAGCGCAAGCGGGTTTCCCGTTATACCCACGCACGCCCCCACCCCGGCCCCCCCCCCTCTCAACCGCGGGGGCAACAGCTTGTCCGCCCACCGTGCCGCTCTGAGGTGAGAGCGCCACACGGAGACTTTGCGCAACGCGCCGTAACCACGCGGGGTTTTTGTGCGTGCGCGCTTTTGGGTCACGATAATTCTCTGTGTTCTTTTTTCCGGCGCCGGAGTCGAGTATTTTTCTGACGCGGGGAAACGGAGGAGCAGAAAGAAAAGCGTCAGATTTTCCGTCGGAGGAGGACGGGCGGTGGGGTGTGTGGTGGAGACTGGCGCCGGCGTTAATTAAAAACCTGCGCTAGTGCTGCCCGCACGGGACGACATCACTCGGGGGTTGCCACCTGTCCTGGTTTTTCCCAGAATCGTCCTCGTTTCGAGGTGGGTCTCCTGCGAAATTTGGACATTAAAAGCTGCGGGTTTTTGCCAGTTGCATAATAACGGCAATGACAACACACCGTTTAAATGCAGTTCTCTCCCGTATGGAGATATCCGTATTCCCTCGATGCGTGCCGTTGTCTATGTACTTCAACAGTGGCAACCCTGAGCAGCACAGTGTTGTTGGGGGGGGGATGTGCAAAGCCCGTGCTATCACGGTGACCGGGAACCACGGGCCACGCACAACCGCCAGGGAGGAATCAACAGGAGGCTTTGCCGATTCCCGGCAAAGTCTCGCGCCGCTGCGACAAAACCACGCGCGGCCGCCCCCGCTCGCCGACGGTCGTTCGGCTTGCGTCTCCGGCACGTCTCAGCCGACGGCGGAGCCTCGCGCTCGCGACGCCGGAGAGACGTGAGTCGCGGGAGGCATCGGCCGCCGCCCGCCCTGCGCTCCAGTCCGCGGGAGTCCAGGCCTGACGCGCGGAGCGGCACAACGACGTTATCGACAGGTTACGTCATTTCCAGTCGTCATGGCAACGGCCGGAGCGGCACGGGCTCAGCCGGTTCGCAAAGGACGGAGCTAAACGTGCGTTTCATCGTTTCGGCTGTAACATACAGCGCTTGTTGTTCATGAACTCAGGATGTACCGACATATTTAAAAAAACACATCTTAACATATAACGGTCTCTCTGTGCCGTGTCCCTAGTATCAATAACAAATAACCAAAGCCACATTTCACATTCGTTGCTATTAACGCTGGCAGAGCAGACCGCCCGCTTAGCCTGTCGCCCGCCTGCCAACGGAGCGTTTCAATAACGCCTTTTGTCCGCGACCGTGCGGCGCGACGATCGAGGCGCCCCGCGCGTTCAAGCGAGTGCGCTGGGGCCGCATCGATCCCCGAGTCCGCAGCTGCAGCCTCCCTCTCGCCCGCCCACCGCAGACCCTTGCAGCAGCAGCCTCCCTCCCCCCCCGGCACGGGCAGCCATTTTGTTGCAGCCCTCTGACATGCCCAGCCACTGCAGCTGTTGCCACCATTTTCTCATTTTTCCTTTCAACGGAATGGCACGTCGATTTGTCGGTGGTCGGCCTATCTGCGAGCGGGCGGACCTCGCGCTACTCTCCCTCGCTCGCTTCCCGATGACCTTTCCTCGTTCCCCTCCCCCACGGGGATCTAGCTGCCGCTAGCGGCATCCCCTGACCTCGGCAGCGGGCGGAGCCGTGCCCTTGTTCCGCGTCTCTAACGCGCGCGCTCGTACTGTACGAGCCGGGCCGCAGGAGCACTCGCGAGCACAAAGACAAAGATCCCCCATATAGCCTTAACAGACTATAGGGTCAAGTGCCGTTAGCGAGCACCTATAATATGAAGGTCGACACGGCACACGTGGAGGTTGGTAACCAGCACCGCGCCCGGCCGCCTTTGTCTCCCTAGTGGGAATGTTTACGCTCATTTTAGGCTGAGTCGAGCTCGGGGAGGAGCAGGACCGGTTCAGAAAACCGTCACTGGTATCGGCCGTGAACGGGATTCGAACTCGGGTCGCGCACGCACACACGCACACGTCTGCGTTCATGCACGCGCGCATCAGACCGCGCATCGATGCACACGGGTGGCTGCAGCAGGTACCGAGCGCACGGCCCGCGCCCCCACCACCGCTCACCCCCGGCCCCTCACTGCTGCGCTTGTAATCCCACTGTATTGGATCAAAAATTGCCGGAGCCGCCCGCCGGCGAATCCACTGCCTGCGCAGGGACGAGCTGGGAAGAAGAAAAAAAAACGCCGTGAATATACCGTCGCGCCTCGCGGACTCGCACGTTAAGTGATCTCCTGGGTGCGCGTCGTTTCGAACGAGCGGCCCAGACGCAGCGCGCGGTTGCGTAAGAGGCCTCCGTTTACGCGCGCGGGTGTAAGCGAGACGCACGCGCCGCTCAGCAGCAGCAAGCAGCAGGCTGCGAACAATGGGCCCCGGTCGATAAGACTGCACGGCTAAAAAAGGACCGTGACAAAATCTGCATTGCATGTAATTCAACGATGATATATAACGGACGCTGTATAAAATATACGTTTATAGAAACCAGTTAATTCCGCGGGTACAGTCGTGTGCAATGCTAACGCTGCACCGGGATTGCCACCTCTGAGATGGAACATTAGGACAGACCGTGGGAAGAGACAGAATATCCCACGATAGAGGAAAAGGGGGAGGCTACACATGAATGCGTAGTCTCGAGCGGAGTATTATTATTACGGAATTGAAGGAAAAATAAAAAACAGACGGGACTTTTAATGTCCTGGGAAGTATTAGACATCTCCTAGGACAGCCGCAGGAAGCTACCGCAGAGATCCTGGGAAAGCCAGGATAGGTGGCAACCCCACTGTGTTGCTCGCGGTTCATTCTGAGCGCAAGCACATTGAAGCGCTCGCATAGACATGGTCATGATGCCGCGTCGTCCGGGTTCAGTCCGGTCGACTCGTGCAGCTAGCTTGGTGCTCATCAGCTTATCCGGGCCCTCTCCGTTCATCACAAATTCCCTCCCGTCCTCTAGTCTCGCGAGACCTTCCCCAGTCTGGCTCGAATCTACAAAACGCATTAACCGTCATCCATTGCTGTATCGCAAGAATCGCGCTTGCAGAGCTTCCAAGCTCACTGGGTATTTTCTGCAGTAATAATTAACATCTAGGTTATATTGCACGTTGCCTGTTATATTTAAAAATAAATTATTTTAAAGGCGGTGTTATTATTACTATTCATCTCTTACACCACTTACAAATGTGCCGTTTGGTCATCAGCTGGTCAGAATCTGTAGGCCTGCGGTCTGCAACCACGACATGTAAACAAAGATCCTCTTTGCAGACGGCGACGGCCGCCACCCGACCCCGACCCTCGTCGTCACAGCCGCGTGTCGCCGAAGGCGGAAACCCGGACGGGTTTTTCACACGAGCTCGAAACCCCCCACAGTGGCGCGGCACAAGCGTGTCCGCGGCAAACGTAAACACCCGCAGAGGTGACGGTGCCCGCCCGCTGGCCCGACGGCTCCCAGCGGCCCGTCCGCCTAGACAACGAATCAAAACTGCGGGACGCTTCTCTTCTGCGGTCTTACCAATGGTATTAGCAGCACGGGCAGATGTGTCCGAGTATGAGAATTGATCTTAAGAGCCGCTCTTTTGGCATGGCCGGGCTGAGCGCTATCTTTCGGAAGGGAGGAGGATCCCGCGACGTGGCTATCTTGAAAGAGCTGTTCTGAAAAGCAATTCTCAGATGTGTGCTCGTTATGAATAATAATACTAATCTTTCACAATGGGAAAAAAAATTAAGACCTAGAGATGCACGTGGATCAAGGAACTAAATATGAAAGCGCAGCGATCACACAGTGTTATTCAGCAGCGGACAGACAATGGCCCATTATTAACATCATAATCTCTAACATGCGCCGACTCCAATAAACGGTCGTAACGGAAAGCCGTATTGGAAAAGAAACGCTACAGAACGCAGCACAATGCTATAAACGCGGACGGCGTTTTTACAAAACGGGACTAAATTTTCCGGAGGAGGCCGCAAGCGGCAGGGGGCTTGGGCGCAGAACCCGTGCCCTCCGCACGCTGGGTACAGCGCGTCACCCCGCACCAAGGAGGAATGCGGAACACACGCAGACTTTTAAACCCACACCCGGCAAACTTTCCTGGTTGCCTTTTCAGCGGTGCTGTACGCACGCACAACAAAGCACGCAGACAGCCGCAGCGGCAACCAACTCCGACGGGAGTCGAACCCGAGTGATTTTGCGCTGAATCACAGCAGCCGGCCACTAAACCAACCGCGTCGCTCGGCGCCGGCTCCGCTTACGTTTATTTATCGCCAGCGCGTACGCAGGAAGACGGCGCGAGATGAAATGCGTCGTATTCACAAGTGTCCCGCGGCGCTCGACCAAACGAGCCGCAGAAGATGAAACCGTGCATCGGTGACGGCGCCGCGGCGGACGGGGAAAAAAAAATCTAGACACAGCATTACGGCAGTCGCAACACAGCGGCAAACGCGTCAAACGCGTCAAACGCCCGAAATATCAACACCGGCGCGGCTTTAAATACCGCGCAGAGCGGCCGGGTTCGCGCGTTCGGCGCTTCTCGCCTTACCCCGCGCTCGCTGGCGCTAACCGTGCGAGAGACGGCAGCCCGCGGTCCCCGGCGCACCTCGCGGCGGAGCGACGGGAGCACCGTGCCGAGCGCGGCAGGCGGACGAGCGGGCGAGCGCGCCGCGGTTTCTTCCTCCCGGCGACACCAACCGTCCCCTCCGCCCGGCGTCGCTCCCCGACGACACCGCCGCCACCTTCATCGTTTGCTCGGCGCGGCGGCTCGAGTGCGGCGGGCGGCATGGCCGAGCGGAGCGGAGCGTTGCGGGAAGCGCGCGGCGACGGGACGCGGACGGGACGCGGGATGGGAGGAGGGGCCAGCCAGGAGTCACGTGGCCGCACGTGGTGGTGACGGTGGCCGCGGCACGGCCCCGAGCGAGCCGCGTGAACGAGCGCGACGGCAGCAACTCCGTCGTCATCGTCGCACGCGCGCCCGGCGGGCGTCGCGTGATTCGTACGGGCGGTGCGATGCCCCGTCGCTACCGTCTCCGCACCGCCGGCAGCGGTGACCACCGTCTCTCCACGTTTCCCTGGCGCTGCCCTCCCCCCCATCCCCTCGTCCAGCGGGCGCAAGCGCCGAGCTGTCAACGTGACGGGCACGCGCGTGCGCGTGCCAAAAAAAAACCAGGGCGCTATTTTTAAACGCACAACGCCATTACCGGGGCATCACGTGAGTTGAAAGGAGTCAAGTTCGGCGGGTTTGATTCGCCCCCGTTAGCAAAACCAGAATTGTAAAAAAAAAATCCCAGGGCATACCTTTGCACTCCCAGGCCATACCTTTGCACTCCCAGGCAAAGGTATGCCCTGGGATGCGCGAGCAACAACCTCAAATCGTTAACCGGCAACACTCCGACGACGTTTACAACCCACCCTGCACGCGCATCTACTCCGTGCACGCAGAACGAACGGCGAAACTGCCAAACAGCGTTCGTGCAAATAATGAGCGCGTCCCTAACCAGCACGACGAGCGCAAACACGCCGTGCAATGCCACAACTTGCACGCCGAGTGTAAACCCGGCGTGCGACGCCTGAACGGCCGGGCAGCCGAACCTTTGCGCCGCAGCGCTGCTTCAGAGCAGCTGGTGTGGCGAGCCTGCAGCTCGCGTGGCGGCGTTGGCGGTTGCGCGGCGCCTGAGATAACTCGACCCTCCTCTTCCTCCGCCAGGGCTCGCGAGCCCTCCTCCCCGAGCGCCCCCTCCCCACGCCCCGCGCTGCCTCCCCTTCCACAGCAGCCATTTTGTTTGGCCACAGAGCTGAGTGCAGCCTCCATTTTCTGTCTCTTGCTCCTAATCAATCAATCTCCTCCGCTCCTGGCGCACACCCACGCAAGCACGCACAGTGCCAGCCGTGCGGCTAAGGAGGGCCGACAACCTCCGGTCGGTCGTACAGTGCTGTTCTGGCTTTCATCAGCGTGCGGATTAATGTGTATGCCAATGGTTTTCGTCATAGTTTGATGAAAAAAAAAGTGTTTAGTTGTGTCAGGAACGGTGAAAAGCAGACAATAGTTTGGGTTTGATTTTTAAAAGCCCTGAAAAAGCCACGGATTCGATGTTATAAATGTGTGCCGCCCTGGTTTGATAATGATGCAAAGTAACATTAACAAATAATCTTTAAAGTCTGCCGGCTTTTTATTGTGCTGGGTGTGAGGAAGGATACGAAAGTCATTTGCGGAACAATGAATTACAAATTCAGGCAGCTGAAGACACACTTTTGATGAGCGGCAGAATTTTTTTTTTACCAAAAAGTGCTTTGGCATTTTGCAAGCAAAGAATTTTTAACAGTCACAAAACGAAAATGTACAACTTTTTTTTTCTAAAAGCGCACACACCGAGGGTGAAACACGCGCCTCAAAGTTCTACCTACTCATCACATTCCGAGCGGCACCTACGTCACCCGCCGCAAGGCATTGTGGGACGCGTGTTTGCAAACACGGGCACGTGGGCCACATGGGTGCCTCGCCAAGGACCAGCGTGCGCGCAATCACTACGCGCGCAATCACGCGGCCGAGCGTGCACGCGCCCTCAACCCGGGTTGACGCAACAAATTGACAAACACACAACGTTGACAAACACACAACGTTGCGCGACAAACGCGGGGGGGCAACACTCCGGTGGGCGTCCCGGTTTTTTTTACGTTTTTTGCTAGCAAGCAGAATTTAATCGCGTCGCGCGATTCGCGCGCCGATCTTTTCAAATTCGACACTGCGCGCGTAACGTTAAAATAATGCCGCCTTGACGTCGTAATGAAAACAGCAGCTTCGGATATAACGGCAGCGCTCGTAACGTAATCGGCTGCCGCAAAAGACGCGCGCGCGTTTTGCCGTCGCGACGAGACCGTTTGGCACTGACGGTCGGACAAACCCGCGCGACGGAGAAATCAACGCACGGTCGGAACTCGTCACCTTTCGCCTCCTCGTCCGGTACGAATCTTTCGAGGAAGTCGGCAAACGGCAGCTCCGGCCGCGGCCTCGACGGGCGACACAACGTCCGACCGTGGTGGAGGGGGGGTTCGTCGCGAGCGGCGGACGGCGCCGCTCGCGAACGCCACGTTTCGCGACGCGCTTTAACGCGAGTGCAGTTCCACGCGCCTCGCGGCGCAGGCCTACGTCACCCGCTAATCCGACGGGATTGCGTGTTTTTTTATTTTAAAGCGCCGGCGCGCGGGGGTAATTTAACAGACGGCGCTAAACCGCGACGCCTCGCTCGCCGCACTGGCGTCGCACCTCTGCGGAGACGGCAGCGCGTGCGGCGGGATGGGGGGGGGGCGGGAGTTTTACGAGACCGCGCGAAGCCGGGAGAGGTTGTGGAATTCGGAATCGCCGTCCGACCTTCGTACGAGTGCCTGGGATTCACACCGTCGATGCGTGGCAAAGGGGGAAATGCCACAGGTCGCACTGCCGCTGTGTAGCAGTGGCTGATCTTGTTCAGAGTTTGACGGCCAAGTTAGTACCCCAACATCGATACGCAACGAATGTCGCGCAACGCAAACAGGAGGCTCTTCCGTCACAAGGTCGTCACCACAGTAAATGATCTGCTGAATAAGAACACTTTCTCACTGCAGCGCAGGCTTTTAACAATCAGTCCTTCTGCACAGCAATCTATTTAGGAAACAAAAACCAGACAACGCAAGATGCCAACGTTGGACCAACCTTGACCCAATGTTCCGCGTTTACTGGTAAATACGTCTCCTCTACACGTCTGTATATTCACAACAAAACTAAAAATATTGTTTTTACACAACCCATTGGTCTAACGACCTTAAATTAAGCCATATTACGTACAAGGATTTCATCAGCAGCTAGGTTTGCTTGATCCAATGCTGGCAAACTGAAAGATGTTATCAGAAGCAAGGACCCTTTAAGTTATGCGACGCAGAACCCACTCGATCCTACGATCCAAAACAAGTCGATGGCGAACGGCTTGAAAAACAAGACTCCGCGAAAACTCGCACCGTTGCGACATCGCAAACGTAATCACACCCGCCGGTAGCGGTCACGAGCGGAGGTCTCACCAGGGTTCCTCGTCGGCGCAACCCTGCCTCTCCTCCTCACACTGACCTGCCGGCTCCACCTCCTCCTCCTCCTCAGTGACCCGTCTTAACTTCCTCCTCATTCTGACCTGGCCTCCTCTTCCACCTCCTTACCCTCTCCTTCTCACAATGTCCTCTGCACCTCCTCACTGTGACCTTACCCTCTCCTCCTGATCCTCAGTGATAAGGGCTCTCCCCTCCAGTGACCTTCACTCTCCTCCTCTGCCTCAATGACCTGCTTCGTCTTCCTCTTCTACCTCCTTACCCTCTCCTCCTCACAACATCCTCTCCACCTCCTCACACTGAGGGGCAATCTTGTCCTCATCCTCGGCGAGCTGCCCCTATACACCTCCACAGTGATCTTCCCTCTCCGGCTCCTCGCAGTCGCCGGCGCCCACCTTGGAGTTAAACCTAACGCATCGGATTAAACGAGGTAAAACATAAAAAAAACTAAATACGGTCGAAGAAGAGACGTACAGATTAGGCCTGACAAAAACATTTCAACGGCTCAATAAACGCGTCGGACCGACAGCTCCGACGCTCCGTCTGCCGTCGGCCATTGGCGGCACAGGAGACGGGTTTTACAAAAACTTCTCCAAAAGGTCGATCAAGTATGAAGTTGCGTCGATTAAGGTCACGGCGCTCCACAAAGTGAACCGGAGACGGCCAATCTCTCGCCGGACTCCCGTACGTACGCGCGCGCCGCCGCCGCTCCGCCACACACGCGCGCGCTCGCACGCTTGTTGCGCGCTCGCGCAGACCCGGCGGTTTGTAAACACCGCCGCCACGTGCGCGCGCGCGCCACGTGCCGCCGTGCCGGCGTCTCCCGTCCGCGCCGCACGGCGACGGAACCCTGCAGCGGACCCGGCCGAGCCGGCCGCACCACCTGCAGAGACCCGCACCGGCTGCGAAGACCCGCACCGGATGCACCAAACTCACCGAGTCCGCAGGGAAAAAAAAGAGAAACGACGCTCCGAGAGCCGCTCCGCTCTGGATCACGCACGCGCGCTCCCCGTCAACGTTGCCACTTCCAATTTTCACTTCCACATTTTCGCGCTTTTCGACTCAAAAGACTAAGACGTTCCCTCCGGTTAAACTCCACTGCGGAGCACCTGACTTGACTCCCGAGCATTGATCCGTCGCCGCAGCGCAGCCATGTTCTAGACACGTACTCGATCGCGCCCCGGGTCCAGAATGACGTTTAAACCATCGACGATGGGAAGCCCCTCTGGCGGCAGCGTGGCATCTCCTTCCAAACTCCAGCCACAGCATCCCGTCGGGCAGGTAGGCAAGAGATAAACGAAAAGGTCCTCGCATCACCACGACCACCTCCTTAATCGTCGAGCTCTACCACCGGAAGAAATGAGACTTTAGCAATCAGAGCAACGCAGATCTCCGTTTGGTCTGACCGGGTTTCTTCGAGATACGGAGACCCGGCGAGTTTTGACGCCGTTAAACAATCGCCTCGCAAAGCGGTGCCGCAGACGCGAGCGGCAATAACGGAGAGAGGTGCCCCCCCCCTCCCCCCACACGGCCAAAATACAGTCACGTGACACGAGCACCAACACACCGCCACGCGACGCGCCAAACCTAAACATGACCACGTCATGCGCACACCAAACACACCGCCACGTGACACGCGCGGAAAGTCACATGACCCGCGAACCAACACGCCGCCACGTGGCGCGCACAAAACCTAAACATTGTCACGTCACACGCGCCCCAGTCACGTGACACGCGCAGGAACACACCGCCACGTGACACGCGCACCAAACACACCGCCACGTGACACTCCAAACCTAAACATTGTCACGTCACGCGCACACCAGCCACATCAACACCCCTCCACGTGACACGCTAACAACACCACCGCCACGTGACACACCAAACTTAACATTACCACGTGACGCGCGCACCAGTCACGTGACACGCGCGCCAACACCCCGCCACGTGACACACACCAAGATATCGCCAAGCGACACACCAAACCTTAACATTGCCACGTGACATGGCCACCAACCCCGCCACGTGACACACCAAAGCAAAACATTACCACGTGACACGCGCCCCAAACACATCGCCACGCGACAGGCGCACCAAACACACGACAGCTACACACTGCCGCGTGGGAGACGCGCGCACATCAAACCGAAACATTGACTAAGACTAATTTTACATTTATAACGCGCAATTGGCCGAGGCTTTGAGAGGCCCGTAAGGCCCAAGGGAGCCACGCGGTGCCCCAGCTCGTGTGGACATGCGCGAGGCGGCTGTGCATCGACGCGCTATCGTTTCTCCTACCCCCACCCCATCTACTATCGACTCTACCCAGACAATAACCAGCATGGGCCGGCTGTCAGCATGACAGGGAGCTGACCGGGAGAACAAACACACACTCACACGTGTGAAATATTACGAATCTTACACCGTGTTGCATTCACCAATGTGGAGGAGGATGGGGAGAAGTTGCTGCCATTTACATTTGGCTAGAAAATCCTGAGCCTTTGTTTGCTGCCTACTATCTAACTCTACCCAGCACTCATTAAAAGAGGGCACGTTGGAGGGAGGGGGTTGTTATCTTTCGTCAACAATTAAAACATTTATCTCCTCTCCCAACACCCACCCTCTCTCTGCTATACATTCCCCGGTACAGCACAAAGAGGCTTGCATATTCACGGTCCACAATAAGCGTCGGTTTAAGCTCAACCGGTCTGCTGCTCCCACCTACCCGCCCCCCACAAACAAATGATCTGTTCTTCCATGCCAGAGAACACAACCTCCGTGACCTCAACACGCGACCTCCGGCCATCCAGAGGACACCCGATTCGCATTTACCAGGTGTTAGAATAACAGCGCCAGCAACGAGCGCCTTCTCCCCGCCGGGCCACGGTCTCTCTACACGCCGGCGAACCCAGTGCCGCATAACGTCGTTTACACATCTTCCTTTAATTTGCTTACATAGCCAGGCCGCTGCCCACCTCCCCGCGCACATCCCGGCCTCCCGTCCCAGCTCCCTTCTCACAAGCGAAGGTGCCTGTGCCGAGATACGATCGCGAGCAGAAGCGATGCTTGGCGCCGCGAAGTTCGAGCGTCTCCCCCCGGCGACCTCACCGTGCGCGCGGCACGACGGAAAAACCGCGGCTCACGGTCGGATAAAACACCATCACCCATCGCTCGTGCGACGGCGCCGCGGTTATGAATTAGTGATGCGTGCATGGAAAGCAGCGCGCAGCCGTCCCCATGGGTACGGACGCGAGTTAAACGCGCGCGCGCGGGTCCGAGCGCCGTTCCCAATCGCCGCTTCGAAAAGACACAATAATTCCTCGGTTATTATTGCCCCCCTCACCCCTCCTCAGTTAACAAAACCAGAGACCCAAACCTCAGGGTGAGCCGAATTAAATATTAATCTGACCGTGGCAACCTTTTGACCCCAACGCAATCGCATGTATACTCCCAAGGCAGTGTGAAAACAAAGCAACTGAATTTCGATTCTAAAAGACCACACCAGCAGAACTCACCACAAACGAGCAAAAGGCAGCGCTGGTGCTTGTGGGTTAAATCTCGCGCTAGGGAAAGACGCGGGGCGCGCGTCCTGCGCAGCGCTGTGGGAATACGCGACACGCCGCCAGGAATCCACAAACACACACAGTGGCTTCGGTCGGTGACAACACGCTGATGTCATTTACACGGCGTCAAACGATGTCTCTCAAGGACTCCCTCTTTAACGACGGGTTTTAAACCGCGCGTACCGCGTTGGGACGGCGCGGATGACACCGGCGCGACCGTCATTATTCCGTTTCCACGCGAGATAATTTCACAATTTTCGTTTTCGCGAGTGACCGGCGGGAGAGACCGGTGCCAGCCGCGCGCGTCCCCTCGTCGCTTGCACGAGCCTCGTTCTCCTCTTCGCGCTTCCCACCCGTTGCGCGAACGGCGCTCCGGCGGAGGAGCTGGAACCACGTGCGCCAGCGAAGGCGCGCCAGCGCGTGCGCGCGCGAGAGAGAAGCGCGGACGAAACTTTTGCGCTGGGAGCGCGCGTGCGGGGCGGAAGTTAGAGAAAGTGGGTTACTGGGACACCTCTTCTGATAGCGCGGGGGTCACACGTGTGGAGCGAACGATGGGGGG
>JAZEWU010000038.1:899985-914338 GCA_036362915.1 Geotria australis | reverse complement strand
AGTAGGGTCAAGTGCCGTTAGCGAGCACCTTGGTCGATACGGCACACGAGCAGGTGGGTGACCAGCACCACGCCCGGCCGCCTTGCTCTCCCCAGTGGCAATGTTTACACGCCGCGCCGGGTACTCATTTCAGGCTGAGTCGACCTAGGGAAGGCCCAGGATCGGTTCAGAAAATCGTCACTGGTGTTGGCCGTGAGCGGGATTCGAACTTGGGTCGCACTGCGGTTTGAACGAGTGTTACCAAGATAATTCTCAGTGATAATTCTCACTGCTGAGCAGGAGGAACACTTCATCAATTGGCTACGAGGTGGATGTGGGAGTTAGGAGCAATCAAGTATCGGTGGGCAGGCAGACGAGGAGGGGCTCACAGTTGATGTCGTTGAACTGTGGGTCGTCGGCGTTGATGACGATGACCTTCCAGTCCGTCTCCCCTTCGTCGATCAGCGCCAGCACCCCGAGCGCCTTCACGCTCACCACCTCCCCACGCTTGCACACCTGCAGCGCACACCGGGCACCGAGGCTGGCACGGAATCGCCACGGCCACACCGTCCTCCACACCGTCCACCACACCGACTCGGTGCTTTTACACGAAGATGCTTTCAGGCGATCAATAAGGGGAGTTTACACGTGTGGGACGAAAGTGGTGCACTTGGAGAAAACCCATGGGACAAACGTCGGAGCCGCTCACCCGCAAGCCGATGTCGCACACATCCACCGGATCGTTGTCTCCGTTGCAGCCGGTGTCCGCATCCTTATGCGACGGGTCCTCCCACGTCTGCAAAGACAAAGATAAAGGTCCCCATGTAGCCTCCAAGCATTGTTGGGGCAAGTGCTTCGAAGAGCGTCTTGTCCGAAACTATTGTCCCCAGCTTTATGCTACGGGTCCTCCCACGTGTACAAAGACAAAGATCCACGTGTAGCCTAGAAGGGTTGTCGGGGCAAGTGCTGCGAAGGGGGGTGGGTGTCTGCATCCTTATGTTCCCTTGTCTTACACACACAAGGATGAAGACACCCCTGTGTAGACTTCCCACAGCCCTGTGGAGAACTTTGTGACCCTCGGGTGAAAGGCGCTGTATAAATGCTATTATTACTATTATTGTTGGGGGTCATGCACCGCGAGCCAGCGCGGCCATTCTGGTCGGAATCGGCCACGAGGCTGGCCAGACACGCGCGGTCGCCGCGCGGCACCTGGGGAACGGCGCCGTAGTTCCAGATGTAGCCCTTGTAGGGGAAGACGTTGGCGGTGAAGCGCAGCTTGCCCTTCTTCACGTCCTGCTTGATGGGGTTGAGCGGCAGCTTCGTGGCGATCTGCGCAACGCGGCACGAGCCTTTGAGCAAGCGTGAAAAATTACACCGCGGATTTCTACGTTTGAGAACCGCGCACGGCAATCGTCGCCCGCTACTGCGGGGAAATTCAGCAAGACTCGCCCCTAAAAGACAAGAGACTCGGTGAGGCTTTCCTAGGCAAGGAAGTGTAACGATAAAACAATAAAGAATAATTTAATGATGTAGGTTTTCACTCTGCTCGGTATGAGAATTGCTCTCCATAGCTGTTCTTTCGGGATAGCCGTGTCGAGTGTTACTGCTGTCTCCTTGGTGACGTTTCGCCTCCCGCGTTGGGAGGCATCATCATCGGAATAGCCGTTTCGGCAAAACATCGGGATAACCGTGTCGCGGGAGGCAAAACGTGAAGGAGATAGCTGGAACATGTTACACGGCTATCATGAAAGAACAGCTATGCAGAGCAATTCTCATAATGAAAATAAACACGAAAAAGTGACTTGAGGGCATCCTCTAGTCACCACACTGTCGTTCGTTTATACGAGGTTAACGACGACTGTCATTCGAGCGGCCAGGTGAGGGGTGACTCGAGGACGCGGCGTGGCATCACGGGGCACGGGTGACACGCGGTGCCCTCTACGGCGCCCTTGGAGGAAGCGGTGGCAGTATTTTCCTGCCAGCGTTGGGTTCGAGAGCAGATCGTGCAGGGCAGGGTGGCGGCCACGGCTACCCCAAGCCAGCCGGGCCCTCCCGGCGAAAGCCGCCAGATTCGCATCGCGACGGGTTCGGAGCCGGGGCCGCGGACAGCCGCCCGTCGCGTTTGAGGGTTCCGCGGCACGCGGGCGGCCGGGCTGGAAGCGGAGCGCGCCGGGTCGTCGCGCCGTGACGGCGGAAAGAAAACGCAGAGATCTTATCGGCGCGCGTAGGGACGCGGCGCGGAACGTTGCGCAACAACGCGACGGCGCGGAAAGTTACCGTATGTAATTCGTTGGTCGTGAGACGATCCACCGCTGGATGAAGGCCTCCCGCAAGCCGCCGCTAATTGTCACGATGCCCGCGATGTAACATTACGGGCCGGCACCCGCGCGCGAGCCGATCTGATCGCTCCGTCTGCGTGGTAAGCATCCTCTCTTTTGGGTTCCATCCCCTTGGCGACCGCTCCGTTATTATTCTTGAGCCTCGGACGTGATAATAATTTCTTAAATACAACAAACACCCACCTCCATTTTGGCGTTAGACCAACGAGGGATCTCCACCACCATGTTGTAGAGTTTCTGTCAGGGAGACGCACAGACCGGGTCACGGGGTCACGTCGGGTAAGTCCAAGGAACAACCGCTGTACTGCTTGTTGCTGGCCGCTTGGCGTTTTGGGCCAGCGCGTGGCAACCTTGATTTTTTCACAAATACACGGGCACCTGTTCTGGCCGCGAGCGGGAGCGGGTGTCGTGGTGCGGGGACCCGAGGGGGGTTCAAGGGGACCGACCTGCTTGGGGTCCGCGTACAGGGGGATGTCGTGGAACGGCGAGATGAGTTGACCCTGAGCGTTTTCTGTAGGGGACACCAGCCGCGCACACGGGACGTTAGCGACACGTTGGGGTGCGGAGAGCTGGGCACCCCAAC
The DNA here is from genome assembly GCA_036362915.1 of Geotria australis. Taxonomy (NCBI): domain Eukaryota; kingdom Metazoa; phylum Chordata; class Hyperoartia; order Petromyzontiformes; family Geotriidae; genus Geotria; species Geotria australis. Next base: position 911,437 of record JAZEWU010000038.1, on the reverse strand, counting down.
GGCCTTAGAAGATGCGGTCACCGGCACGACTGGCCGAATGAGTGGATTAAGGGGTGAATGAGTCAGTTGTAGCAGAGGAGGTCCTCTGCAAAGTTGGGTGAATTAATTAATTTGAGTCACTCGGCTGGTGAGCAGTTGAATTAGTCACTCGGCTGTAGACGATGCCGTCATTTACAGTCGAAAGAACGAATGAATCGGTGAATAACTCTGCTGCAGATGCAGTTGAATGATCGAGTCAATTAGTCATTGAAGCGGTCGTCGGTGAGATGCAGCTGAATGAATGAATGACTTAAACGAGGTGACCGGCTGCAGCTTCGGTTCAACGAACGAAGCGAATGAATGAATGAGCCACTCAGCTGTAGAAGAGGCGGTAGTCGGTCGAGTTGGGCTGCCCGCGCTCCTCCGTCGAGAATCCTCTGGAGGCCGCCAGGGGCCCCAGGGCCCTCTGGGCCCCACGTTTGGCTCCGGGCAGAGCCAGACCGCGCAGGGGCGCCCGTCCCGTCAGCGAGGCGAGAGGCTTCCACCACATGGCTCCTGCTGCCACGAGGGGACGCCACGCATCAGCAAACTCGGCTACATATACGGTGTTATTTCTGTTAGATATGTATTATTATGGGGCGGCACGGTGGCGTAGTGGGTAGCGCTTCCGCCTCACAGCAAGAAGGACCCGGGTTCGAATCTCGGCTCGGGGTGCCATTCTGTGTGGAGTTTGCATGTTCTCCCCGTGTCCGCATGGGTTTTCACTCGGGCACTCCGGTTTCCTCCCACCGTCCAAAGACATGCTGCCAGGTTAATTGGCGAACTGACTAAATTTCCCCAGGCGCCTTGCGATGGACTGGCGTCCCATCCTTGGTGTTCCCCTGCCTTGCGCCCTGTGTCTGCCGGGATAGGCTCCGGCTCACCGCGACCCTGTATTGGATTAAGCGGTTTCTGAAAATGGATGGATGGATGGATGTATTATTATTACGGCAGAAAGTGCACAGCGAGCTTGCAAGCTCTTTACGGGATTCCGGCGACACGACAAACACGCGCAATGCCCTAAGTAAATAAAAATATTCACACTACAGTCGGTATACCATTCAGTCGAGACACTACAGTCTGCGCAGTGGAAGCTACACACAGTGGTCTGTCTATACACCCCACACAATGCAGTACTGTAAACACTCGTCTCACTTAACTTAGTGCACACAGCATGCTTCACACTCGCGATGAGCGCCGTACAGCTGTACAGTCCATATCACTACAGTCCATACCCGAGTTAACACTCGAGCACAGTAAACCGTGTACTGGTACAGTATACAGTACATTAGTGTCCACACATTAGTGTCCATACAGCTTAAATTGATTAGCGACTACACCGCACAGCAGGCACACTCCAGCAGACACAGCACAGTACAGTATAACATACACAGCTCAGTACAGGAGACAGCACAGCAGACACGACAGGTACAACAGGCGGTGCCGAGACAGCAGCGGGCACGGTAGTCAGTGTGTGTGTCAGTGTGGTGGGCAGTGTGTGGTCTTCTTCTTTGCGATTCTTCGAAGCACGATGGCTAGCTTCTGGACGTGTGTGGTGTCAGTGCGTAACCAACAGGACAGGCTGCACAGCGTGACAGGACAAGACAGAGCGGGCGGTGTGTGAGACAGACACGCGACAGTCGTGAGACCAAGCCAGTGGAGTGTGAGGCTAGCGGAGTGTGCGTGACAGCATGAGGACACACTCACCTTAGTGTGAGAGTCTAGGCAGTGACGGTCCAGGCAAGTCCCCGGGTCGTTCGGAAGCCGGAGTCTCACTGCTTGCCGGGGTCACCGCTTACACTCGCCACGGGCGCTGCTGATTGGCTCCTCGTGCCCCCCGCCAGAACACGGCTCCACCAATGGCAGACGTGGATGAGACACCCTCCTCCAGTACCCCGCCCAGTCCCCTCCCACCCAGCCCCCCGCCCTCCTCCACCCAGCCCCCCCCGTGTTTGAGACAGGCGCTCGTATTCTATCGCAGGAATAACGCTTCCAGAGCTTGCAACTTCACTGGGTATTCTGCTGTAATAATAAACATCTATCCATCTAAAGAGGGCCGAGTTCTCTCAATGAATGCTGCAAACATGGACTTCGGTGCTTTTTTCTCTCAGATTTATTTTAACAGCAGTAAACAAGCATTCTTGTGCACGTGACTAATCAATTGTGAAAGTATCGTGGAATTGTCTGTGTGCCGAACGTCGCTCGCCCAAAAACGGCCGTCCATCGCCACCCGTCCCCCCCGGGTTGCCTCCTCGTGCTTGAAAACCCCTGCAGCAGGGGCAGTAGCAGCAGCCGTTGAGGGCCGATGGAGATGCCACTCCACGTGTACCCACTCAGTCACTCAATCACCCAGTCAGTCAATAGCCCTACTCACTCACTGAATCACTCATTGAGCTAGTCAATCACTCGCCTCCTCATTCAATCGATCACGCAGGCATACAATTCGATGTATCATCGCTCATTCACCGGGTCAATGCGTAAAGGCGACGAATAGCACGAACTCGCCCACTCATTTCCTCACGCGTTCACTCAATTAAGAGCTCACTCACTCACTCACCGATTCGCTCAGCCACCACTCATCCGCCCAGCCTCTCACGCACTCGGTGTAGAACTCAACTCAGTCATTCACTCACGAACCAACTAATTCATAACTCGTGCGCTCATTAGCAAACGCTCCCACTCATCCAATTAATCACGCCGTCATTCACTCGTGTACTCACAGACTCCGTAATGAATTAAAATCGTAATGAGCCCATTCAGCCACTCACCCACTCTCTCATTCTCTTAATCACCCTATCACCACCCACTCACAAATTTCTCTCACTCCCTATCACTCACCCACTCGCCTCCTCGCTCACTCACCCAACCACTCGCTCACCCACCGTCTCCCGCAACCCCCCACCCCGCGTGCGTTGTGCTGTGCTAACGAGGAACACTGAGTAACCGTACAGCAAGTTAGAGTAACGTAGAGTAACGCGGGTAACGTAGAGCAACGCGGGAAACGTCGCGCGCTCACGAGTGACAGCCTCCACACCCGGGAACCAGAAACACTCACGGCACCATAAACAGGGACCCCCAACAGAGACTCCGAACGGAGACTCTATAGGGACGCCTTACAGGGACCCGAAGCCGAGCTGAAAGACAACGATGTCCAGAAGCTAGCCATCGTGCTTCGAAGAATCGCAAAGAAGAAGAAGAACTGAGGGGGCATCCTCGCGGACCCCAGCGTGGACTCCGAGAAGGAACCCTCAGCAGGAACCCCCAGCAGGGACCCCCAACAGGGACCCGGCGGGATGTGATAGCGATCAAAACGCGAGTCGCGACCGGTTCCACCGACAGCTTCACGAGAGACCCGACGTCACGACTGTCATATTACACACGGACGTTCACACGTACACGTGACCATCACATGACCCCCACATGTGCACGCGAGCCTCCGACGCAGACGACCTTTCAATGTACAAACGACCTTCGAGTGTAAAATGTCCTTCCCATGTAGACAAAGCGTTCACATGTTCACACACACGTGATATGTTACACGTGTTCGCGAGCTTCGTATAAAGAGCAGCTTCACACGTACACACGACCCTCGCGTGTTCACGTGACATTCATATGCACACATCGTATACAAGGGACTGTTATATGTGCAATGACCTACGCATGTAACCTTTGCCCGTTGTTGACATGTCGTTCTCTCCGCAGCTTTGTGCAGCGCTTTGTGACCCTCGGGTGAAAGGTGCTATATAAATGCTATTATTATTATCTTTACATGTACACGTGGTGTTCGTATGCACACGTCATATAAAGCGGGTCTTCACATGCACACATGACATTCACATAGAGACCATTCAGATGTACACATGACCTTTACATGTACACATGGCCTTCACATGTACACATCGTATGAAGAGGATCTGCACATCATCATCATTATCACGTTATCAGTATCCACGTAGTCCTGTACATGGTCGCGGTGACCAGAACCTATCCCGGCAGACACAGGGCGCAAGGCAGGCATACACCCAGGATGGAACGCCAGTCCATCACAGGGCACTGGGGGCAATTTAGTCAGCGAGCCAATTAACCTAGGCAGCAACGGCGTGTCTTTGGACTGTGGGAGGAAACAGGGGCATCTGGCGAAAACTCACAGTGACACGTGGAAAACATGCAAACTCCACACAGATAAGCGGCAGCCGAGGCGGGAAATCGAACCCGGGTATTTCTTGCTGCGAGGCGGCAGCGCTACTTCAGTGCTTAGCCACTGCGCCGGCAGTCTTTTCACATTGACACATGGATTTCGCATGACGGATTGAAGAGACGGGCCGCGACCCTCACCAGGACAAGCGGTTTAGAAAATGGATGGATGGATGGCATTGCAAGCGGCTCCCGGACAGTACGATGTTCTGCCAGCAGATGGTGATGGTGAGACTGTCAGACTGCTCCTTGAAGTACATCGGTCACACTTGCAACAGTCAGACTCAGACAGTTTGTATTTAAGCTGGAAGGAACCGTCGAGCTACGCAGCTCTTTATAACAGTTGTCCAGCGGAGAAGGGGTAAAGAAACTTACAACATTTCACGGCACCCGGGGCAATTTAGCCAGGACATTCAGCTTAGGCAGCATGTCTTTTGACTGTTGGAGGAAACCGGAGTGCCCGGCGAAAACCCACGCCGACACGGGGTAGAACATGCAAACGGCACACAGAAAGGCGGCACCCGAGCCGGGAATCGAACCTGGGTGCTTCTTGCTGTGATCTGGCGGAAGGAAGCGACGGCCAGGTGCGGTGGCATCAGTCCGTAACGATCTCGTGACCTTTAACCTTGACCCTGTCAATCCACCACACGTGCGCGACCACCACACAGTGGGGTCAAACACTCGTGTCCGTGAGACGGCATCCTTCACTCTGACTACTTCACGTGGCCTCAAGGTGCACCTGGCCTGGCACAAGCGGCGTGGTGACGCCACCGCCGCTTAGTGGCGAACGGCGGTTGTTGCTGCTGTTGACGTGTTCACGAAAAGTTTGTTGTCCAGGAGATGGCAGCACCAGCGATGGATTCTGAAATCCACCCGTGTGGCGCTTTTGCGCGTTAACCCTCTGCGGGTAGGTTGGTGAGTTTGCCGGGTTGTCCGGTCGGTCTCGTAGCACGTGACGCCCCGCGGTCGTGAGTCGAACCTGGCGACCACACGCAACGCCAGCGAGCCCCTCTAAGCCTCCACGCTGCCCCCTCCCCACCAACCAAACTCTGCGGCCCTCTACACGTGAAGGTGTTAGCTGCCAATTCACGAGTGTTTACGCGTGGAAGACAACCGGGGCGATATACCACACAGAAGGGACAGGTGGAAGCCACGTATGCTGTACAATACCGCATTCTGTCAACCAAGGTCGTGGTTTCTCTTCCACACCCACGGGGAGGCAGGGAGTTCCACAGCATCTGTGTGTGTGTGATCCACGAACCGACGGCTGGCTCAACCGCGGGTCCCTCCGTTAACCGCGCGTTCCCTCCGTCAACCACGGGTCCCCGTCCTACCCCGGGAAGGTGAGCAGCGTGTTCCCGGTGGGCTCCGGCGAGGAGGACGACGCCGAGGTGTGCGGGGCGCGCGGGGCGGCTGCGGCGCCCCCCTGCGCGTCCCCGGGCCCCGCGGCCGGGCCCCGGGGCCCCGCCGCGTCCCGCTGCGGGTGCCCGTGGGCCTGCGCGCGGGCCCCGCGGTGCTGCGGGCACGCGTCCCTCGGGCCGGGCCGCGCCGCGCACAGCTGCAGCTTGAAGGCCGCCTGGAAGCCGCGTCGGAAGTTCTCGTTGAAGTATCCGTACACGATGGGATTCACGCTGCTGTTGAAGAACGCCAGCCAGTGCGCCACGGGGAACACGTACATCGTGAGGAAGGCCACGTCGCGGAACGTCAGGCTGGCGTAGTCGACCAGCATCGTGACGGTCCACAGCGGCAGCCACGACAGCATGAAGAGCAGCGCCACGATGGTGAGCATCTTGATGACCTTGACGCGCCGCCGGGTCACGGCCGTGGCCTGGCGGCCGTTGGCCCGCTCGGGGCCCGTGTCGTCGCCGCCGCCGTTGCCGTCGCCGGCCCGCGAGGGCCCCGCCGCCGCCGCGCTCCCCGCAGCCGCGGCGGCCGCAGCCGTGGAGAGCGAGCAGAGGCGGATCCCGATGCGCGCGTACATGAGCAGGATGAGGGCGAGCGGCGCCAGGTAGACGACGACGAAGAGCACCGTGGTGTAGGCCTTGCGCATGCTGCGGTCGGGCCAGGCCTCCCAGCAGTGGTGCAGCGGGTGCGTGTCGTTGCTGCCGTCCGTGTAGACCATGTAGTGGCCCCGCGTCTCCTGCGCCGTGAGCATGAGCGCCGACGGGCTCATGATGGACAGCGCCAGCACCCAGATCACCGCGATGGTCACCAGCGCGTGCGAGATGCGCAGCTTGCGCTTGAACGGGTACACGATGCAGCGGAACCTGCCGTCGCGGAGTGGGGCGGAGGCGCGGGGAGGAGGTGTAAGGAGGGTGTGTGAGAAGGTGTGAGGAGACGTACGGATGAGATGGTGTGAGGTAATACGACGATCGTCATAACATTACATTAACAATAATGAATCATACCAAGTTGTGAAATGGAGGTGTTTGTGCTGCTGTGAGGAGGTGCTCGTGAGGGGCCCCACCTGTCCACCGCGATGGCCACCAAGGTGAAGACGGACGCGGCCACGGACATGCCCTGCACCAGGCCGCTCATTTTACAAACCACCACCCCGAACGGCCACCCTGCCGGGACCACGGGGCCACGCACACACACACACACACACGGAGGAGGTTGTGGGCACACGTGATGACAGGGATACGGGGTCACAGGGACACGGGGTCAGAGAGACACGGAGCCACAACACCACGGGGCACCTAGTCTGATAGTTCCCCGCTACTCCGCTGCTTCACACACCGAGAGAGAGAGGAGATGAGAATCGTCCCGCGTCCCGTCGCCTCCAGCGACCATAGATCATGGATCCCGATTAGAATAACAATCTCTGGCTGGCTGCAATTGAAAAAAAATTGATATGTGGTTTGAAGTGCTGCATATGCTCCTTCCTTTTATTATGCGATAAGCGTCTTAAATATATTACCATCGCACTGTCTCTCCGCTGGACTTCATCGTCTCGTATTCATGTTTTGGAATAATTATTCATTTTGGTCCAGTGCAATACTGTGTGTTGCTGTTAAATTCTTGATTTGTGGTGATGGTTTCTTCCCTGGGAAACGTAATACCGTGAATTCGTTGTACTACCTTGCGGTTTGTATTTGTCAGTGCGAACTTTTGTTGTGCCGCAGGTATCCCGCATCCAGAGCTTGCAAGCTCACTCAGTACGCGGTGAGTAGCGCTGCCGCCTCACAGCAAGATGGCCTCGGGTTAGAATCCCGGCTCGGGTGCCTTTCTGTGTGGAGTTTGCATATTCTCCCCGTATCCGCGTGGGTTTTCGCGGGGAACTCCGGTTTCCTCCCACAGTCCAAGGGACATGCTGCTGCATAGGTTAATTAGCCTGCGGACTAAATTGCCCACGGTGCCCTGTGATGGACTGGCGTCCCATCCTGGGTATAGATAGATAAATGTTTATTATTATTACAAATACCCAGTCAGCTTGGTAGCTCTTTACGGGACTCCTGCGACACAACAAACACGCGCCTTGTGTCTGGCGGGATAGGCTCCGGCTCACCGCAAACCCTGTGCGGGATTACGTGGTTTCTACGATTCAATGAATGAACGAACATCTGTACGGATGCAACGCCTGATGATGCTTCCAACGTTGGAGGCGGCGAAACGTCGCGAGCGAGACAGAGTGAGATCGCTCAGCGACACGGCTGTCCCGAACAAACAGTTGTGAAGAGCAACCCATCGGAATGAACATAATGATAATAATAATAGCATTTATAGAGCGCCTTTCACCCGAGGGTCACAAAGCGCTGCACAGGGCTGCGGAGAGAACGGCATCTAGCGCGGCCCGCACCTCGCGCCCACCGCACTCACCCGTGATGAGGTTGTCCACCAACGTGATGGGCATGCAGAAGATGCCCACGAGCAGGTCGCTCACGGCCAGGTTCAGGATGAACAGGTTGGTCACCGTCCTCATGCGCTTGCTCTGCAGCACCACGAAGCACACCAGGCCGTTGCCGATCATGCACAGCAGGAAGATGAAGAGGTACGTGATGAGGAACACGGCGGCGGTCGGCGGAGCGTGCTGGTAGAACGTGTAGAAGGTGGCGTTGACGGCTTGGTGAGGAGGAGGCGGCTGCCAGCCACGCTCCGTCTGGTTTGACGGCTCCATGGCGCCAGCACCCGGGTTTCCAGGCGCGTCCAGCGACCCCATCAAGATGAGCTGCGGGGGGTTTAGGGAGGCAGCAGGGTCACGCGGTGGCACCGCTGGCTGGTCGGCAAGGCACCCGGCGCAGGTCGACAGGAATGCCGAGCGGCTGTGTGGAACTCCCGGAGCTGTGGGTGTTTGAGTAAAATGATGCGCGTGAACGGCTGCCTTCATTGACGGTGATTGAGACGGTGTCCTTGGGGAGCGGTAGCCCAGTGGTTAGCGCACTGGGCTACGAATCTGGCGACCCGAGTTCGAATCCCGCTCACGGCCAACACCAGTGACGATTTTCTGAAACCGGTCCTGGGCCTCCCCTAGGTCGACTCAGCCTCAAATGAGTACCTAGTGCGGTGTGTAAATATCGCCACTAGGGAGACAAAGGCGGCCGGGCGTGGTGCTGGTCACCCACCCCCTCGTGTGCCGTGTCGACCTTCATAGGTGCTCGCTAACAGCACTTGTCCCTACAGTCTGTTAAGGCTATATAGGGGATCTTTGTCTTTGTCTTTGTCCTTGGGGGGTATAACCCCGGCGAGGAGTAAATGTGAGTACCGTAGCGAATGTGAGCAGCGGAGTCAAGAGCGAACGTGATTAGCGAATGTTGAGTACTGTAGTGAATTTGGCAAGTGAATGTGAGTGGTGGGGTGAGTGGGGAATGTGAGCAGCGAATGTGTGTGGTGAATGTGAGTAGTGAATTTAGAGTACTGTCGTGAATTTGAGTACTGTAGTGAACGTGAGCAGCAGAGTAGTGGACAGTAATAACGGAGTCGTGAATCGTACAGCCGCCACGCGCTCCTCTCTCTCCGACCACCTCTCCCGTTCACTCAGAGCTCACCTTGGCCCGGCTCACCTCTACCTGGCTCACCTTAACCTGGCTCACCCCCTGGCTCACCTCGGCTCGGCTCACCCCCTGGCTCACCCCGGCCCGGCTCAACTCTACCTGGCCCACATTGGGTCCGACTCACCTCTACCTGGCGTGTTTGTTGTGTCGCAGGAGTCTCGTAAAGAGCTTGCAAGCTCACTGGGTATTTTTTTATCTGCTGTAATAATAAACATCTATCTATTTATCTACTAATAAACATCGCTCACCCTAGCCGGCGTACCTCGACCTGGCTCACCTTGGTCCGGCTCACCTCTACCTGGCTGACCCCGTGGCTCACCCCGGGCCGGCTCACCCCGGCTGTAATCCCCCGAGCCGCGGGGAGGGATGCAGGGCTGTACCCGGCGCGAACACTGAGTGAGCGCCTGCACACGCGGCTGCTTTATATACACACACACAGCGAGACACAGACAAAGGTCCCCCCTGTAGCCTCAGCACACTCTCGAGGCAAGTGCCGTCAGCGAGCACCTACAAAGACCGGCACGGCACGACAGTAGGCGGCTGTGGCAAATCACCAATCCCGGCCGCCTTTGTTTCTCGAGTGTTGCTTTTTTTTACACATCGCGCCAGGTACTCGTTTGAGGCCGAGTCTACCTATAACACACACACACGCGGGGAGCTCTGTAGCGGGCTGTGCGATGGCATAGCCTGCAGAGGGCGCAACACACACGGAGTGCCCGCCTGTCGCGGTGGGCACGGCGGCGGAGGGCATCAGTGGGTAGCGGGCCTTAGGAGATCACAGACTTGACAACGCACTGACGATGGGTGCCCTTCAGAGCTGTTCTTTCGGGATAGCCGTGTCGAGCGATCTCCAACGTGGGAGGCGAAACGTAGCGATGGAGCGAGGGAGATCGCTCGACACGGCTATCCCGAAAGAGCAGCTCTGAAGCGCAAAACCATCGTGATTTGTTGTTTCAAATAACTCTCTCTTATTTCAGATGGCTGATACGAATTCAAATACTGTTCAAGAACGGCTTGTTGTGAGCGTATGGGCTCACGAAAAATCAAAAACAGGAGAAAAAAAAAACCTTATGAAATGGGGGTCACAAGGCATCTGGATCACCCTGAATACTCAGACTAGTAAAACATTTGGCTAGCCAAAATGTCTATTAAACCATCCATTTATCGTTTAGAAAATTGATGGATTTATAGAGAGGGAGAGCGCTCGACACGGCTATCCCGAGAAGAACAGCTTTGAAGAGCAACCGTAAATTATTTATTACTACGAGGAACACGTGGAATACAGACCGTCGGCAAATCAGAGACGTCACATTGACAGGTAAGGGCACAGCACGGCTCCAATGGGGCGATGGACGTCGGTCGATTCTGGTGTCTGGGAGGCGGTGAAGGAAGACGGATCTCAGAAGCCCACGCGGCCGGTGCGATGTGTTGAAACCCCGTTTATTTGTGTCGTGTGGAGACACAGACGCGTGAAGCAGGCGGATTGCCCGCTTATCGGCCGCTTGTTTCACGATGAGAGAGGAGGAGGCGGCGGCTGTGGCTGGCCCCGAGGCACAGCCCGCCACTCCGAGTGTCGCCTCCGACGGCTAATCTCATCCCTGGCCGGACACGAGCGCGGCTCTCTCCTCTCCCCTGGGCTCCCTTCTCCCGCTCCCTCCTCTAAACTCGCTTCTCAGAGCTCCCGCCTCGCGCCCCAATCCCACCGTTCAAAGACATGCAGCTTCTGCTGCCTAGGTCAATTGGCCTGCTGACTAAATTGCCACTGCCGGTGCCGTGAGATGTAACTTGCTTACGTCTCCCCGCTGGGCAACTGTTAAGAAGCGCTACATAGCTCAACGGTTCCTTCCAGCTGAAAAACAAGCGGAGTGACTGACCGACTCTCCCCGCCTCCTCAGAGTTCGCTCTCGTGTTGCCCATCTGCACCAATCACCAGCATCACCGGCACCAATTACAAAGCTCCCCCGTATAGCCTTAACAGACTGTAGAGGTAAGTGCCGTTAGCGAGCACCTATGAAAGTCGACAAGGCACACGAGGGGGTGGGTGGCCAGCACCACGCCCGGTCGCATTTGTCTCCCGAGTGGAAATATTTCCACACCGCACCAGGTACTCATTCGAGGCTGAGTCCACCTAGGGGAGGCCCATGACCGGTTCAGAAAATCGTCACTGGTGTTGGCCGTGAGCAGGATACGAACTCGGGTCGCCAGGTTTGTAGCCCAGCATAGCGCTAACCACTGAGCCACCGCTCCAC
>JAZEWU010000038.1:855089-865214 GCA_036362915.1 Geotria australis | reverse complement strand
GGCGGCGTCGTCGGCGCGGCGGGCGTCGTCGCGATCCGCGCGTCCCGCTCCCTCCGGCTCGTCGCCACCTCCGTTGTGCTCCTCCTCGGGAGCCAGCAGCGTCACCTGCAGCGTTTCCAGGCGGCTCAGGGACGCCACGGTCTCCGGGGTGAGCGAGTTCGCGCTCACGATCAGCGTCGCCAGACAGGGCATGGCCGCGAGCTTGTCCACCGGCAGCTCTGCGGCAGAGAGGGAGGGACGGGCGTCGAGCTGACGGATCCGGCGACGGGCGGAACGGGTCTGACATTATCCACAACGAGAACTAGGATTAAAATCCATCCATCAATTTTCTAAACCGCCTGTCTTGGTGAGGGTCGTGGTGGCAGCAGTCCATGGAGAGTGGACCAGACATCCCTTTCCTCAGCAACAGATTCCAGCTCTTCCTGAGGGCTTCCCAGGCGTTCCCAGGCCAGCCGAAGGATGTAATCCCTCCAGCTTGTCCTGGGTCGGCCTCTAGGTCTCCGCCCAGTGGGCCGTGCCTGGAATACCTCCCGGGGGAGCCTTCCGGGGGGCATCCTTACTAGATGCCCGAACCACCTCAACTGGCTCCTCTCAATCCGAAAGAGCAGCGACTCTACTCTGAGGTTGTCCCGAGGCAGAGCCTCGACATTGGCATCAAGCTCCTGAACATCGTGCCGCTGCCATCATCCGCAGAAAAAAATAACCCGAAGCCGTGGGCACCCCGGCACGCGAGACGTTCCGTCTCGAAGAATTATCCAGGTGAAATTATAACATTTTTAGCGATCGCGCAGCCGTGGCGCGGAGGGAAACGTGGAAACTAAACCGGCGCGGACGGGGGATGTGTGGGCGGTGGAATTTCAAGACACCCGCTTCTAACTGACTCGGCCTGGGAGACGGAATCGAACCGGTGACCTTCCAAGGCCGGCGCGCTAAGCCATCGCACCGCCATCCCTAATTACACCGTCGACACACCCACCTCGCGTAGCCCCGAACGCAATTACCGTATCGTCCGCGGAGCGCTAATTGCGATGGGCCCACATTAACGCGGCGATGGATAACGAACGGCCCGGGCGCTCGCGGTTTTACACCGCGACAAAACACAAAACCTGCCGACACAAACCAAACGCGTTCATCCGCACGGACCCCCCGCCCCACTTAGCCAGGGCTGCAGGCAACGCAGCGCATTTGCATGTCAAAGTAATTCATTAGAGCAGCGCTAGTATTTCACTCGCAAACAAATGGAATTAAGATTTACCGCTGACAGCACGATAACACAAACGTTGCAATATTAGCGCCGCACGCGTGCGTATGTGCGTATGTGCGTCGGAGCCCTCTAGTAAGCGGTGGTGGTAGCGGCTAGCGTGCAAAATCATGAACCCCGCGACCCAAGTTCGATTCCCGCTCATGACTGATAACGGTGGTAGATATTCGAATTGGCCGTGGGCCTCCCCTAGGTCGACTCAGCTGAACATCAGCATGTTTGTTTGTGTCACAGGAATCCTGTTAAGAGGTTGCAAGCTCACTGGGTATTTTTCTGCTGTAATAATAAACATCTATCTATCACCACTTGGAAGACACAAACGCGGCCGGGCGTGGTGCTGGCCACCCAATCCCTCGTGCGCCGTGCCTGCCTTAATAGGTGCTCGCAAACATAACTTTCCCCAACAGTCTGCTGAAGGCTTTACGGGGAAGTGGAGGGGGATCTATGTCTTTGGTTGTGTGCTACAAGACACGGTCTGCACACAAACCGCTGATGTAAACACGTTTTCTGGCACGGTGTTGTTTATAATTTAATTTGTCACGGAGCTTATTTATCAATTTTGTCAGTTTCTGTCACCCGGCAACAACAAAAGCCATAAACACCCATCATCCGCGGTGGCAGCTGGCCAGTCAGCACTATCCCCCCGCGCAACTATTTAATGGTACTTTCGTAATATTGTTTACACCTGGGTATTGGTTACAGAGAGGCGTGTGGCACGGTGGCGGAGCGAGCAGCGCTGCCGCCTCGCGACAAGAAGGGCCCCGGTTGAATTCCAGGCTCGCGTGCCTTTATGTGTGGAGTTTGTCTGTTCGCCCCGTGTCCGCGTGGGTTTTCGCCGGGTACTCCGGTTTGACCCACAGTCCAAAGACATGCTGTGGTTACTATCGTCGGGTAAGTATACGGCGGCAGGAGAACTAGTGGCGTCAGTACTGGCTACGCACGTGACGGATCGCCGCACAAATGTTACGAAACTCCCTCTCAGTGGCCGTCAGACACACAGATGGACGGACACACGATTAGACGGACACAGACACACGCACGGACAGACACACACACAACCAGATGGACAGTTATACCACACAAGACGCGCACACAGCCACAGACTACCCCCCCACTGTAAGAAAACGGTATAAACGGGGCGCGAACACGAAGCGCTAATGCGGTGCGCGCGCGCAGGTGCGCGTGCCGAGCCTCGAGCGACGGCCGCGACGCCGCGCGGGGAGTCACCGCGCTGCGTGGAAACGGTTATTTTAGTTTTGTTTGGTTAATTTGCGTGTTTGTTGCGTCGCGGGAATCCTCTACAGCAGTGGTTCCCCGGAGCGCCGCGGCTAACTCACGGGGGCGCCGGAGCCTGTGCTCAGCAGCTGTTTGCAAATAAATAAAAATAAAGGCTAAAGCGCGGAGCGACTCGGAGGGCCGAAAACGGAGCGAACGGCGTACCGATGAGCTGTGCACCCAGCGCACGTTTCGCAAATCCGCGCGTGACCTTTCGGGATGACGTATGACCCTTGCTTACGTTCGCGGCTACAACGCGGCCCGCTTGAATAATCCTCCCGCGCTAAAGTTTCTCGGTCGGAGCGGGCGGATGAATCGAGACGGGCGGTGCAGGCGACAAAAAATAGTTTTCAAATTTTTCACATCGGTGCAGCGGCAAATCCGTCATCGTGATGTGGGCAAGTAACAAGGTAAAGGAGCAGCCCTTGCAATAGCTGCTCGTGCCATTGCTGGTGGAAGGGTCTCCACTAGAGGCCTCTCCAGCCAGGCCTTTTCCAAATTCCCGAAATTTCAGGACCGTTCCCCACTCTCCAGCCAGGCCTTTTCCAAATTCCCGAAATTTCAGGACCGTTCCCCACCCTCTCAAAGTTTCGAAATCCGCCAACGCTTTAAAGCAGTTACGAGCGCCCACATTTTACTCCACCACCCGCTGCTACCTGCCAATCAACCGTTTTTTAAGAAAATCGCGCCGAAGCTTCGACCGCCGTCGCTGGAGATGGGATCGAACCTGGGCGATGGCCGGTCTGCGATCGCGGTGTGACAGCCGTTAGACCGCGACGGCCCCCGTCGCGAGGCGGCCGGGCGTTGTGACGGGAGACCGAACGCAATCGCCGCGGCTGAAATAGTTCTAATGGCGTTATAAATACTGTATGAGGCTCAGAGCCATTTCATGAAGTGTTTGCACTGCAGGGGTCTCGGTTAATTACTGCCTATTTCAACATGTACGTTGGGATAAGCTGGAATAAGCCGACGAAAGTAATCTCCCTCAGTCTCCGTCCTATCCATTTCTGGTGTATCGGCCTGTCACAG
Source organism: Geotria australis (assembly GCA_036362915.1). Lineage (NCBI taxonomy): Eukaryota > Metazoa > Chordata > Hyperoartia > Petromyzontiformes > Geotriidae > Geotria > Geotria australis. Next base: position 861,649 of record JAZEWU010000038.1, on the reverse strand, counting down.
CGCGCGATTCGCGCCATCGCACACCATCATCTATCGCGCTACACATCACTCGCTGCATCGGCACGGGTCACTACACTCTCGCAATGCACCGCACCATCCCACCGCACCACACCATCACACCGAGGAGCAACCATATCCCACTGTGCCACCCCATCGCACTGCGCACACCGCTAATCGTCACACTGCGCCGGCACACACGCACCAAAGACAAAGAGCCCCCGTATAGCCTTGAAAGGTCTGTCGGGTCAAGTGCTGTTAGCGAGCAGCTGTGAAGGCTAGCACGGCGCACGAGGGGGTGGGTGGCCAGCACCACGCCTGGCCGTGTTTGTTATCCATAGCTGTGATGTTTACACGCCTCACCGGGTACTCATTTGATGCCGAGTCGACCTACGGAAGATTCTGGACCGGTTTAGAAAATCGTCACTGGTGTTGGCAGTGAGAACTGAACTCGGGTCGTCGGGTTCGTAGCGTAGCGTGCTAACCGTTACGACTCCCCACACTGCACCAGCACACACACACCATCACACTGCACCGCACACCACTCCAACGCACCACCACACACAATCCTCAGAGCACCGACACATCGCCACACTGCTCCGCCACAGACACACACCAGCCGTTATTAGGGCGCGAGGACACTCCGATGCCGGCGCCTGCATCCCACTCTCACCAGCCACCCGCACGGCCGCTATTTGTGAAAACACACCACGGCGACGCCGCCGCCGCCGCCAATGACCACTATTGATCCAATACCAACCCAACCACGAAAAATCTCGCGAAACGCCGCATGGGTCGCGATTCGGCGGCACGAAAATCGCGCGACACACACTCGAGACCCCCCCCCCCACCGATTCGTCAGACGAGTAATTGCGAGCGCCACACGAGTGTAATTCAATCAACATTCCTTTAAAGCCGCACAAAAGGAAAGGGAGGCAGAGAAAATATTCACGGGAGCCGTAATCACCTGCCGCTCAATCTGTTATTTGAAGCCCTCGCATCCCCCGATGAACGCGATGTATTTACCGTCACGGAACAGCTCCCAAAGCTCACACTCGACGTCAAGCACAGCCAGCTCCGCGGCGGTGATTTTGACAACTCGCGAGCGTGCGAGTGTAATTTTCGCCTCCTGATCAACAAAGCAATATAATCTATATCGCGCCTAAATGCAACGGCGTCTCCAGACACAGCACGGGAGACAATTGCAATCAGCTTCGGCGATGACGCGGATTGCAATTGTCAGCAAAATGTACTGTATTGTAAAGGTTTTGGTCACCAACACACCGACGTGCAGTATTAGTAAGGAATCGACACGTTCTGTTCACTTGACAAAAGCTTAATGACTAGCTGTCGGGTGGAGGCGGGTTCGCAAAACTTTACTTTCTAACACGCACCAACCCAAAAGCACTTTATCACGTATAACATTGGTCGCAAAAGCCTTCAAGTTACACGACCGCAGCCTGCTGCTGCCGCCGCTGACAATTCTTTCCAAACGCCACACACAAGAGGAAGGACGTCACAGGAAAACAGATGGGGCCTCAAGTCCCGACTCGACTTAACTCGAGGGTTTTACGCGTGATCGTTCCGTTTATCTACCTGTGAGGCTTCCCGTCATTTTCCGCCACCCCGGCTCGGGGCGCCGGACACCTGCGAGAAAGAGCTTCGCGGCTCTTCCGGCCCGAATCTAACACCGGCGTCATCGCAGACGGCCTGCGGTAATGAAATGCAGGCGAGGGTCATTTATCACGGGGATGCAAGCGGCCTTTGACGGCTTTTATCTCTCGCTCGCCCGGGTCTCGGCCTTCGTCGCCGGCCGCGACACGTTTGATGTGTAAAGCCCCCCGCGCCGCACCTGTGGGTGCAGCATGCGCGCAGACTCAATGGTGCAGACACGGAGACCAGGGATGCCTACCTGGGATTGCCGCTTAAAGAACGAGGCAGGGCCGCAGAGGGAGGTGGGAAGTTGAAAACTTCTGAGGTTTTTGTTGTTGGTGTTGTTGCTGTTATTTCACTTGTTTATCGAACAATGCCTCACCGGGCCGCGAGACAATTTTTTAAAGGGCGCCAGCGATGTTATGATAGTAATAATAATTTCACGAAGTCGTTCACTCGCTTTCGAACAGCGAGAATGACTCAGGGGAGCGGAGAAACACAATCGGGAAGGCAGCAGCAGCCGGGCAGTAAAGCCGGCACCAACAATTGCCCAAGCTCTACGCTCCTCCGCATATTAAGGTCTTATCGGCCATGTTACTCTATGTAATAGCAACTGAGCAATGTGGAGGTAATTCATCAGCACTGGGAAGTTTGGCCAAGACCTGTTACACTGTGTGATCACTCAATGTACAGAGGCAACCGCTGCCTAATCGCTGCACAACAGAGACGGATTATGGCTTTGTTCCACAATTTCGGCAAAGGTAAGCGTGACATGAATTACAACGCGGCTCATCACAGCCGTCTCGTGCACCGTGTTCTCCGGGCTTCAAGGCAAGCCGGCCTCGCACAGACAATCGTGACATTAAGATCGCCACTTTAAACCATCCATCACCTCTTTGGGCCACTGCTCAAATACGAAAACCTATAAATAAAAGTCAAGGATGATTTCCTGCTCGAATGAGCGTGAAGGCTGTGCTCATCTGTTCACAGCCTCGAGCCAGTGATGGACATTCCACGTTACTGTGCAGGCCGGCGAGTCTCTCAACAGGCCTACCACTGGGGACATCCCCACAAATTTATATATAGTTTATCGACCAGAGAAGGATGATGGGCTGAGACATCCTCCCCAACCACGATTTGAACTCCCAACCTTCCGGAAGCGAGTCGCTCGTTCTACCGCCGATCCGTCATGCTGGATGGGCCGCCGCTGGACTACCTGAATTTGTGGTTTTCGCGGCCAAAACCACTACTCGTGCGGTTAGCAGCCAACGCACCCTGAATAGTGTATTAGGCCACCAAGCCAGCCGCACGCAGCAGCGAGTGGGAGGCTTCTAACGAAGGTGTCGCTCTCCTCCGGCGAATCTTGAATGACACTCACGGACAGCGACACTCACGCACACGCACGTCCACCCACTCGCTCGCTCGCACCGCAAACACATCACGAGCGCGCGCCACTACTCCCCGCACAATCTGCCAGGTGGTGGCACTCAAATTAACATGCGGCCCTGAAACAGAGAAACATCAAAAAGCGGAGGGACCCAGCTGCACAACTCTGATGAAGGCAGGAAAACACAGAAAAGATGTTAATGTTTCCCATCTACTCCAGACCCACCACATTAGCATTTGGCTAGAGCAAGACCGAGAAAGGAGAATCGGTTCTGGGAATATATTGAAACATCGTGACAGTTCTACGGATCGCTCGGGTTCAAGCGTACCCACCTAGCGTATATCGCTCGATGCGATTTGGATTTCGGGATATATTGCTGTTGGATTTAGGGTGGATTGCAAGTGGATTGCGACTGGACTGCGGCTGGATTGCAGTAGGATTGCAGGTGGATTGCGCGGTGGGATATCGATTAAACTACGGTCGAATCGCAAGTAAATTGCGGTTTGACCGTGGCTGGATTCCGGTTGGATTGCGGTTTGTGCCGCACGATCGTCCAACGCACTGCACGCAACTGCTACCACCGCCACCACCTCAAGTCAGTGTCTTCTTAACACACCACCGCGGCAGCAAGGGGCATCTCAGAATGCTGGTGGTTGTTGTGGCTGTGTGGCTGGCACATGCACGGAGGAGATTAGAGTCAGAATTGTCATGGGAAAAGCGAGTCTGCAATAAAGGCAGTGTTTGTTTTGTGCATGCGTCTGCGTGGCGGTTTGCATGCAGAACACTTTTCCTATTTATTTAGGCTTGTTTGCCCAGGAAAGCCACACAGAATCTCAAGACTCTTTTTCAGGAGGCCCCTGCCAAGTTTGCACAGTACGAGGGCAGTGTTGCTGTTGTGCAATCCTCATCGAGTGATTTGCTGGTCATCTATTAAACATTGCGGTGTTTTTGGCTAATGCATATATGGTTCTGTTTTAGCTATATTCGATTTGATTCGATTCTATGGGAAGAAACTGCAGAACCCGGAGGAAAATCCATGTAGAACAGTGGGAGAAAATACCAAATGCACACAGAGAGGTACGTGAGTCACGAATCGAACCGAGGAACCTTTTTTACTGTGAGGCACAAGTGTCACCACCGCTGATGGAAACCGCCACGGCTCACTGCGTGGCGTGACAAAAGCCGAAAATTCCATAATACGACTCATTAACTGACGTATATTCCTAGGATCACGACGCACAAATCCAGTCGAGTGCGTACGAAGCACTGTTTTCCGACCCGAAAACACTGCCCACTTTGCCTCTCAGCGATGAAGGAGCGCCATTTCACGAAACGTCGCCTATTACATTTTCACGGGAGGAGGGTTGGCGGGGAGATCGATAGACAGACAGATGTTTATTATTACAACACAAAACACCCGGTGATCTTGCAAGCTCTAGAAGCGGGGATTCCTGCGACACAACAAACGTACAAATGAACCAACAAACAGGGGAGGGACACAGGAAGCGAGCGAGCTCACCGTGCAGGGCATTGTGGGACACGTCGATGGTGCGCAGACACGGCGTCGCGGTGAGGGCCTCCGGGAAGATCACAAACTCGTTCCTGGAGATATTGATGTGGTGCAGCTCGGCCATGGACCCAACTTGGTCCGGCAGGGCCTTCAGATTGTTGCCCTGCAGGTGTAGCTCTGAGCAAACGGGCAGATAACAACCAAGCGTCGTCAGGATAGCCCTCGATAGTGCAGACTTAACGGGAAAACGACGCACTCGAAGCGGCTCTCGTATCCACACACTGCCCCACCACGTATGATCCAACAATCGATTTAACTGCAGTGCACCTATTTATACTGCTGGGTGGACACAGGTGGTGGTGGTGGGGGGGGGCGGTTAATGAACATGCTGCGGTGTTTCAACCAACGCTCCAGGAGATGGAATCGAACAGGTGACCTCTGGATTGCAAGTCCGGCTCGCTGTCCAACGCCGTTTACTACCGTCTCCACCACCGCCCCCCCCCCCGGCACTCGTAACGCGCAGCGCAGCGCTGCACGGCAGCGCTGCACGGCGACGGGATTCATCACCGAGGCCGGCACTTTGACTTTTAAACAAATAACCTCGACACCGGCAGCTTTTCATTATTTCTATCGAATTGGACGGAGGCGTTTTTTTTTTATTACAGGCACAGGCGCCGGCGATGCATTAGAATCACAACACCGTCGGCGAGGGAGAGCGGGAGGAAAGGCCACGAGCCCGCGTTATCAGGGGCGCCATTTGCGATTCTAACACGAGTCGCCGGGGACGAAACCATTCAAACGGATTCTTACCTTCGCCAAACACGAGTCAACCCGGGCGTGGAGAGAATGAGTATCGCACTCTTCGGATCGTGACATACACCGTTTCCCCCTGTGCTACGAAGCAAAGGTTGCCGGTAAATCTTATAATCCGGGACGCACGCATATGTACGCGTGTGTGCGCGCGCGCGGTATGTTCGTTCCTGCTGTTCTGCACGGGTGTCCCGCAATATAACTGGTATCATTATGGTTGCTCTTCAGAGCTGTTCTTTCAGGATAGCCGTGTTGAGCGATCTCCCTCGCGACGTTTCGCCTCCCACGTTGGAACGACTAATAATGCTATTAGGCAACCAACATGTATCGAGCCGTGAAAACCTACATCGGTACATAACTGGTAACGTCAAAACATATCCCAAATCTGAAAACATGACCTGCAAATAACCCACTTGCGATTACACATAGCGGTGACATCGCCCTCTACTGCAAACGCTGGGCAGTAACCTCCTGGGAGAGGCTCGGGCATTTCCTTTCCGCGTAAAAGAGCGTCACGGTGGCGTGGTGAGTAGCACTGCCGCCTCACAGCAAGAAGTTCCCGGGTTCAAATCCCAAGTCGGGGGCCTTTCTGTGTGGAGTTTGCATGTTCTCCCCGTGTCCGCGTGGGTTTTCTCCGGGCACTCCCGTTTCGAGCGTCACAGTGGCGCCCGCCGTACCATGCAGGTGGTGGAAGGTGGTGAAGAGGTTTCTCCGCAGAACCTGAATGTTGTTGTTGGCCAGAGACATAATCCGCACCTCACCCGCGAAATCCGACAGCATCATGTCCACCGCCACAGGCACGCTCATCATGTCGCACCCGGACAGATCTACACAGACACACGGAGCCACAGACACACAGACACCCAGACACCCAGACACGGTTACCACCACACAAGCAGACAGGTCTACACAACAACAACCGTTCGCCACTAAGTGGCGGTGACGTCACCACGGCGCCTGTGCCAGACTAAATTGCCCCTGGTCCTGGGTATAGTTTCTGCCTTGCGTCCTGTGTCTGCCGGGATAGGCTCCGGCTCACCGCAACCCTGTACAGGATTAAGCGGTTTCTTATAATGGATGGATGTTACAAGCCAGGTGCATCTGGGTTTGAGCTGCATATCCTGAGCCTCTGCTGCCGTCTGGCGTTCACGCTCCGCCACTAAAGCAATTCAAGGACCCATATTTAACAGAGGCGGGCGGCCC
>JAZEWU010000038.1:832121-853287 GCA_036362915.1 Geotria australis | reverse complement strand
AGACATGCTGCCAGGTTAATTGGCGTACTGACTAAATTTCCCCAGGCGCCCTGCGATGGACTGGCGTCCCATCCTTGGTGTTCCCCTGCCTTGTGCCCAGTGTCTGCCGGGATAGGCTCCGGCTCACCGCGACCCTGTATATAGGATTAAGCGGTTTCTGAAAATGGATGGATGGAGTATTGTGTAATGGGGTGGCGCGGTGGCGCGGTGAGCAGCGTGTCTTTGGACTGTGTGAGGAAACCGGAGTGCTCGGCGAAAACCCACGCAGACACGGGGAGAACATGCAAAATCCACACAGAAAGGTGCCCGGAGCCGGGAATCGAACCCTGCAATTTATTTCTGAGGCAGCAGCGCGATTCATTGCCTCACCCTGCCGCCCTACCATGAATACACAAGAAGGGCTATTGACCAAACCGTCTATTACTGTGCAGTATTAATATTTCCCTTTTAATGGGGTGTTAGTGACGAATATGTGTGCTGTGCTTGTGCTACAGTTACCAACCCAATAGCAGCATCATGTTAGGTTAGGTGTTTATTATTACAACATAAAACATACCCAGTGAGCGTGCAAGCTCTTTACGGGATTCCTGCATTGACACAACAAAATACAACCATTTACACACAGCATTAAACAAAAATCGTTGCTGATTTTCCGTTCTCTGTTGTTGACATGTCGTTCTCTCCGCAGCCTTGTGCAGCGCTTTGTGACCCTCGGGTGAAAGGCGCTCTATAAATGCTATTATTATTGCGCATAAGTGACAACATAAATAAATGCAAATACACGGTAGTTAAAACAGGATGGAACGGCAGTGCATCACTGGGCAATTTAGTCCGCAGGCCAATTAACCCTATGCAGCAGCATGTCTTTGGACATAATTACAATGTTGTACGTGATTGACGTGAGGTAAGAAGGACACCGCAATGTCTAAAACCGTGACGAAGCCAGTTGCTAGGGACCCCCTCCCTCCCTTAGCAATAGCAGGGGGGGGGGCAGCCGACCCCCCCCACGTGACCGCGCGGGCTCGCACCGCATTGGCCGTCGGGGCAGCGCGTGGCCCTTGCAAAGCGAGTCGCACGAGCGCGCCAGCCAATGGGCATCGAGATGGGCCGCGCGTGAGACGGGACGACGTCACGCGGCGGGCGCGGCCTGGGGAGGGGGGGACACTCGACCCGCTATATAAGGCGCGGGGGGGGGGAACTGAGGTGCTGCGTTGTTCGTGACGAGTGACACAACCTGAGGCCGAAACAGGCACAAGTTGTGAGTTGTCTCTCGCTAGTCCGCTGAGGGGCAACAAAAACCATCCGGCATGGAGATGGAGGGCAACTACAGCAGCATCGTCGCGTCGGCATCGCTCGCCGTACAGTACCTCGACTCGCTGCTGCCCGAGAACCCGCTGCAGTCGCCGCTGCGCACGGCGTGGAGTCACATGCTGGAGCGATACACCAAGTTCCAGGTGGCGACATGGGGGTCGCTGTTGGTTCACCAGTTGGTCTACTTCTCCTTCTGTCTGCCCGGATTCGTCTTCCAGTTCATCCCCGCTATGCAGAAGTACAAGATCCAGGCGGTGAGAGAGAGGAGCGATGCTGTGTTGTTCTCTCTCCCCCCCTCCCCCTGTTCTGAGGGGGTTTCCTTCGGGTTCTCCGGTTTCCTCCCAGAACTTTAATTAGTTGGTCGATAACATCATAATGTATAGGAAGCGGTGTGTGGCGATATGTTGGCGCCGGCAAACCGCCTGGCTGCCTTCTCCGCCTCTCTGTGCTTTCTTCGCTACGCCTCTCGAATCGTTCTCTCGTCGAATAAATTACCTTCGACATTAAACGAATATGTGCCACGCAGCGTTATAAATTAAAACATATTATTGAGGGCATTCCGGTTTCTTCCCACGGTCCAAAAACATGCTGCGTAGGTTAATTATCATTCTGATTAAATTGCCCCCGGTGCCCTGTGAAGGACTGGAGTTCCGTCATGGGTATAATCCTGCCTTGCGCCCTGTGTGCCGGGATAGGCTCCGGCTCACTGCAACCCTGTACAGGATTAAGCGGTTTCGGACAATGATGATTATTATTGCTCGTGAGTCGCTTCGCTTTGCCCACACAACCCCCCCCTTCCTCCCTGTTGTGGTGCAGTGCGGCGTGTGAGATGCATCTTACAGGGCCCGCAACGTCAAGCGGCCAGGAACAAACAGCACTCGTCGAAATTCGTATAGGTCTGACGCGTGTTGTGTTTTCAGGTTCAGAACGGCTGTAAAGGATTCGGGAGGGAATTCCAAAGCCAAGCAATGCGAGGGATAACAACCGTGCTTTGATCTGCAGTGTGAATGAATGAGTGAGGTTTATGGCAGTGTGTGTGTATGGGTGGGTGAGTGTGTTGGGAGCAGTAGTTTGATGATGGTTGCTTTTCAGAGCTGTTCTTTCGGGATAGCCGTGTCGAGCGTTCCCTCTCTCTTTCGCGACGTTGGAGGCACCTTCTGTAATGGCGTAGTGATGGTTAAACACAGCACGCATGAGACAAACATTCAGTCTGGTATAGACCGGCTGCTCAACACGGGTGGAGGAATGAGTCTGTGAAGTCACGGGGTGCGGCACGGTGGCGTAGCGGTGAGTAGCGGCTCCGCCTCGCAGCAACAAGGCCCCGGGTTCGAATCTCGGCTCGGGTGCCTTTCTGTACGGAGTTTGCATGTTCTCCCCGTGCCCGCGTGGGTTTTCCCAAGGCACTCCGGTTTCCTCCCACAGTTCAAAGACATTGCTGCTGCTGCATAGGTTTACTGGCCTGTGGACTAAATTGCCCCCGGTGCCCTGTGATGTACTGGCGTCCCATCCTGGTTATATCCCTGCCTTACGTCCTGTGTCTGCCGGGATAGGCTGCGGCTCACCACGACCCTGTACAGGTTTAAGCAGTCTGACAAGGGATGGATGGCACATATTCAATTCTTAAGGTATTCATTCGACGAGAGAACGACTCAGAGGCGGGAGGAAACCGCAGATAGACGGGGAGGGGGGGGTAGGCAGTCACGCGATTAGCCGGCACAAACATTTGGCCGACACTGCGTCCAATAAATTATGACGTTATCGGCCAAGTAATTAATGAGTGTTTTAATTGTGGGAGCAAACCCAGACAGAACAGAGAGGCGCCTGAGGCGGGAATCGAATCGCCTCGGACAGGGCTTTCTGTGAGGCGTAGGTGTTACGACTGACTGCGCCACCCTGCTGCCCAAACAATCGATGTTGCATCATCAACACGGTTGCCTGGCAGCCCCACTGCTGGGTTTCCTCAGAGTTGTACGGTCATTGCCAATTGTCACTCCGGTCGCATTGGGCTCTTGATTGGATGGTCGTTTGGGCATATGGGATGAACGTAATTTTTTACTATTCTGAGAATAATGTTTGTTGCAATACACAAAACGTGTTGACACCAATGAATAATTATTTTGTCTATGTGCAGCAAACAGGTAAACTGGCTTTACCAGTAAAACACGGTGCATTTTAACAGGGTTTGTGCGCAAGAATATTGTTTTGGTTTACAGCCAACCTGTGAAAAGTTAAGGTCTTTTTTATGGTGTTTTAAAAATATCAATGTTTTATGTTAGTATTGTGGAAATTGATATGCTTGCGTAAGGTTTGACTAGGCCCACCATCCCTCCGGGGAAGGTCAATGCGGGTCCAGCGGCACTTTGGGATAGACTAACCCCTGTCATAACGTGGAATGTTCACCACTGGCTCAGGGCTATAAAAATATGTTTTAGAAATGAGCTAATGATACAAGCAAAATTACAAACTAGACCAAATCAGCAATACACGCGATGGAAAATAACCGTGTAGAAAAGAATCGATTCCATAATTTGGTAACGATGGAATCGAGATGCCTGCCTCACAAAGCATGCATATATAGTGTGTTATGCAAGAGAAGGTTGTGACATCTCGGCACTGGGTGTGATGGAGACGCCATGGGGCTGGCCTACATCATATTGCACTGGGAAATGTAATATGATGGTGGACCATATCACATTTCCAACAAAAGTAAAGAGAATCGTTGTCACATGCAGTGTGGTGTGTGAGCGTGGTGGTGCGACCAGTAATCTCAGCCTATGGCACCTAGGTCTGTCCCGTGATCTCTTGTCAATGACCGTTCGGCACTCTGCTTGGCCTAAAGGTGTACCTGGCCCGGCACAGGTGCCGTGGTGATATCACTGCGACTTGCTAGCGAATGGCAGTTGTGGTTGCTCTTCAGAGCTGTCCTTTCAGGATAGCCGTGTCGAGTGATATCCCGACACGGCTATCCCGAAATAACAGCTCTGAAGAGCAACCATCAACAGTGGGAATTCTTTAGATTTCCGGTCGCGAGCACGGGCGGGGGACGTAAGGAAGCCGGTGTCCTTCGATGCGGAAAGGTGACGATGCGCCGTCTCCCTCGCAGGACAAGCCGGAGACCATGGAGAAGCAGTGGAAGTGTTTCAAGACGCTGCTCTTCAACCACTTCTTCATCCAGCTGCCGATGATCTGCGGGACCTACTACTTCACCGAGTTCTTCAACATCCCCTACGAGTGGGAGTCGATGCCGCGCTGGTGCGTGTCGCGCGCGGCCGACCCGCGCCCGCGCTTCCCTCCTTTGCGCCGACGTGCCGGGCGGCGCGCTGTCTGCAATCGTAACGTCGGAGCCTCGCAGAAAGAAGGTCCTGCCCGAGGCGGTTTGATTCCCGCCTCGGGCGCCTTTGTGTGTGTTCTCCCCCTGTTTTGCAAGGGTTTTCTCCGGGCTCTCCGGTTTCTGCCTATAACAAAAAAAAACCACTCAATGATTGGGTGATAATATGATATAAAGGACGCAGTACCTGGAAATTGTTGGTGCCGGCTAACCGCGTGGCTGCCTTCCCCTGCTTCTCTGCGGTTTCCTCGCACCGCAGAGAAAACGCATTCACAACAGGGGGAGAACATACGAACTCCACATAGAGAGGTGTCTGATTTGGGAGTTACTGCGAGGCACAAGTGTTATTACCGTGCCCCCCCCCCGCTGCCCTTGTGTGTGCGGTTGTGCAGGTACGTGGTGATTGGCCAGTGCCTGGGCTGCGCGGTGGTGGAGGACACGTGGCATTACTTCCTGCACCGCCTGCTGCACCACAAGAGCGTCTACAAGTACATCCACAAGGTTCACCACCAGTTCCAGGTGAGGGCTGCCCCCCCCCAACCCCCGCTGCAGCCCCCTCCCACTTTATAGCGGTTCGCGCCCCGCACTACAAACTCACCGACCCGAGTTCAATTCCCGCTCACGACCAACGCCAATAACGATTTTCTGAACCGGTCCTGGGCCTCCTCTAGGTTGACTCGGCCTGTGATAATACACATTTGGTGCATTGTGTAAACATTGCCACTATGGAGACTAAGGCGGCAGGGTGTGGTGCTGACCACCCACCCCCTCGTGTGCCGTGCTGGCCTTTATTGGCGCTCGCTAACAGCACTTAACCCTCCAGTCTGTTCAGGCTATACGGGGGATCTTTGTATTTCGCTGTGTGAGTGGTGTGTACATATGCACTTGTACTCGTTGTGTAGTCGCGAAATTTGGCAGCGCGCGCTGCGCCGCCACTGCTGCTGAAGGCGAGTGAATCGTCACGTGTGGGGAATGCGTAGTGGGAGAATTCCAGGGCTTGGTCACTATCCAACAAGTCGGTGTTTGCCCACTGTGTTTGAGTAACGTGTGTGTGTGTCGTACGTGTGTCGTACGTGTGTGCGTGTGGTGTGCTGTGTGTGCATTGCAGCCTATGCGGGTGTCGCGGTTAGCGTGCTGCACTACGAACCCGGCGGCCCGAGTTCAGGTCCCGCTCGAGACAAACACCAGTGATGATTTTCTGAACTGGTCCTTAGCCTCCCCTGGATTGACTCGGCCTTAAATGAGTAGCTAGTGTGGTGTGTAAACATTGTCACCAGGGAGACAAAGGCGGCCGGGCGTGGTGCTGGCAATCAACCTCCTCGTGTGCCGTGCTGGCCTTTATAGGTGCTCACTAACGGCACTTGACCCTACAGTCTGTTAAGGATACACGGGGGATTTTGGTTTTTGCTGTGTGTCCTGTGTGTTTGGAGTTGGAGCAGTCGTTCAGTCCTTTGCAGTGAGCAGGTTTGTGGGTCCAGACTGTTAGTGTTAAATCGGCAGCATTAAGGTTCATTGTATTTGCATCGGTCTGATACAAATACAGTCCTAGCAGTGTAAACGGGTTCACTGCAGTTAGTTCAGTCGGGCGGTCCCGTGTGCTGGGATACATTATGGGTATCCCCATTACTTCCAGAGCGTAGACCAAATATCCTCCTGGAAGTTGTGTGTAGTGGAGAGCCCTTCTACCAGCAGTGGCAAGAGCAGGCTATTGCAGGGCTGCACCGTTACCTTGATCCATCAGAGTACGTTGAGCCGCGTTGACTCGGGGGTGGGGGGGGGCGACAGGAGGAGCGAGCGAGAGCGAGATTACGGGGTCATTGCCACGGCCATGATGGAGAGAGACGGTCATACCGACACCCTCGGGCGAGGTCACGCTGCGGCACGCGAGGCCGCGGTTATCGCGCGACCTTGAAGAAGACCTTGTCTGGTGGTGGGTCGAGCGTCGCTTGAGCAGAGCAGGTCACGCCGGGGTCATCGCGGATTGGCTTGCGTCAGCAGCCTCGGCAGCGTCAGCCGTGGCCTGGTTGATTGGACGGTTGTTTTTCGCAACCCAACTTTCATCGCTCGGTACAGCGATGGGAGATTTTTAAACATCCCATGGCAGCAAGACACCTGCTGAATATTGGTTTGTTATAAATTGCTTGCGTTCATGCTGCTGCATCAGCTAATTGGCCTCTCCTAAATTGGCCCCGGTGCCCTGTGATAGACTGGCGTCCAATGCTGGGTATAGCTCTGCCTTGCGCCCTGTGTCTGCCGGGATAGGCTCCAGCTCACCGTGACCCCGTACAGAATTAAGCGGTTTCTGACAATGGATGGACGGATGTTTGCGTTGGTTAGTTGCTACATTTGTTGTCTCGCAGGAATCCCGCTTCCGGAGCTTGCAAAGCTCACTGGATACCTGCTTGCTGTAATAATAAACATGTATCGATCCTGAAAGAGCGTTGAGACTCACCGAGGCTTTGCAGCGGGTAGGGTCCCGAGTTCTCCCTGGTGCGGGACGCCGCGTCTCGACCCCCGACCCCTCCGTTGACCCCGTCTCGTGTCCCCGCGTGTCGTCCCGCGCAGGCCCCGTTCGGGATGCAGGCGGAGTACGCCCACCCGGCCGAGACGGTCATCCTGGGCATGGGCTTCTTCATCGGTATCATGATCTTCTGCAACCACCTGGTGTTGCTCTGGGCCTGGGTCATGGTCCGCCTCTTGGAGACCATCGACGTGCACAGGTACACGCGCGCGCACAAGGGCAAAGATCCCCCCCTTTGAGGCTGAGTCGAGCCTAGGGGAGGCGTAGGACCGGTTCAGAAAATCGTCACCGGTGTTGGCCGTGAGCGGGATTCGAACTCGGGTCGCCAGGTTTGTAGCCCAGCGCGCGAACCACTGGGCCACCGCTCGCACACGCAGATGCGTGCGCACGGACACGCACGGGCGGTACGCGCCGAGCGATAGTACGCACGGACAGACACGCGGATGTACGTACACGTTTGCGCGGACGCAGGCACAAATACACGCGCGCAGACGATAAACACAGCCGTGCGGCACACCTGAATCCGCAGGCCGTGCCCGCGTGTTTGGCTGCGACTCGGCCGCTTGTGAATTTTAGTGGAGCGCGTAGAAAATAAATTCTGCCCGCCCGCTCGCTCGCTCGCCGGTCTCCACCCTCTCCGGAGTTTTTGTTCCACTTTTCCTTTCGCACGGCCAAGCGCTCGGTCCGTCTGGCGTCACAACAAGGGAGGGGGGAAACCGATTCCGGGAGAAAAATACGACACACAACATTGACACAACGCACACAACACGCACACAACACGCACACAACACAGATCGCGCGCTCCAGCCGGGGGTTAATTGCAGGACAAGTAGGAATGTGTACGCCCGGTTCGCCCCGGGTATGATGGCCGTACGGCAATCGGATTTATCGGTCTCTTTCGTCGATGGGTTTCCGCCAGGTGCTCCGGTTTCCTCCCACGTGTCCAAAACACTAATGGGATTCGTCCAAGCTTACCACTATCAGACCGCAGAGCTTTGGCAATCTTTGGCACCGATTCTAGAGACCGCCTTAAACCGCGTCGCTGCGGTTTCACGCACCTCTCAAGTCGCGCTCTCTCTCACCGACGGCGAACGAGAACCGCACGCGTTGCAAAATCTAAATATTTACTATTATTATTATTCGGACTGGATTTTGGGCGTCGCGGGGCCCTTTGCGGGTTCCGTGGCCGCCGGCCCAGCCTGGCGCGGCCCGGCGAGCGGGCACCAGGCCACGCGGCTCACCAGCGGCGAGCACCAGCTGGCTCCGACGGTTGTTTTAAAGAACAAAAACAATAAATAAGCGGGCGGAGCGCTCGGCCAAAATTTCCATCCGTTTTCCATGACCGACATCGCGGGCACAAAGGGCCTAACCAAATAATACCGGACTTCATTACTTTACGGACATTTGTATTCTTTGCTTCTACGGGGCTCTTGCAAACCAGGGCTTATTTTTTATATATATATAGTCGCAGTTGTCTGTTTAAACGGCGGGTATCCAGATTGGCCGGTTGCCCCCCCGATAGTGGGGGTATTGGAGGAGAGGGTTACGGCCGGATGTCCTTCCTGACGCCAACCTCCTTTAGTCGGAGGGCCTTCGGGTTGTTGTTCATTGGAACCTCCCCACAAACCTGTTCACCAAGGGAGACCCTAGCAGGAGCGCTAGACTGCAGGCCTGTTCACCAAGAGAAACCCTACCAGGAGTGCTAGGCTGCAGGTGACGTGACTCTGGGGGTTAATTGGAACACGCAGACCCCTCCACCACAATACGGTTACAATCCATGGGGGGGAAAAAGATCTGTATATTTACGGCATATATTTAGAAGTTACGAAACGTAGATTTACAGTAGCTGAACGGGCACGTTAAGGTTACACGGAGGGAAACACTAAAATGCAATTTGAAAGTGGCGTTCAAAAAGGTGATCTGTGGCTCCTCCAGCCTTGGCGTTGTGCAGATTAAATTTATACTCGTGAATCTTTCGAACCCGCACGACCCTCCGTGCAGAACGAACATCCAAACACTCGCCGCATCATCTATCGTCGATTCTGACCCGCGGCTGCGTGTCGCCCCCCCCACCCCCCGCAGCGGTTACGACATCCCTCTCAACCCGCTGCACATGATCCCGTTCTACGCGGGCGCCCGCTTCCACGACTTCCACCACATGAACTTCGTTGGCAATTACGCGTCGACGTTCACGTGGTGGGACCGGCTGCTCGGCACCGACGCGCAGTACAAGGAGCACTACGCGGGCAAGGCGCCGCACAAGGCCAAGAAGCTCGAATAACTTCCGCGGCGATCGCGAATTCGGCGGGCGGGGAGGGGTGGGGGGCGACCCGGTAAACGCGGGACGTTGGGAGCGACGTCGCGCGTTTACCCGGGCAGCAGTCGGGGAGCAATCTGGGGGAGCAGTGGGGGGTAGCAACAGCAGTGCAGACGCATCTCTCTGTCGGGTTCGAGAAACCGGTGTCGCGCGTCTCAGTGGGGCCCCGCGCGCTCCGCCGGGAATGCTGCGTCGACGCCGGAACGACGAGTCGCTAAACTGTATACGCGGCAAAACGCGCCGACGTCGCACCGACGTCGGCCCGACGACGGCGCGTTTGCCGCGAAGCTCGCGCGATTAGCAAGTCGGCAAGCAGCCGCCAACTCATTCCGTGACGATTTATCCCGTAACGGTTTCTAGACGTCTGTTGTGCAAGTGTCTCTGGGTGAGCGTGCGCCACCGTGCGTGCCGTGCTAGTGTAGACGCGCCAGGGCACCGCGTGCCCGGCGGCCCGGCGGTGTCACGTGCCGCCCGGCGCCCGTGCCGTTGGGACGGGACCACCGGTGTCGTGTCGGCGATGTTTGCGCCTTCTCTAGGCCACGTCAGCCTTGGCCTGCCAAGTGATGTCTTAAAGGAACCCACGTGTACAAAGTCTGTTGTCTCTGTAAACTATTGTTGCGTGTCTGTCTGTGCAAAACGTAGACCATTTAAGAGATTGGTTATCTTGTGCTCTGAATAAGCGTGCATTTTAAGGCAACGGAAGGCTACAAGACGGAAAAGAATGATAATTATATCGGAATTTAAACGAATAAATTAAAACATTTTACAGTGGTGGAATGGGTTCAAATGAAAGTGCTGTTTTAAATAAATGTGGCAGATGTTTTGTACGCTCGTTCCAAAGCAGATCGTCAAGTGGGCATGGCTCCCTGTGTTTACACTGGCACTGCCCGGACGCCGGCTGTCATCGACACCCCCCACAGTTCGTGCCACCCGCGTCCACGGGGAGACGACTCGCAAACACCACCACTCGTCGTTCGTAAAACAGCCACCGCGTAAATCCCGCTCGGGATTTAACCACGCCACAAACAACACTCGCGTCTTCCAACTTTTGAAATGTTCGGAAACTCTGAGAGCGCGCATTAAGAAAGCGCAGGCGTAGGTGTCATCTCTTGGCGGATAATTGCCCGAGCTCTGTGGCCCTATATGGTAATGTTTGTCCCACTCGAACGTTCGCGGGACTACCAAAGCCGAACCACTCGCTCGTCCGGTAACCTCGACACGAACTTTCATCGCCGTTGATCGGCTGCCCAACCGCAGCGAAGGATAAACTGGCCGCGTGCATTGAGTGGTGCTTGGCCGTCGGGTTAGGCTGACCCCGTAAATCTCTAGGAGTGGAGTTCAGCCAGGGCCTCTTGGACTCTGTCCGTGTCGCTCCGACGTCGCTTGGCGAAGGCCGCGTTGGCCCGGCCCGCGGGGGTTCTCGCTTCCAGCGCGGAGCCCTCAGCCAAGCGGCGCAGCGCCGAGATGAAATATCGATCGCGGCTTCCTGTGTGAGCTGGTGTTTTGGATGATGCGCTCTGCCTGTGGTATTTTTGTCCACAATTCACCTCTACGATCCCGTTGTAACGTTTCCACAATCCATCGCCACGCTGCACGGTCTCGCCACGGTCCATCGCCAAACTTCTCGCACCGACCTCCGGTTTTATGTCCACAAACTCGGGACCGTGTTGCAAATCATTGAGGAAGAATGGCTAAACCGCACCAACTCTGTCCCGCAGCCTCCTCGTGGCCATCGGCAGAGCCCGACATCGACATTTAGCTCGTGAACATCTTGCCGTCATCTTTTCGGAGTGCGTCGTTTCGGCAGTATGGACTGTAACCTTGTGGCTGACGGGTTTGCGTGTTCCGATGAACCCCCACAGCTATTTCGACTGCGGTCCAGCGCTTCTGATGGGGTCTCGGTGAACCGGTCGTGGGTGGGAGTTTACAGACAAATTTACTTTCGTAACTTGTCATGGCTCGATGCGTGAGAATTGCTTTCCAAAGCTGTTATTTTGGGATCGCCGTTTTGAGCGCTGCCTCCTCTCCTTGGCGACGTGTCGCCTCAAACCGTCTCGGAATGCTCGACTAGGCGTCCGACGTGGGAGGCGAAACGTCGCAAAGGAGAGAGCGGGAGCGCTCATCACGACTATCCCAAAATAACAGCTTTGGAAATCAATTTCCAGACAGCGATCCGAAGCCCCTCCGACTAAAGGAGGTTGGCATCAGGAAGGGCATCGGACTGTAAAATCTAGCTCCAATACCCCTCCACCCCCACCCCCCCCACTGGGGGGCACCCAGCCAACCAATCCGGGCAGCCCTGGATACCAGCCATTTAAACCTGCAACAACAACAACTCACATGTGGCTCACAGTTCTACACGAAACGATAACATTTCCCAACATAGCAATGGTTATTGTTGTTGGTCGAGAATGCGGGAAAACAAGCGCAGGAGGAGGCGCGACGCCGCCAAATCTGGCCGCGTGGGGTCGCCCCTGTCTCCGCCGCGTGGTGCCACGGACCACGGTGATGCCGGTAGGGTGTGTGAGTGGGGAGGGGGGGGGGCCGGTGCCTTGTGTGTCTAGCCGGGGACCTCACGGCCAGCCCAGGCCGTCGCTGAGTCAATGAGCCCCATTGTCAAGGAGCCCCTTGGCTGGAGTGCGCGTGAATGAACCTCGCCGTGAATGACTGACGGAGGCTCCGAGCCGGCGCGCGTGAGTGAGTTCCGCGCGGTATATCCGATAGGTTAAAAAAAATTCTCGTTAATTCATTGACCGATAACGTCGTAATATGTAGGAAGCAGTGTGTGGCAATATGTTGGCGCCGGCAAACCGCCTGGCTGCCTGCTCCGCCTCTCTGTGCTCTCCTCGCGCCTCTGAGTCGTTCTCTTGTCGAATGAGTACCTTCGACAGTGAGTTAATATGTGCGCGTTATAAATGTAAAATGAT
Source organism: Geotria australis (assembly GCA_036362915.1). Lineage (NCBI taxonomy): Eukaryota > Metazoa > Chordata > Hyperoartia > Petromyzontiformes > Geotriidae > Geotria > Geotria australis. The sequence continues at coordinate 840,883 of JAZEWU010000038.1, read as the reverse complement.
TATTAAGAACCCCGTCGCGAATGAATGAATGAGCAGGTCCACGTGGGTATCAGACAGACAGGTTCCTAAGAGCTGTCATAGCGCGGGGGTGCTAGTGGGGACAAGCTTCCACTATCTACAAAATTCGTGCGTCTCAAATTACCTCTGATAACTAAGTCCAGCTCCTGGCCTTCCCGTGTGGTTCAGCTTCTAAGCCCGGCGGAACCCGTTTATACTTACAGGAGAATTGGCGAAAGGCGGTTTATTGGCGCCTTACAAGCAGTTGCTTCGGGCAGATGGGGCTCGTCAGCCTTGGTGCGCCGTTGCTGGGTTGGATTTTAAAAATGCGCAAGTGATAATACAGTTTGCATGTTCTCTCCCCGTGTCCGCGTGGGTTTTCGCCGGACACTCCGGTTTCCTCCCACAGTCCAAAGACATGCTGCTGCCACGGTTAATTGGCCTGCGGATTAAATTGAGCTCCAGTGCCCTGTGATGGACTGGCGTCCCATCATGGGTATAGCCCTGCCTTGCGCCCTGTGTATGCCGGGGTAGGCTCCGGCTCGCCGCAAACCTGTACAGGATTAAGTGGTTTCTGACAGTGAATGAATGAAAAATAGTGATAATAATACATTACACGTTTAAAGCGCCTTTCACCCAAATGTTCTGATGTCATGTAGGTTGTCACGTAGGTTGTCTCTCCGCAGCCCTGTGCAGCGCTTTGTGACCCTCGGGTGAAAAGCGCTCTATAAATGCTACTCCATCCATCCATCCATTTTCTAAACCGCTTGTCCTGGTGAGGGTCGCGGTGTATAAATGCTACTATTATTATTATCCACGCTGGAGGCATCTTCAGAACACATGAAGATCCCTCCGACGTGGGAGGCGAAACGTCGCGAAGGCGATAGGAGGAACGCTCGACAAGGCTACGTGTATTTCTGTGGGTGAATATACCCGAAATATTAACCAGGGCGGCCGCTGTATCTGAACCGCGAACGTCTGCACGTACAGAACCCCGATAACACACACACACACACCCTACCACAACACACACAGAATCCTTGCTACACACACAGATCCCCTACCACTATAGAATCCCGCACACACACACAGCTCCTAACACACACACACAGAACCGCTGCCGCACACACGCACATGTAGAGCCCCTTTAAATGCCCATGTGGCGCTGCGCCCCTCCCCCCGCCGCGCGGCGAGCCGCGTCACGTGACCGCGAGGATTATTTGGCCGGAGAGGAGGAGGAGGAGAGTTGGGATCGCGGCTCCTTCCCGGCTCCATCCCCGGCTCCATCCCCCACGTGGCTCCATTCCCCACGCGGCTCCCAGGTTACGCCGCGCTCCACTCACCCCGGTCCCGAGTGGAGTCTCCTTCCACGCACCCCTTCCCCGCACCTCTCTCTCTGCTCCTGCATGTGCTCCATCTTCCTCGTGTTCCTCCTGAGCCCACTCATACTCCTCCTCCCGCCGTGATTGTTCCGACTCCCGCTCCCCTCGTTCCTCCTCTACCACCTCCTGTTGCACGAGCAGCTCCCCCCCCCCGCCTGTTGCACCTCCACCTCCTCGTTTCCCCGCTCTCTCTCTGCTCTCCCTCAGTCTGGCTCCTCTCGTTCCGTCCTCCATCTACAGCGACTTCACCTCCTGTTACCGCCGCGCCGCCGCCGCCACCACCCCGTCTTCTCGCGTGACGCTCCCCCCTACTCTCCCCGTTGCTCCCACGGTTGCGCTCCTACCTCCATCTGCTGCTAGCCCCGTGTTCCCGTCTCTCTCCTCCTCCTGCTCCCCACCTCTCCCCGTTGCTCCCCCTCACAGCGCCTCACATCTCCTGCTGCGGGAAGCCGGCGGCTCCCTCTCGGCTCCCCCGTGGGTGAGCTCGCCCCCCCCCCTCCTCGTGTCTGCGAGTCCATAACTCAGGAGTCGAGATCTGGCTCAGCTCAAGATTCTGATGATGATGATGATGAGCATTACATAATTAGATAATGATTATAGTCGCGATGCTGTTTATGATGATAATTAGACATAGTGAGCAGGATGACGGCTTAATGACGGGGTGGTGGTGATTGTGGTTGTGATGATGATGAAGATAATGATGTAATGACGATCTGGTGCTGGTGATGAGGTTATGCGGGAGAGTTTTGTTAACTTTATTCTTACGGCTGGGAGACGGACAGAGGCCGGGAGACAGGGGCAGGAACAAAGGGAGCCAGAGAGACGCAGACGGACAGCGAGCAGGGTTGATAAACGGACCCCACAAAGACACAGAGAGAAACAAAGATGGATACAGAGAGACAAAGACAGCTGCGCAGACAGAGAGACGCCGATAATCACGATGAAAGGGCGAGACACGGACAGACACGGGCACAGGCAGTCACGGGTGAAGGCAGACACGGACAGACGGACACAGCAAGCACACAAAGACACAGACACACACAGGCACACACAGACGCGGACACAGACAAACACGCACGGACAGACAAACACGCACGGACAGACAGACGGAGTTGAGAGCTGTGTGCTACCGAGTCGCCTCCCATGGACGCGAGCCTCGTGTCTGACAACACATGTCTGAGACGGAGCGGTTTTCCGTGACTACCAACCACAGTTATATGTGACCATATCAGGTTACCCGTGACCACCTGGTCATCCGCGGCTCTCTGTTATCCGTGACTGTCATGGTTATCCGCGACCACGTGGCCGAGTCACCATGTTGTCCGAATTCCACGACGCGCCCCCGGCCACACGTGGAGTGACGTCACCTCCCGTCCCGTAAACAAACAAACAGCCCCACGATGCTGCTGCTTTGGCAGCGGCGCTCGATCACTTAAGACAATAATAGCAGCTGTGAATGCGGGTAAATAAGAACAACAACAATAACAACAATATCAACATTGTGGCCAGAGAGCGTTCACGTGTGACCGGCGACGACTCGTGGTGCCAGGCCGCGTGTCGTGACGAGCGGCCGCTGCCTGGAACGACCAGCCCAGCCCGACCGAGTTCCCGTAAATCCTGCTGATGGTTCGTGGTCGAGGTTTGATGATGATAATTGATGATACATTCTAATTCCTGGTGGTCGAGGATGGTAATGATGATGATGAATTCGCAAGACGGTAGTCGTGACTAATGTCTTGGCGATGGATGTCGATGACTGTAACTCTAAGGGTGATTCAGTGTCCCTGATGGTGATGGTTAGTGATGAATGCTCATAACTATGGACATGATTTAGTGCCAACGAGGATAATGACGGTGACATGATGATGATGATTTAGCGCCCGTGAGGATGATGATGACGCTGGTCGTAGAGAGTTGAGGACATGAACCGTTCTGTTTGGTAATCCCGAGACTCGATGACGCGCGGAGAGATGATTAAGAGCCGCAGAGGCATCGCTCCTCCCACGCTCCTCCCGGCTAAAATCTGCTCCCCAGCATCCCGGGGGGAGTCGGGGAGCGAGTCCGAGACACTCAAAAGAGTTCCGCAGCGTTCTCCGAGAGACTCGTATAGTCGCAGAGAGACTCATACAGTACTCACAGACACTCCAAGAAACTCCTAGAGACGTAGAAAGACTCTTAGAAACTCGTAGAGTCGCAGAGAGACCGGGCAGATTCCGGGAGGCTCGTAGAATCTCGGAAACACTTAGAGCCGTTTAAAGTTCGTGTGTCGGGCATTCACACCAGACTCTCCGTTTCCGCGTTAGAGCTCCGAGGAGACACCGGGAGCGGCGCAGGAAGTCCACGGAAGAGACACGAAGAGACGGTGGGTGGGGGGGGGGCGGAGACGGCGACCAGTTGAGAGCTTCGAGTTGGGGGAGACACCGGGGGGGCAGTCGAGCGCGTCCGGGGAGAGACGGAGAGAGTCACAAAGCTCCGGGAAGAGTCGGTGAGCGAGAGCGAGCGACAGAGAGATTACTGAGCTCCGGGGAGGGTCGGCGCGCGTTTGAAGAGTTCGAGGAAGAGCCGGTAAGAGGAGTTTGAAAGCCCTGCTGGGAGAGTTGTGCGAGGAAGCTCCACGTGGTGTCGCATCCTCGCCCGCGGTCGCCATGCCAACCGGTCCCCTCCTCCTCCTCGTGATGGTGCTGCTGTCTCCGCGAGGGGGGGGCGCTGGCTTCTGGGGGGACCCCGCTGGGGGGGACCCCGTGCCGGACCCCGGGGACTCGGAGGGGAACCCGGGGGACGTGGAGAACTTCCACTACGGGGACTTTGAGAGCAGCGAGGATGACATCGACTACAGGGACCCCTGCAAGGCCGGTGAGACGCGCGGGGTGGGGGGTGTGCGAGCGAGGGGGTGCGGGAGGGGGGACGTGTTGGTATTGCAGCGAGATAATGCGGGAGCGAGGGGGTCCGGTAGTGGGTCTGCGCGGGAGCGAGGGGATGCGAGAGTTTCGGGGTCGTGTCGAACTGCGCTGTGGCGGGGGTCGGAGCGGTGGCACTGTTGTTCGCCACGAACGCGGCAGCCTGGGTTTGATTCCTGGTCACGGATAACATCATCAAACGGCGGTGGCGATCGTGCAACCCTTCGTAGTGTGTCGGTGTGTTTAGTATATTACGTGTTAGTGTGTTAGTATGTGTTAGTGGGGAGCGGTAGCTCAGTGGTTAGCGCGCTGGGCTACAAACCTGGCGACCCGAGTTCGAATCCCGCTCACGGCCACCAACACCAGTGACGATTTTCTGAACCGGTCCTGGGCCTTTCCTAGGTCGACTCAGCCTCAAATGCGTACCTAGTGCGGTGTGTAAACATCGCCACTAGGGAGACAAAGGCGGCCGGGCGTGCTGCTGGTCACCCACCCCCCTCGTGTGCCGTGTCGACCTTCATAGGTGCTCGCTAACGGCACTTGCCCCTACAGTCTGTTAAGGCTACGCGGGGGATCTTTGTCTTTGTTAGTGTATCGTGTTGTCGCGCGCTAGCGTGCCGGCGTGTTAATGTATTACGTCTAAGTGTGCGTTCGAGTGTTAGGTGTGTTATCATGTCGGCATCGCTCGCTGTGCTCAGGCTCAGGAATGTGCCTCCTCTCCGCTTGCGCGCTCTCCCCCCACCGCTCTCCCCCACACTCTCCCATCTCTCGCTAACTCTCTCTCCGGGGAATTCTCTCCATCCCGCTCTCACAGCTGGCCCCACTCTCCCCGTGCCATAACTCTCCCCCCCACTCTCCTCTCCCCCACTTCCCTCCCCTCTCTCCCTCTCCCGTCTCTCTCTGGTAGCTAACTTTCAGACGTAATTGCTGCTCACAAGACGCAGGGTTCCCTTGATAGTCCGACACGGAATTCACGTGGAGTTTTTGTTTACATCATTGCACCTGTGATGGACTGGCGTACCATACTGGGTATAGCCCTGCCTTTTGCGCTCAGCGTCTGCCGGGATAGGCTCCGGATCGCCGCAACCCATGTACAGGATTAAGCGGTTTCTGACAATGGATGGAGGGATTTTTACATCGTAAAGCGACCGGGTGTGGTGCTGGGCACCCACCCCGCTTCGTGTGCTGTGCCGGCCTAAATCGGTGCTCGCTAACAACACTTGACCCTACAGTCTGTCAAGGTTATACGGGGGATCTTTCTGTTTGGTGTGTGTGTGTGTGTGTGCTGGCACAGTGTGATGATTTGTGGTGTGCGTTTGTGTGGTGGCTCAGTGGTTAGTGCACTGGCCTACAAACCTGGCGACCCGAGTTCGAATCCCACTCACGGGCAACACCAGTGACGATTTTCTAAATTGGTCCCGGGCTTCCCCTAGTCTAACTTAGCCTCAAATGAGTACCTAGTGCGGTGTGTAAACATTGCCACTAGCGAGACCAAGGCGGCGGGGCGCGGCGCTGGCCACCCACCTCCTGTCGTGTTAAAATATTATTTATAACGCCCACGAATTCGTTCAATTTCGAATTGATACGTGCTGGCCTTCGTATGTGCTCGCTAACAGCACTTGACCGTACAGTCTGTTAAGGCTATGCAGGGGATCCTTGTCTTTGTGACGCACGGTTCCAGTTGCACACCGCACGTGATTGACAGGCGAGTGACAGGCGAGTGACACGGGTGACGGGTGGCTAGCGGCGGCGTGGGCACGAGAAATGCCTCCGCTTGACCCCAGTGCCGCGTGTGACCTCCGCGTCACTGACCCCCACGGAGCGGGCACGTGCTCACGGGTCACGCCGACACGACTCCCGGCGGCAGGGGTCACCGTGGCCCCGTCGCTGCTGGCCACCCATCCCCTTTGTGTGCCGTCCCGGCCTGAATAGGTGCTCGCTAACGGCACTTGACCCTGCAGTCTATCTAGGCTATACGGGGGATCTTTGTCTTGGTGTTGATTGTGGGGAGTGGTCGTGTAGCAGTTAGGGCGTTGTACTGTACTGCGAACCTGGCCACCGAGTTTGATTCCTGCTCACGGCCAACACCAGTGGCGATTTTCTGAACCGGTCCTGGGCCTCCCCTAGGTCGACTCAGCCTCAAATGAGAGTACCTGGTGCGATGTGTAAACACCGTCACTAGGGAGACAAAGGCGGCCTGGCGTGGTGCTGCCACCCACCCCTTCGTGTGCCATGCTAGGCTGCACAGGTGCTCACTAACGGCACTTGCCTCGACAGTGTGTAAATTATATGTTGGGGGTGATTGTGGCTGTGAGTGTGTGCGGCTGGAACATTTACACTCCACTTACCTTGAACTCACCGTGACCCTTGCCTCTTCTTCTTTGCGATTCTTCGAAGCACGATGGCTAGCTTCTGGACATCGTTGTCTTTCAGCTTGGCTTCGAAGTGTTTGGTAGAATTCGCAGGCAATACCAAGTACTACCTGACAGGGATCGCGACGTGAACGCTTCTACCTTGACCCTTGCCTGACCATAACGCACCACTATCTCAATGAGCACGGCGTCACAGACAGGCAAACACAGAGAAGCTGACAGACGTTTCGGGTTTATGAGGTCTAACCAGGTTTAGATGTTAGGTCGATGTTTATTATAGAAATCGGACAAAAACAACTGCATCTTGCACAACGCACACAACTCGAAGTTTGATTTCATAAATCAAAGACAAAGATCCCCCATATAGCCTTAACTGACTGTAGGGTCATTTCATGAATCAGCACAAACAAAGACACACACACAAACATCAGTGTAATGAGCGTGCGTCCGTATAGATATAGCTACACACGTACACAGGCCTGTGCACGTGTGATGCTCCACGGTACAATTCCTCGCGATGTTTTCTCTCAAAGTCCTTAAATGACCCGATGAGAACATCTGAGAAGTTCATTTGGGGCCAGGTGACTCATCAGTCAGGGCGGAGTCAGCAATGCCGAGAGCCTGGGTTCCAATCAGGGTGTCAGCCGCTGCCCGTGGTTAACCTGGGTTCTCAAGAGTAGTGAGTTGATGGTCTCGGCCTGGTCACCCGGTGGCTCATTATAGAGACACATAGAATCGCACAGAAACACATAGACCCGTAGACTCACACAGAGACAAATAGACTCGCACAGAACACCATAGACTCACGTACCCGGACCCATAGACTCACATACAGACACAGACTCACACAGAGACACATAGACTCACACAGAGACCCGTAGACAGAGCCGGATTAAGATGTTGTAGGCCCCCGGGCTACAGGTTACGTGAGCCCCCCAGTAATATTTCCAAAAGGGAAAAAAGTTTACGATTTTTTTTATTTTATTTGTTTTTAGAAGGGTAACAACAATTAATTGAACCTTTTAAAAAAAATAGATAATTTAGAGTACTCATACTTTGATTCAGCATTCACAAATGAAATCACTTTTCACTTAATCTCTGGAGGCCCTCCGGCTGGCGGAGGCCCCTGGGGCTGCATCCCCTAAAGCCCATGCCTTAATCCGGCACTGCCCGTTGGCACAGGGTAGCACAGTGGCACCATCTGCGCCTCCCAAAGAACGTCCTGCCCGTGCAGTTCGATTGCTGCCTCGGGGCGCCTTTCTGATCGGGAGTTTGTGTTCTCATCAAACCTGGATTTTCAACTGAAGCGAGCGGTCTCGGGCTGGCGACCAGCGACCGCACGGAGGTCGCAATCGCGGCACACGTGGTTCCGGACTCATCCTGGCCAAACTCCAGCCCCGAGAGCGAATAACACGGGTGCGAGTGTTCGCGCGAGGGGTCGTCGTCCCGGGCCGGGGTCGGCGGGAACGCCGTGGCCCGTCTCGCCGCCGACAAGCCGTTTGAAAGTCTCTCACCGAAGCGGCTCCGCGGGGTCGGACGTCACGACCGACCCCGCGGAGCGTTCCCTTGACAACGGCGCGTGTCGCGTCGCCATGCGAAGCTCAGGTTTTATTTTTACGAGGGGTTCCGAACGAATCATTCATCCTCCCCCCCCCCGCCCTCCCTTCCGACCGCGATGACGATATTCGTAAAAAAATGAAACAAAAACACATATCTACGGAGGAAATATATACCCGGTTACAGGATGCGATTAGCACGTGGCCGGTTTTTCAGCATAGTTTCCACCCTGTTCCGCGCGCCGACGCCAGCGCCAAATGTACGCCAGCATTCCACCCGCCGTCGCCGCCGCTCCATCATTCGCCGTCGCCGCCGCCGCCGTCGTTAGCGTGCGGCGGCCCGGACGCGGTAGCCGTGTCTTGTTGACGCGCGCCGCATCCACACGCCAGGTAGTCTTTGGTGCTGGGCCCCACGCCCTCGCTGGCCGGGTAGGTCCCCCACCGGCCGAGAGGCCCTGGGCTACGGGGAGAGAGAGCGCGCGGAGACACAGGTCACGGGAAGGAGGACACGGGCAGGTGGCGTCAGCCTGGCCGCGGCCAGCTGCGGAGGTGGAGGGG
>JAZEWU010000038.1:781243-794916 GCA_036362915.1 Geotria australis | reverse complement strand
AATTCCGTCCCTAACCCCAACCCATCCCAAACGGTAACCCCAACCCTGCGCCAAACCACCATCCTATTCCCCGTGCCCCACTCCGAACCCTGCTGAAATACTCCGCGTAACTCCGCGTAACCCCGACGCTCGATGCCCGCTTGCCGTGCCGAGCGACGCGGCGCCCACGCACGCCGCCACCATGGCACGAACGCACCACCGCGACCCACCCCGGCGCTACCACCCAGGCGCTATTGGCACGGCTCGCCACACAGCCCGCGCCCACACAACGGGCGATCCCGCCACAGGCAACCTACCCGGGCAACCGAGCAACCAAAGTCGTCCCACCGATGGCTCGCTCGGGGCATTGCCCGTTCCGTGCCGCCCCCCCCCCGCCACCTTCCCGAGGCCTCTAAGCGAACTCTGCGTTGGCGCAGCGGTAGTGTCTCGTCCCGCGGCCCGTCTTCGAACGTATACTTTGTATACATCTTCACAGCGCGCGGTCGGCGTCGTAATCGTCGTTCATCGTCGGAGCCGTCTCGTTAACACAGCGTGCGGGGTCGCACGCGGGTCGCCGCGAGGGGGGGGGGGGGTTGGGAACGAACCGTCTGCGGGAGGCATCGCGGCGCTGGTGACGGACGGGACGGGGTATTGCAATTAACGGGACCCCCGACCCCCCCTCCCCATCGGGGGGCACCCGTCCGCTCCGGGCCGCGGTGGCTTCCAAGCAGAGCTGGGAAATGCAGGTCGGAGGCGGTAGATGAATAACGGGGTGGGAGATTAGAACTGGAGACGAACAGAAGGGGCGGTTGCGGGAAAACGAAGGCGGACGGTGGGAAATTATAGTTAGAGCTCAAGGCAGGGAGCGAGCGGTGAGGAGTGGGGGGTTAAGGCGGGTGGGGCGAGGAGGAAGAGCAGGAGGTTGGGGACGTGTGACGACCGTCTGGCCAGCGTTGCGACGCCCGTTCCGGGTCGTCACTCGTCCGGGGAGTCGCCCCCCGCATCCTCGTCGTCCCCGTCGCCCGAGACGTCGTCGTCATCTTCGTCGTCGTCGTCATCCTCGTCGTTCTCCACCTGCCGCGGCGCACGCCAACACAAACATCCCGCGTGTAGCCTTAACAGACTGTCGTCGGGTCAAGTGCCGTTAGCGAGCGCCTATGAATTACACACGGTCCATACAAAGACTCCCTGTTAAGCTTTAACAGACTGTAGGGTCAAGTGCCGTTAGCGAGCGTCTACGAAGGTCGACCACGGCACACGATGGGGGTGGTTGACCAGCACCACGCGCTCGCGTACACAACAACAACCACCACCGCTATTCATTATGCGGCGGTGACGTCACCACGCCGTTCATGCCAGGCTAGATGCACTTTGAGGCCGGGCGAAGAGTCGACGGCTCGCAGGCAGGAGGTGACTGGAGCGGTCGTGGGTGGGCGCCTCACCGCGTGTCCCAGCTCGCGCAGCCGGGCCTTGAGCGCGATGATCTTCTGGTCCTGGTCGGCGAGCAGCACCAGCAGGTCGTCCTGCTCCTTCCTCGTGTCGCCCGCCTCCTTGTTGAGGCGCGCCACCTCGGAGTGCAGGCGCCCGGCCTCGCCCGCGCTCTCCGCCAGCGCCAGCTTCTCCTCCGTGAGCAGCCGCACCGTGTCCTGCGGGCACGGACGCACGCGTGACGGGTCTACGTGACGGGTCTACGTGACGGGTCCGTGCAACGCGGGCGCCGTGTGGCGGTGCCGGCGACGCTGGCGCGGTGTGGCAGTGTCAGTGACACGGGCGGCCCCTCCACCCCCCCCCACCTTGAGCTGCTCGTTCTCCTGCTCCACGGCGGCGGTGCGTGACGCCAGCTCCTCCAGCTTCTCCGCCGCGGCGCCACCGCCGCCCACGGCCGGCTCGGGGGCGGCCGCCCGCGCCTCCTGGGGGAACACGAGGGGCGCCGGTGGGTCAGTGCCGCGGCCTCTACGGGCGCCGTGCAGACGGAGGGCACCACGTCTCACTCTGCATGCGCCTCCACGCGAGTTTGTGGGTCGTTGGGCGAGCCTATATGCGTCTCAGTCGATGGGTCTCTATGAATCTGTGGGTCTCTGCGTGAGTCTATTGATCTATACGCAAGTCTATGGACCTCTACATGAGTCTATGGGCGTCTGTGTGACTATGGGCGTCTGTGTGAATCTATGGGTGTCTGTGTGAGTCTATTGGTGTCTATGCAAGTGTGTAGGTCTCTATGTGATGATAAGAGAGGTAGGAGAGAGTGTGGAGGAGGCCCAGTGCGATGAGAGGGACAGGTAGGCAGGGGCAAGGCTATAGAGGTGTGACTGCCATGGTGGCTACGCTTTTGAACTAGTGGTAATGACGGTGGCGAGGGTTCATGTGGTGAAGGTGGCGTGGGTGGTTTTTGTGGCGGAGGCGGTGGGTGCGGTGGTGACGCGGTGATGCTGTACCGCGGCGTGGAGCCGCTCCTGCAGGTCGCCGTGCTCGCCCTTCAGCTGCTCCAGCTCCTTCTCCTGGGCCGAGACCCGGCTCCTCAGGGCCTCCACCTCCTGTGGCGACAGAACAACGGTGACACCACCACCACCACACACACCGCCGCGGCACACCGGCGATTCTGTGTTAAGCTGCGTCTGTCACCCCAAAGTCGTCAGAATACAGGACGTCGTGACGTCCCGTGTTCATAGACAGATAGATAGATGCGTTACAGTGCTTCACATTTACGCCGGATGCACCGGCTCACAGACAGGTAGATAGATGTTTTTTTTACAGCAAAAAGTACCCAGTGAGCTGCAAGCTCTTTACAAGATTCCGGCGTCACAACAAACGCGCGAATTGACCAAAATATATAAAAATACTAAAATCACAAATTAACCAAACAAAACAAAATAAGTTACACACAGCGGTGCACACAGCTTACCAGATAAATAATAAATAATAAATAAATGTAGTTGAAGCAGTTTAACATTGCGATGGTCAAAAAAATATATAGGCAGCTTATTGCACATCAAGAGAGCAAACACATGAGGTAACGTTTGCAACATTTCGAACGTTACCTCGCTACTGCGGGCGTCCGCATGGTCACTGCGCCCGCCGTCGCCCTCTCCCGACACCACGACTCCCGCCTTCTGCAGAACACGACACACCGGGTTGGGGGGGGGAGCGTTAGGGTGGCGGCACAGGCGTGAGCGTCGGCGAGCAGGTCTCAGAGGCCGGTGGTCTTCTGATTGCAACTATCGGCGAAACGTCGCACCTTCATCGTAAATGTCATGGGTTCGCTCTCCAATATACCGAAGTGCTGAAGTAGTAAAGAATTGGCACGTTTTGTTCACGTGACAAACCTAACTAAATGTCTGTGTCGAGTGGAGGCGGCTTTACGACACTTGTTATTTTATACATGAACCAGGTCGGGTTGTTTCGGCGGCGGTTTGCTTGTGCGTGCGTGTGTTTGTGAGCGTGTGTTTGCGAGCGTGTGTTTGTGAGCGTGTGTTTGCGAGCGTGTGTGCGGCGGAGTCACCAGCGCCCCGATGTGCGCGTCGCGCTCGGCGAGCAGGCCCAGCGTGTGGGCGACGCGCGCGCGCTGCTCCTCCAGCTCGGCCCGCAGCCTCTGCAGCTCGGCCGGGTCCCCGTCGGCCCTCGCTCCCAGCCCGTTCACCTCCGCGTGACCCACCACCACCGAGGCCTGCGGACCGTCCTTGCCTGCCCGGCACAGCGGTAGGCACGGCCGCGCTAATCACCGAATCGCTCGCGTGCGAATTATAATAATAATAACACGGTTTATAACGTGCCACGGCGGAAATTCCACCGCGCAATCAGGTGGCTATCTGTCCGTCTGTGTGTGCACATGGAGGCAGTGGGGAGCGGTAGCTCAGTGGTTAGCACGCTGCGTTACAAATCCGGTGACCCGAGTTCGATTCCTGCTCACGACCAACCCCAGCGACAATTATCTAAACCGGTCCCGGGCCTCCCATAGGTCGACTCCAGGTGCGGTGTGTAAGCATCCCCACGAGGGAAACAAAGGTTAGTCAGGCGTATTGCCGGCCACCCACCCGTTTGCGTGCCGTGCCGGCCTTTACAGGTGCTACTCGCTACCAGCACTTTCCCCTACATTCTGTTCAGGCTATCCGGGTCTCTTCGTCTGTGTGTGCCGTACCGGCCTGAACCTTGAGCAGGTTGTACTGGTCCTTGAGCTGCTGCACGTGCGCCGCCTGCTGGCTCACGGTGGCCTGCGCCTGCTCCAGCTGCATGCCCAGCGCCGCCACCTGCTTCTTCAGCTCCCCGATCTCCGTGTCCTGCACCGCGCCGCCACACAGACAAAGATCCCCCGCGTAGCCTTCACACACTCGGTGGGGCAAGTGCTGCTGGCGAGCGCCTATGAATACACGCGGTGGATACATAGGCGCGGATCAGTGTCCGGCCACCCCCCCTCCCGGCCGTGCCCCCCCTTAACTCGGTGAACCGTCGACCCCTGCGTCGACCCCCACGCGGAGAGACGCGAGCCGGGCCCCCCACCTGCTCGCGGATGAGCTCCTTGTACTGCGCCATGACGCTGTCGTGCTGCTGCATGGCTTTGTGCACCTCCTCCTCCTTGCGGTCCTCCTCCGCAGACTTCAGCACGGCCTTCACGATGGAGCCTGAGGGTGGGGGGGGGGCCAGCCACTCCCGTCAACAACCCCCGCCACTCGCTCGAACGGCACTCTCACGGAAGGACGGGCAGTCGAAATGACAAGTGGACGAAGAGAGGTGGAGGAGATAATACTGGCTTACAAGTGTGTGGATAACGACAAGACAGGGCAGGCTGAAAGGCAGACGTGTAGACTTACAGACACAGTGAACAGATGTAGGTTTTCACGGCTCGATTCATGACGGTTGCTCTTCAGAGCTGTTCTTTCGAGCGATCGCTCGACACGGCTATCCCGAAAGACCAGCCCTGAGTAGCGTTAACGACAAACAACAGCCGCCATTTGCCCCCTAAGTGGGTTGTGACGCACGACAGCACTTGTGGCAGGCCAGGTGCACTTTGAGGCCGCGCGAAATGTCAAACTCGGAATCGCCGGGTCAGTAGCGCGTCGCGCTCACCGCTGCGCCACCGCTCCTCTACAGACAACACACAGACGCAGAACCGGACAGCGGGGAGAGGCCGACAACTGGACAGGCGGACGGACGCACCCTCGATCTCGCGGACCATCTGCGTGAACTCGTGGTCGAAGAAGACCTGCTCGGGCCCCGGGAACGACGGCTGGGGCTTCTGCGACGCCTTGGAGTAGAGGTCGTGCTTGGACACGGCCGACAGCTTCTCAAGGAAGTTCTCCTTGCCGATTCGCTTCTCCACCAGCTGCTTCAGCTTTGGCCTGGGGCCCACCAGCGAACAGGTCGGGGAGGGGGTGGGGGCAGGAGGTCACGCGCAGGTCAGGGGGCGCGCGGGTCACGACGCAGGTCACGGCACAGGTCACACACGGGTCGGCACGCGCACAGCAACGGCAGTGATGTCGTCCAGCTATTGCGAAACGCTTGAGACTTGGCAAGGCTTTGCTAGGTAAATAAGCGCAATGTTGATATAACGGAGCAAGTGTTTGTATGTCTTCTGAAACCTTAACGTAATTTCAGCTTTAATGTGCCACTTTTGCACCTTTACCAGGGAGGAAATCCAGGTCCACGCACTTGTGTCATCAAGAAGAAACATCGGAACGACGAGTCACACGCTTCGAACCAGACCGCCCGTCGGGCGGCCACTCTGCAAGTAATAATCATAACAACGCCCAGCGGCGGTGGCGGCACCTCGTGTGGCTGTCGAGCGAGTTGTCGTTGTAGAAGATGCAGATGCCGATGAGCAGCGCGGACAGGCCCTGCACCAGCTGCTCCTCCTCGCCCAGGTTCTCCGAGATCTGGCCCGTGAGCTGCGGCAGGCGCCGTCAAGGGCTGCCACGTCGACGATTGGCGTCAACGACCATCGCGCGTCACACTGCCTATCTGTCTGTCTATCTGTGCGCCCGTCTGTCTGTGTACCTGCTTGTCAGTCTGACTGCCTGGCTGTCCGCGTGGCTGTCTGCGTGTTAGGATATATGGCGTGTTCGGATATATTACATTTCTCTAGAATCTACAGTGGTGCAAGTTTTGGAGATGTCAGTCGATAGAGAAATATAAGGCACGTGAATGTTTTCGAATTTAGCGATTTCAAATCGAGCACGAACCGACGCTAGCTTCGCGAGCGTGCGATCGTATCCCGCGCGCAGCTGTCGTTTGTTTCGTTACATTTTTGTTGCCTCATTGGCAGGATACAAAAGGCACGTTGGCGGGGTTGTGCAGGAAGTGCGTGACCGCGATGGGGCAGTCTGTGAGCCACGTGCACAGCAGGATGAGCAGCCCCACGCGGGTCTGCACCTTGCTGCCCTGTACACACACACGCAAGCACACACGGACACACGCACGGACACACACGCGGGGCGGAACACGGCCCATCTGTCAAACGCTGCACGGGGGCGCACGTGCCGGCGGCCATCGCCACCGGAGCAACGCTCGATTACCGCCGAGGGTGGGTTGCGAGGGCAGCCGCACAAGACTCAATTAAAAAAACCGCAAACGACAAAACAACCTCCGACACAAGCCCTAGGACACAATCGTTAGGACACAAGTTGTTAGGCACACCCGCGAGTGTCTGTGCGGGCACCCACCACGGCCCACACGCGGCAATCCGGAGCCGGGCGCGACACCGCTGCCCTTGATCGCCCACACCACGTTAAGACGTTAACACTACGGGACCCTGTCGCCAGCGTAAAGGTGTAGAACGATACAAATGCTTGATTTACCGTTTGTGGCGTAAATACAGCAGTTGTCAAGATATCTAAACACCAGACACCGATTACAAACGAGGCATCATGTCTGTGCGACCACACACTTGGGGTGAGAAAAAACAGAAAACACATACAAACATGCTTTGATAGCATATGCACTGTCCTTTAGGCTTCTTGGCCTGACGATGTTTCACCAGCGCTATCGACCAAAGGCCGCCAAAAACAAGCGGGCAGTACAAGGACAATGCAAACACCAAAGCATGAATATCTCGGGTTCAGCGATAATAAGACGTTAAGATGTTATCAGTAAAACCCACAGCAACCACACAGGCTCACAGCTGAGCCCCAGGTGAGCCCCAGGTGAGCCACAGGTGAGCCACAGGTGAGCCACAGGTGAGCCACAGGTGACGTGGGTTAGAGAGGGAAAGGGGGTTAGTGGAGGTGTTGGGGCGGTGTTAGGTGCCTCCTGGCGCCCCCTGCGGTGGGACTGCGGGAACGACGTGCACCACACTTACCCGTCTGACCAGCTTGTCGCCCTGTTTACGTCAACGGGCACACGGGGGAAGAAGGAGAGGACACAGAGGGGTGAGATAGAGGCAGGAACCGGGGACGGGGACGGGGGGGGATTGGAGCTCGTGAGCAGGGGCGTTTGGGCCGCGCTGGTCGTCACAGACGCCCCCGCGGCGCCAGAGTGCGTCGTTGCGACGACAAAACACTCGCGCGCGAATCGTATCCTTTCCCCCTCGCCGCTCGCGTCATAGCGGCGCTAAGCAGGTACCGGCGGGAATGTGTAACGATGTTAGGTCTTGAGCCAGTGCTGCCAATTGTGCCACCGCGCTGACTTCTGTCAGGACGGCACAGGGAGCGCGAGCTCGAGCGAGCCTTTATTCGGCCTACTTCTCCACACCGACCAGACGGAAGGAGGTGGGCAGCATCCGCACGAACTCGGTAGGTACGCGAAGTGAATTTCGCTCCGCTGCGTCGGCGGTTCGGGGGAGGAATTGTGGGGCGGCGAGGTTGGATAAGCAGTTGTGGGGCGCGACACAGTACGGGCACGGGCAAGGGCACGGGGAAGGGCACGGTTGGGCACCTGGGACAGGATGCTGGTGCACTGCTGCAGCAGCGAGACGGGCGGGTTTCCGAGCGATGTGGCGAGCTGCACGCGCAGCAGCTGCTCCTTCTGCGCACCGTTGCCGATGAGCGCGTGCGCCAGCGCCACGGCGGCGCACCAGTTGGAGAGCGCATCGCCAGAGAAGAGCCCACCGCACAGCAGCTGCCCCGCCGAGATGGCGCTGGCTGCAGGCACAAGCCCATGCACACAACAAAGACCATAAAATCGTCACTAGTGAGCGGGATTCAAAACAACTACAATCACACACACACACCACTACCACCGTGTTAATCATTACCACTACCCCGCCACGATAATGGTCATTATCACCTCCACCCCTACCTATATCGACTCATCTTTAAACGAGTACCTGGTCTTCTTCTTCTTTGCGATTCTTCGAAGCACGATGGCTAGCTTCTGGACATAGTCGTCTTTCAGCTTGGCTTCGAAGTGTTTGGTAGAATTCGCAGGCAATACCAAGTACTACCTGACAGGGATCGCGACGTGAACGCTTCTACCTTGTATAGTGTGTTAACATCACGTGTCGGGTGAGCTCAATGGGTATTTTCTGCAGTAGTAATATACATTTCTATCTATCTATAACTGGGGGACAAAGCTGGCTGGTCGTGGTGTTAGCTTTAATAGATGCTCGCGAGCAGCACTTTCCCCAGCATCCTTTGCGGGGTCACGGTTGCTTAGGTGGCGGTGATGCTGTCGACACGGCGGCGGTTTCGGTGAGAGTGGTGGGGGTGCGGCGTTGGTGTTCGTGCCCCCCCCCCGTTGAGTGTGTGCGTGTTTAGGGGGGGCACCGTCGATGGTGGAGGGGAGCAGCGTGGCGACGATCTGGCCCTGGCCGCCCGGGTTGCGGTACAGGAAGCTCTGGAAGCAGTAGAGGACGGCGCAGCGCAGCACGAACGGCTGCCGCTCGTTCACCATCGACATGAGCAGCACCACCAGCGCCGGCCTGCACGCACACAACATGCACCGCAACAGCCACGTATCACCACCACACGCACGCACCATCACGTGCACGACGATACAAACCACAACGGCCAAGCGCCACCGTCAACAAGCCCCTGGAGATACCAAACAACCGCCCACACACACACAAACAACACACACAGCCGGTGGGGAGGGAGGGGGATGCGGGAATGGGACCATGGCGGTAGGAGTTAGACGGAGGGGCGGTGGACTGGGGAGGTAGACGGGGGGGGGACACGCACCTCGGCGGCGTGGAGGGTGCGCTGACCGCGGCAAAGTACTCCTGGTTGGTCTGGCACCCGCGGATCACCTCGGACACCGTGTTGATCGTCTGAGACAACGGCGCGCGCACAGACACGCGTCAGCACGGCCGTCCTCGTGGAGCGGTGGGCGATGAGACGCTGGCGATGGGACGCCAGCGATGGGATGCAGGAGACGGGATACTGGCTACGGGACGATGGCGGCGGGACGCTGGCGATAGGATACAGGCGACGGGATGCTAGCGATGGGAAGTGGGCAACGACAAGCGGGCGCAGGGCCGTGGCTAAGGGGATGCGGGTGACAGAACGCGGGGGTGACGGGCCGTGGTGTGACGGGGACGCGGGATGCCGGAATGTTGTGTGACGCGAGGCCGTCTCCGGGGCCTTGCCTCGGTTAGAATGTCGGCCGGGACGCCGGTGGCCATGAGAATGGCGCACAGCTGCTGGAGGAGGCCGCACTGGAACATGGCCTTCTGGCACGCCGCCACGGCGCCCGCCGGGTTCGCCGGAGACACCAGCGTCCGCACCAGCTGCCGTCGCGGGTAGAGGGGGTGGGTGGCGAGCGTTTGAGACAACAACAATAATAATAATTTGTTACGTTTATATAGCACCGTTCATCCAGAGGTCCCGAGGCACTGCAGGAAACCGCAAAGATGGGGGGAGGTAGCCACGCGGGTCTGCCGGCATCAACCCGCCAGACGCCGCGTCAATTAATCAACAAGTGTGTTTAATCAATTAAATAAATACACTTTATTTACAACGCGCACATATGCAATGATGGAAGATATTAATTCTAAGCAAGAACAACGCAGAGGTGGAGGAGGCAGCTAGGTGGTTTGCCGGCGCCAACATATTGCCACACACTGCGTCCGTTATATTATTATGTTATCCAGCAATTAATTAATGAGTGTTTTTTTTAAGTTGTGGGAGGAAACCGGAGAACCCGGAGGACACCCACGCAGAACACGCTGAGAACGCGTTGAGAACAGAAATGCGCCCGAGGCAGAAATCAAACTAACATGGCGAGGCTTTACAATTCCGAACGGGAATCGAACTGACACGGACGAGGCTTTACTGGCAAACACGAGACGCGGCCGATCGTTCGCGCGGCGATCCACGCCGGCCCCCGGGCAGCCACGCGCGCGCCCACCGCTGGCGCCCACCTGCAGCATGAGGTGCAAGTTGGTGACCTTCTGCGCCGACCAGCCCGCGCTCTCCTCCGTCACCTCGAACCAGGCCTTCATGCGCTGCACGTACGAGCCCTCCTTGAAGAAGTTCTGGTTGGAGTTGTTGTTCTTGAGCAGGTTCTGCAGGAGCAGCAGGCAGTCCTCCACCACGATGCCTGCCGATCGCACAACCACGGCCGCTGTTACCGGCCCCCGAAAACGGCCGAGAGACCGGCGGCACGCACAGCACTTTGTCGAAGCGGCGATAGACGAGAGTCGTTACGATTCTCGACGGCGAGCGAGATTTGTAGCGGTGGCGACGCTCACCTCCGTCGCTGTGCCCCTCCTCGGAGACGATGTCGAGCAGCCTCTCGAAGGCGTTCTCGAAAGCCACGATCTTCTGTATGGCCGCGTTGCCCTTGGTCAGCTGCTGCAGCAGGAGCAGCCCCTGTACGCCACAATGCGCCGCACGGGCCGCAACATCCACGTTACCGGCAGCTCAGCCTGCTCGCCCCGCTAGCGAGCCTCTCACACCCACACCACACCGCGCTCTGCCCGAGTGTGACCCACACCACCGCCGGCGCCACTCACGTCGTTTCGGATCACCTCCCTGGTGTCCACCAGCAGGTCCATCATGCGCGAGACTCCTGCGAGGGAGGGTCAATAGGTCAGTGGGTCGGTCATTGAATGCGTCGGTGGATGAGATGACGAGTGATAGCAAGTTTACGTTGCTTATCCAGTCTCATTTGCAAGAGTAACCTGGAGAGGACTGGTGTGCTAGTAAGGGGCCATGACTGCTATGCAAAGTCCCAATTGAATAATTTGGGCAGGGTAAGGATGAGTGAGGGAGGAACAGGACATAGTGAGGGTGAGATGGAGGATGAGGTGGAGGATGGGGTGGAGGACGAGGTGGAGGCTGCGTGAGGCTAACCGGTGGGCGTGACGAGGATGATCTGGTGCACGGCCGGCCCGCGGTTCTTCAGGAGCACCGTGAGCAGCTTCACGGCCGCCCATCGCACGTGGAACTCAAACTCCTGCGGGCGAAACGCAGGCACTCGTTAACGCAAAAATCCCCCGTATAGCCTTAACAGACTGGAGGGTCAAGTGCACCTATGAAGGCCGACACGGCACACGAGGTGGTGGGTGGCCAGCACCACACCCAGCCGCCTTTGCCTCCCAACTGGTGTTGACCATGAGCGGGAATTGAACTCGCGTCGCCAGATTTTCAGCCCAGCGCGAACAAGGATCACATTCAATCGAGTGACGTCTTCACTGGGAAGCTTCCTCAGCCATGTGCAGCCCCTAACAACATCTCGAGGGGAAACCAGACTCCAGCTCTGGACGGAAAAGCTTGAGAGTGACCCTCCTGCAACTGGCATGGGAATCCCACCTGCTGAAGTTCCCTCCTGGCTCAGATGCACCATGGATTCAGTGGAAGACACTCAACCGCCTGAGAACTAGAACGGGACGATCAAAAGATGCTTTGGTCAGATGGGGCTACAAGACCGGCCCAACCACCTGTGAATGTGGAGAAGCAGACCATACTATGGAACACTGCCTTGTCTGTGCTCTACTACCCAACCTCTGCAGCTCAAAAGACCTTGCGGAGTTCAATGAAAATGCAAGGGGCTGTGCAAGAAAATGAGAAACTGTAATTTAACATCGCGCTTCGAAGAATCGCAAAGAAGATCACTGGGACCATCGTGAGCTGCATCGACACATCGCCTGCCGTGACATCACGGTGCTGCAACATCACATCACAGCGGTATCGTGACATCATGCAGTGACAATCACGTGGAGTGACGTCAGATAGATAGCCAAATGTTTATTATTACAGCAACAATATACCCGGAGAGCTTGCAAGCTCTGTGTGGGATCCCTGCGGAGCGAAATCGCGCAGAGCCAACCGCTGTATCATATTTGCGGAGGGGTCGTGAGCGAGCACGCACTCCGGGACAGATGTGACATCACATGACATTGCATCGCGTGCCACGATATCGCGCGTTTACGCCCGCCGGGGGGTCGCGCGCCGCTCGGGCACCTCGAGGAAGGACAGCAGCAGCGACACGTTCTCCTGCTTCTGGATGATGGCGTCGGTGAACTGGGCGCCCAGGTCCTCGTCGACGCTCGCCTTCTGCTGCTGCTGCTGCTGCTGTTCGTCTGCGGAGGGGAGGTCACGGTGAGCGCCGCGGTGACACGGCACGGGCGTCCGTTGTCACCGCGCGCCGTCAGGCCGGCACGCGACCCGCGCGCGCACGCACGTGTACACGCAGCCGTTATCTCCGAGTAGCGCGTCTGTGCTCAGAACGCGACTGTTCTCGTCCCAGTATGAAACCGGTTAGTCCTGCAGAGGCCCACAGTCGCTGCCATTCCCGTTCAGTGGAAATGTTGCAGGACAGTGGTCCCTCGCTTTACGATGGCCTCACAGTACGATTAAATCACTTTACGATATACGCTCTGTAAGAATATTAGTATCACGTTACGATCAAATTTCACGTTACTATACGTCATACGATATGGCTTAAGAGTGAACGTGGGTGGCGCAGCAGCCAATCAGCGATGCAAACGAATGCCGCTTGGGTAGCGTCCCCGTGTATTTTCAAGTAAAAGTTACGAGTGCATCTTAAAACATTGCAATTGCGTGAGTGCATGTGTGAGAACACTTGCATGCTCTCCGGAGCATCTTAAAATTCGGAAAATATTTTTTTTTTACTATAAAATAGTAATTTTTACTTCGCGTCACTCAGGCACATTGCAGATCACTACGCTGTGCAACATATTAGTGACGCGCGCAGTCTTCGCGCGGAGACACCGCAGCCACCGCAGCCACAACCAGTGCTGCCCACAGTTTCGCCCAAGCTCTGTGGTCCTATAACAGAATGTCTGGCCCACTCAATTTTATAGTCAGTAAATGTACTTTTCAGCTACAAGATCTGAGGCCAGCTGCACGTTAGATCGCGCACCCGTCACACCCATCACCGTCGCCGCACTGTAGCGGCAAGCGGTGACGCACGGCATGCAAACCGGCCACACAACCCGGCAGCGTTCACAACCACACCACCGCCCGACAGAAACCTCCACAAACCTCCCGTCATGCATTATATACGTGGAATTTAAGCAGGATTGTGACATCACTGCCCTTTACCTTCATCAATTTGGTTAAAAATGTGACGGTAAAGGGTGGTGCTCTGCAATTGCTTGCGCAAGTAAAGCGGGCTCTCTAGAGAGCAAGCCGCCGTCGATTGGACTTCGGCCGGTACGTGGGAGCACCAACACCTTGACCCCACTACACCCGAGCTGCCCATCGACCCGCTGCGGTGTGTCCGTGCACACTGCTGGGTGGACAGAGGTGGCCGAGGGCATTTAAGAAACCGGGGCCCATCGTTTGAACTGCCACACCCGG
>JAZEWU010000038.1:748276-764568 GCA_036362915.1 Geotria australis | reverse complement strand
CCACTCCGGGCCACTTTGCCGCAACCAAAGTATTTTGATGCGATTCAAACTGCAGCTCGGCTTAGTCATCCAAGTCTTGGCCCCCGTCCCCCCCTTGCGTTTAAGTCTTAAGGCCGCTTTTCGCTTGCACGACACCACCCCGCTCCCGCGTTGGGTGCCCGCACCACCGCAGACCTCTCCGCTGCAGACCCCCCCCCGCCCCGCTGAATGAGAGAGAGAGAGAGAAATGACCCCGAAATAGCCATCTGGGTTTTGAGTGTTACGGTTACCGCGGCAGGGTTACCTCGCACGCCCCCCCCCCCCNNNCCCCCCAGCCTTGCACGGCGTAACGGTGGTCGCGTGACGCCGGCTAGAAGTCGCTCGCCCACCGCCGTCGCCTGGATCTCTGCGTGTCGATGGTGGTGGTGACGGCGCCCGTGCATAGCTGCTGGTAGGGAGATCACCGTGAACGGTGGGGCCTGCGGGGCTTCTGGCGACCGCACATTGAGCCGGACCCTTTCCACGAACTAGTTGCCACCCCTCCCCCCCAGTGTTTCACCACCAGGAAGTCTCCAGTCTAACGGCCCTGCCTCTTGTTCCCAGTGTCATCGGATGCGGGGCCTTTGAGGTTTTCTTTTTTAACATAAATGAAGAAATAGAATTAATTTCCGTCCCGAGCATTGAAGTCCAAGTGGCCTCTCGCGATCCCTACGCAGGTTTCCGTGACGCTTTGAGCTGCCGCGGCCACTCGCGCTGTGCGCACTCCAAGGTGTATTTAATCTTGAGTATCTCCCCCGCGGTTCCTAGCGGTAGGTCGGTCAGCTGGTCGCCGCGATTGTGTGCCGCGTGCGGCTGGCCCACTGGCGTCGCTCGGACCCCAAACGCCGCGTCGTGCCTGCGGTCTCGAACGGGGGTAGCCACGGCGGCCAAATTAACGTTTTGTTTTGAAGCCTCGCATGTGTGTGTATTCACGCTCGAATGCGGTAACCAATGGGAACAAATAAACCTTACAACTGCATGTGCCGCGTGATTGCATAGCTGGGCAGGAGTGTTTGTGTAATGTTAACAACCAGAAATGGCAATCTCTGAAAAGGGCTTTTGTGTAAGTGAGTGAATAGGATGCACGCAGAATGTGGTGCAGATTACACTAGCCAACCAAATGCTAGCCTTACCCCCTAAGAAGGAAGCGTGCTCTTGGGTTTTGCCAGATTGCGCATAATCTGCGTGCCTCTTAACACCTTCGATACCAACAGCAACAACCTCGCCATCACTGACCACGTGCCGGCTAGTGGTCGCATTGTCCTCACTGATCGAAGTTGGTTTAATGGATGGACGTAAACTGATAACCTTAACCAACCAGCCACCAGTACTAAAACCACTGACCAAACCGCTAACTCCACCCTACCTTCAGTGCGTCACCAGGGATCCCCTGTTCACCTATTGTTAGCTTCTCTACTTAAGTGTTTCCAGGACCACTTTTACCAGGGGCAGGTTCATTCACGAGCGGTGGTGATAAGTCCATGGGCTGGACCAGGATTATAACACCACCAGAGGTGTCTAAACCTACCCATTGTGGTCAATTAAATAATTGTAAAAAAATCATTCATGAAGATCTGTGCATTTCTTTTTTTATCCTGTCAAATAGAAATGTTTGTCCCCACCCCCAAACCCCAAGTGAATATTTTGCTGCATGCTGCATGAAATACATTAAATAATTTTAGCTTCGAAAGAAAACGAGAAAATTTACATTCACACAACCCAGAAAACAAACAGCTTTCCTCAAGTAGCTGTCCACCGAGCCAGTTTGTTTCAGAGCCGTGTCGGCCAATCCAAGGGACAGTCTCGATGTGTCATCTACTGGAGACGAGCTGCTGCTTGTGGTTTGGGCTGTGTGGTTCGGCCGATGTGTGACTGGCCACTGCTGCGGGACCTTGGACTCTGGGATTCAGCCGTGAGCTTGCATGCCTTGAGAAGCGTTGGACTTTGCGCGCGTGGGTTTAGCCTTGTGCATTTGGAAATGCTCATTTTGGTTTTTTTGCAATTCGCGTAGTGGATGTGTACTTGCTGCAGTTGGCATTGTGATGTGTGGGACTGTGATCGGGGAGTCCGAACATTTCACGAGGATGTTGTGGGTCCCAGTGATGACAGATAATGGGTATGTAATGATTCATTACCGCCCCCCCTGCAATTCGTCACGATTTTGGGATCAGTATTACATTCAAGAGCCGATTAATTTAGCCTCATGTACCGTTTTGAAATGTCCACGTCGTCGTGTCCTGTTCGTACTGCCTCGTCTATTGTAAAGTCCTACGTGTTACTGGCCGTCTCGTTCCGTATCGATCGTCCCATTCACTTTTTGCACGTATTTTTGCATGAGCGATTGATGGCCCATTCCTGTACGCACGATTCCACGCAGTTATCGTGATTGCAATAATAAAGCAAGGTGATGAATCCTTACATGACCCCGAACACAGCCCAGGCACATCGGTGCTGGCCTGCAGTTGTCACAGACCAAATGCGTAAAGGCACCTAAAGTGAATTTCCCCTTGCACTGTTTGACGTGACCGGGCGAGATGTCCACGTTACGTGTGTTATGTGGCTCTTGTTCGGATCACCGGCCCTCTCGCTCGCCCACCACGTTGGTCATCCCGCCTTGATCCTCTGGAGCCCTTCGTACCCAGCCTGTCGTTACTGTAAAGCAGATGACCACTGCGAAGCCCTTTTAAGACCAACGGGAACCAAACCAGTTTTGTGGCACCCATTGTGCATACAACATTTTTTTTACACCAAATTGGTCTAAATACCAGATAGTTCCTGCAAATTCGAACCCCATTTCACGCGGTTGACTTAACCAACGTTTACTTTGAAACGGTTGGGCTGAACTGTTTGTTGTTTAAGAAAGACTGGGGCTGACATCGCGCGTGGAATGAATTGAGAGCTGGTGGGTTATCGGGAATGAGTGACTGCTGTAGTGAAAAATGCTTCTGTGAAAAAAAATACCTCTGCGGCAAATCACAGTTGGTTCAGTGACTGACAGCGTGGCATCGGGCTTGCCCATAACTATGGGGACCATGGGGAATGGGCAGTATTGGGGTAAAGGCTAGCAAGTTGGTCGCATCACCACTATTCAACGAAGCAGTCTTTATATTAAACCGCTGCTCTGCGAAACATCTGTCGAACGGAACCGAACTCGCCGTGGCGGTTTCGTGGCTCGAGTGCGTTGCGTTAAGTAAATACTGTAATAGTATACTTGCTGGAGTCCACTTTAGGCCCCTGCTCTGGTGGTTTGGTGCTCATGGCCCACGGCTGCATGCGAGAGCCTGGAGCTTTGAGTTCGTGGGGTCGGGTCGGACTGGACTGGGTTGTACCATCCGCCGCGGGTCTGCCTGTTGCCCCTCTCCGCGGAGGTCACAATGCAAGCAATAAAGCTGTGTGATAAAGTTGCCTCCGCGCCTGTGAGTGCGTGTGTCGGGCTCGGCTTGTTTGTGGCGTCAGTGTGTGGGGTCGTTAAACCTGCAACCATGGTGATAATGTAATTTAATTTTCCAAAAGGTTCACGTGGAGCATGAACATTATTCAACAGCATCCGCTGATGTTTGTGCAATCACTTTGTCAGGAGGGTCCAGTATTGTATATTTGATAATCTCCTTATCGTGTGTGTGTTTCAACATGTGAGAGAAAACTTGAGTACGGTATACATGTATGGCAAAAAAACCCATCCATCCATTGTAAGAAACCGCTTGATCCAGTACAGGGTCGCGGTGAGCCGGAGCCTATCCCGGCAGACACAAGGCGTAAGGCAGGGCTACACCCAGGATGGGACCCTAGTCCATCACAGGGCACCGGGGGGAAATTTAGTCCGCAGGCCAATTAACTTATGCAGCAGCATGTCTTTGGACTGTGGGAGGAAACCAGAGTGCCCGGCGAAAACCCACGTGGACACGGAGAGACCATGCAAACTCCACACAGAAAGGCCCCCAAGCCGGGATTCGAACCCGGGACCTTCTTGCTCTGAGGCGTCAGCGCTATTCACCGCGCCACCGTTCCGCCCCAAACCCCCACCCATACAAGGCAATAGACTTGCACAGACAAGTTCACTTAGACTTGCTGGGCGTACTCTCTGGAGACCCTTCCGCCAGCAGAGGGCAGGGTTTCCAGCTCGGAGGGCACACACACCGGGATCCATCGTCACTGGGGGGTATCGGCAGAAGAAGAGAGAGAAGGACTGTTCGTGTAACTGGAAAAACCCCAGACTTTAAACGACTTGGTCCATGAAAGCTTAGATTTCCTTGAACAGCTGCCTCAAGAAGGAGGTCGATCCCGCTTTATCTTACTCGCAGTAGTCTTATTTGCTCCGTTGTACCATTTGCATATCGTTTGTACTAAAAATAATGATAAATAACACACATTTGTCTTTCCGGGGAAGTGCATTGATCTGAATTTCAGTTCCTGACAAAGCTGCCAGCGCAAACACAATACAACTACAACCAGAATATACATTATAGAGATAGAGGGGGAAGCATCCGGTATCCCATTAAGAGGATGGCAGCTTGAAATAATTACGGGCGGGGGGGGTCACATACTGTATGTATGTGGGGATCGGTGGCTCACTGGTTAGCGCGCTGAGCTATATTCATGTCTGCATGTGTCCGTGTGTCCAGGTGACGATGTCTCCGTGTCTTCATGGCTTCGTATCTTCATGGTTTCGTGTCTTAATGTCTTCGTGTCGTCACCACGGTGCATGTGCCAGGCAAGGTGCACCTTGAGGCTATCACGCAGTGTCGAAGGCTCGCTGACAAGAGGTCACGGGACAGACCCAGGGGCCATGGGCTGCCTGCTGTGCCAGGCTAGGTGCATGAGGAGGTCACGGGACGGACCCAGGTGCCATTTGCCGCTGGGCGCCGCCATTATTGTGAAACGCTAGCAATCGATCCACGCAGTAGTCGATTGTCACCACCGATTCGAATCGAGAGTTTAATCGAACGTACTGACGTTTACCTATAAAAATATACTATTTACGTTTGTATTTCGTCACTTACGTGTAATACGGTGTAAATGGGGATGTTTTGATTTAGTTTGTTATTTTATATATTTGTCAATTCGCGTGTTGGTATCGATTCCCAACATCGATCGATTCCCTCAACCCTCTGGGTCTGTACGGGTTTCGGTTCAAGCCCTGCTAGGAATCGATCCACGCGGCAGTCGATTCCACTGCAGATTCAAATCGAGCGTTTAATCGAACGTACTGATTTTTACGTGTAAAAATATAATTTTTAAAGTTTGTCCTCGGTCACTTACGTGCAATGCGGTGTAAATGGTGGTGTTTTGATTTAGTTTGCATAGTTTTTTAGTTTGTAATTTTGTCAATTCGCGTGTTTGTTGTGTCGCAGGAATCCCGC
Source organism: Geotria australis (assembly GCA_036362915.1). Lineage (NCBI taxonomy): Eukaryota > Metazoa > Chordata > Hyperoartia > Petromyzontiformes > Geotriidae > Geotria > Geotria australis. The sequence continues at coordinate 759,190 of JAZEWU010000038.1, read as the reverse complement.
CGAGAGTTTAAAATCTCAATGGGTATTTTTTCTTTATAAAAAATATGCATCTATCTGGCAGCAAAAGCTCCATTATTAAATGAGTCGCTATGCGAGCGATTCCAAAATATCGATTTCCAAAATCGATTCCCAGTGTCGACTCCTCAATGTTATTCCGGGTTTGTAGTGGAACCGGATCCCGCCACGCAGCTTTAGCGGAACCGGATCCCACCACGACTATCCCGGCAAAACACTCACTGGCAATAAAAAGCAACAATCACGAATCTAGCCGTGAAAACCTACATCGGTAAGTATATTGTCAATGAGCATACAGTTCGTAGGTATTATGGGTATACTGCCGGTGAGTATATTGCCAGTATGTTGCTCGCACCTGTGTGGTGGTCAAAGTGTTGTAAGAGCTCGGGAATTGACCCGTGGCCCCGTGTTTTCGCCCCCGTATAGCCGTTAGCGAGCACCTATGAAGGTCGACATGGCACACGAAGGGGTGGGTAGCCGGCACCACGACCGGCCGCCTTTGTCTCCTTAGTGGCAATGTTTACATACCGCACCAGGTACCCATTTGAGGCTGAGTCGACCTAGGGGAGGCCCAGGACCGGTTCAGAGAATCGTCACTGGTATTGTTTTTTGTTGCTTTGGTTTTTATTATTATTATTTTCTGACTGTGCAGCATTTGTGACCCTCGGGTGCAAGGCGCTCTATAAAATGCTATTACTATTGATGTCCAGAGGCTGGCCATCGTGCTTCGAAGAATCGCAAAGAAGAAGACTATTATAATCAGGTGGATCGCGTGATCTCCACAGGGGGAAGGAAGGTGGTGGTTTGTCGGAGGGAGGGGGGTGATCGTGGTGGCGCATGCGCGCCGCGGGTTACGTGACGCTGCTGGAAGATGGACGGGAATCGGGACGAGGCGGCGCGCTGCGTCGACATCGCCGAGCGCTCCCTGCGCGCCGGGGAGCGCGACAAGGCGCTCAAGTTCCTGCACAAAGCCGAGAAGCTCTTCCCCACCGACAAGGCTAAAGGTGGCGGCGCGTCGCTGCGTCGGGTCGCGCGGCCGATCGCGCCGAGAATCGGGCCTAGACGGAGCCGCGGCTCGACCTGAGCGCCCGGCGGCTTTAACCCTCGCCGCGCCCGGCGGGGAAAACTATCCGAGCGCCGGGCGGGCGGGGGGGCCGGGGGGGGTGTTGGCCCGTCTCGGGCCTAGCGAGGCAGGGCGGGTCGTTCTGCCCCGGTCTGGTTGTGACGGGGTCGTGTCTGCGAGTCAATGTCGTACCTGCTGTGTTTTCAGTACGCCTGTCGGTCAGTCTGTATACCGGGCTGTCCGTGTGTCTACCGGGGGGTATGTCTGCCACCGCCGCGGCAGTGTGTCCCAGGCGGGCGGTAGGATTCCGGGTCCGTTGCCATACTGGCCTGTTGGTATTGCTCCGGGCCACTGTGTCCACCGGACTGACGATGGCCTGTCCCGCTGGCCCGGCTTGTCTGGCGGACTGCCCGCGCGTTTTCTGATCGAACAGTCGCTATGCATTCGAGTCGGCGTCGCAAGATGTTGGCCGGTTTCGTCAAGCTATCAGGGGCCGCTTTGTCGGCCTTCTTGAGTGTGTCAAGCAAGCTGTCAGGTATATTCCAGTACCGGTTTACATTACGTGAACCGGTCAAGTGGCATCCGGCGTTTACGGACGCCGTGTCACCCGGTCGGTTTGATGCTGGTTTGAGGCTGGCTTTTCGTGCTAGTTGTGATGGCAATGCTTTCAGGAGCTCAATGCCCGCGGCTGCTCACCGAGACGAGAGGGGCTTCGGGAGAGGTCCGTGCACACACAGTAGTAATGCAATTGTGCTATTCCTCCTCCTGTTGAAGGAGCGCAGAGCACAGTGGTTTTGCTATATGGTCGGATAGTTGCCGATGTGTCTGCTGACCTGTTTATGACTAGCGCTATTACGGTCAGTGCCCTGTGATAAACTGGCGTCCCATCCTGGGTATAGTCCTGCCTTGCGCCCAGTGTCTGCCGGGATAGGCTCCGGTTCACCGCGACCCTGTACAGGATTCAGTGGTTTCTGGCAATATATGGATGGAGGGTGGAGTCCACCGACATTCGTCTAAAAGCTGTGCTGATAACCAGTGTAGCTGTCTACCTGTGATATACGTGGAGCTTTTGACCGTTCGCTGGTCAGTGTATGTACCGGACCGTATGCCTGCACATCTCGTTCGATATATCTGAACTGGTGCGCATCCCATTCAGGGTCCCTGCCGGCGTAATCCTATCAGGATAACGCACGTATAATGTCCTCTGAACAGGAAAGCCTCACTGAGTCTCAAGACTGTTTCACGAGGGTTCTGAATTAAGATGTTTGGCAGTTCCATTTGCTAATGAAGCTGGCCAAACATTTGTGTCGAGCTTGAGGATTCCTTCTAACGTGGGAGGTGAAACGTCGCGAGGGAGAGCGGGAGATCGCTCGACACAGCTGTCCTGAAAGAACAGCTCTGAAGAGCAAGCATCATGAATCGAGCCGCGAAAACCTACATCAATAAAGCTTTAAATACCAAATGGACACCTTTCACAAAGTGTCAAGTTTTCAAGAATCCACACATGCTTGTGTAGCCTCTTTGCATGTTTTCGCCACAAGCATGTGTGGCTTCTTGTAAACTGGACACTTTGTGTAAGGTGTCCACTTGTTGGTTTAAGATTTAACACTAATCATTGCCAGAAAGGGTAATAATAATAATAGCAGCATTTTATATAGCGCCTTTCACCCGAGGGTCATAAAGCGCACGCGGCGGCGGCGTGGCTTAGCTGTCGCGCGTTCGCCCCTTGTTGCCGAGGTTCATAGTTCGAATTCGCCAGGCCGCCCTGGTTATTAGGTGCGGGTGTATTAACCAGAACACATGCAGCGCTTGCTTTAAAGCTGGACGTTTAAGATCCCTGGACGTCATTCTAAACGAGTAGGCCATTGTGTGCCGGCGTCGTGGTACGGGTTGGCCAAATATAATAACCTACAAATCAATCGATTGGGATCACACATGCTAACAAGCCCCCCCATACTGTGAAACTGCTGCAGACTATTCGTTAGTAAATAATAACTAGTGAATATTGTCCATCAATTCTTCAAAGTGGTAACGTTAGTCCTTCAATTCCTTCACGGCAATGTAGGCAAAGGGAGCTCCTTGTATTCCCTCTCGAGCAGGGGTTGTCAACCCTTTGCATCTCAAGGCCCACTTGGCCCACTTGGGTCTGGTCTCCACGAACCACTAGGTGCCGCTCGCGGCCCACTGATGGGTCGCGACCCTCCGGTTGAGAATGGCCTACTTTTTCACGCTGTCCAGGCGTTTGGAAAGAGGCGGGAGTACCCACACTCTACCCCACCACACGTAACCTGCCGAGCGATTAACTCCGGCGTTCCCATTTACACTGCTGTGTGGACAGAGGTGGTGGTGGGTTGGGCGGGGCGGTTACTGCTTCAACTGCTGTGCTAGAAAATGGAACGAGCGACCTCTGGATTGTGAGAACATGCAAACTCCACACAGAAAGGCACCCGAGCCGGGATTCGAACCCGACACCTGATAGCGTTATGCGTACATATGCTCGCTAACGGCACTTGACCCTAGAGTCTGTTTAAGGCTATTCGGGGGATCTTGTCTTCGTACACGCGTACTTGCCGTGTGTGTGTGCACGCGAACACGGTGTTGACACGTTCGCCGCTCTATCCGAGGCGGTCTCGCGTGTCACGTTCCCCGTCGCTAAAGAATAGACGCCGTCGTGCGCTCGTTACATCGCCCGCGGCTCTCACGACTGAATGGCGTAATGCGATTCCGCGGCGCAGTGTGGTAGTGCTGCTGCTATTGAGCTCAGTGTTAGGGGTATTTGTTCCTAGCAGGGCAAGTGTTAGGCTAGTTGGTAGGGCTGCTCGTTTGATTGCGGTTAGTGTTTCGGTTAGCGGTGGTGTTGTTTTTGGTTAGGGTGTGTCAGGGCTAGCTATTGAGTTTGAAGCTGAGTTTGGGAATAGAGTCGGCGTCGGGGCCAGTGTTTGTTTTGGGGTGAAGTCAGGCCCTACGTGCTAGGGCTACGAATGGTGTTCATTCCCTAAGCTTGAGCTTGGATCACAGCCAAGCCTCCGAATTAGCCTGGTGCTTGCACAGTGACTCCCACCGGGGGCTGCGACCGCCCCTTAGCCCCGAGCAGCCGGCGCTAGCCCGGTGAAATCTCAGTAGCGCAGCGACCAGTGCGGAGCTTCCCCTTCGTGCCGGGCGCGGTGATGCTCTCTGCGGTGTCCGTCACCGCGCACCGCCCGGCGTGGGAATCGGCCGGTGCGCGGTAACGGACGGTGTCCGCACCGCTACTCCAGGACACCGGAACGCTGCGTTCCCGCCGTTATTTATATCTTCGGAGGGTGCCGCGCGGCGGTGGCTCCGAGCGGGAGACGAGAGCGCGGGCGTCGCCGGGGTCGCCGGGGCCGCGGCTCGCCGGCGCGCTCAAACGGCTCGTCGCTCGTCATCGCCCCGCGGTCGGACCCGGGCCGTACCCGGCGCTGCTCGCACCGTAACCGCACCGCGGCGGTGGATGCACCGCGAGTTTACACCCTGAGTATATAACCGCACCGCCGTGGCGGAGACGCCGCGGGTTTCCAACCAGCGTCGCTCGCAGATCGACGCTTGTCCGAACGTGCGAGTCGGGTCCCGTCAAAAAAGAGCCGGGTGGTGGTGGTGATGATTATCTGTACGTGTATATCAGGGGTTCTCAACACAACAATAATAATAATAATAGCGTTTTATATAGCGCCTTTCACCCGAGGGTCACAAAGCTCTGCACAAGGGCCGCGAAGAGAACGAAAGGAAAAAAGCAACCAATAAAAACCAAAGGAACAACATTTAAATGATTAAGGCTGCTTCGAATATGCTGAAAGGTCGTCAAACTGGCAATATTAAGTGCGGCAAAAATCTGCCAGCGTCCCCTAAGATGGCCGTCACTTCCTTAAAGACAAACAGGGAGGGAGACAAGGAGGGAGGGTGAGTGACACAGTCCATGACCCACCAAAGCAGCTGCACAACAATGACGGTGCGGTGATGCTGGTGCTGATGGCATTACTCAAACCTTTGATTTGCTGTCGCTAGAAGCTAAAACATTGCAACTTCCTCTGAAACCAGAAACTATAAATGTCGGCGGCGTCACGCTGAGTCGCCCGTAGGCACCTTCACGTCGGCCACGGCAGCAGCAGCAGCTGAGAGACAATGCAAATATTATAATAATAGCATTTTATATAGCGCCTTTCACCCGAGGGTCACAAAGCGCTGCACAAGGGCCGCGAAGATAGATATAGATAGATGTTTACGATTACAGCAGAAAAATATCCAGTGAGCTTGCAAGCTCTTGACGGGATTCCTGCGGCACAAACATGGGCATTGACGAAAATAAATACAAATATAAAAAGAACAAATTAACCAACCAAAACAATTGTACACGCAAACGAGAGCAGTGGCCCCGTTGTGAGCGACTTGGCCTGCTTGGTGGCGCTGGCGGTCCAATGATGGGTTGCGGCCCATTGGTTGAGATTGGCGGCTGTCCATGGTGTTTACTGAAATGCCTTGGTTTTGATTGGTGCGTTGCTTCGCGATACGTCAGCACGATGATCGGCGAGTGGCGATGCCCGGTGGTCGAGACTACGTCCGCTGCGGAGGTGAAGCGGTGAAATGAGCTGGCACGCTCGAGCTATGCGCATCGCTGAATCGCGTCACCTAGAGAGACAGCGACGAGGCCTTCACCTAGCAGTGGATCGGTCAGGGCTGACGACGATATGTTGCGCTTTCTTGTATTAATACAGGTATCGGTAGCAGTAAGCCTCGGTGTGAATTGTCTTTGAAGCCGGCTTCACACCGGAGCAATGGATATCTAAATGTTTATTATTACAGCAGAAAAATACCCAGTGAGCTTGCAAGCTCTTTACGGGGGTTCCTGCGACACAGCAAACACGCAACGAGTGCGGCGCGATCTTGGCGCGGAGCCGTACCGGCCGAGTAGCCGGCACGGCGGCTGGCGGAGCGAGCCGGTGACTGATACCGCCGTGTGTGTTGTGTGTCGCCCCCCGCCCCTCACGCCACCGACACGCAGACCTGATCGATGTCATCTCTCGCAACGGGAGCAGCGCGGGACAGAACGGGCAGGCCGAGCCGCCGGGATCGCCGCAAATGCGCCGCCGGGCGGAAGCGGGCGACGCCAAGGGCCCCGCCGGCCCCACCGACACGGCCAAGAGCTACACGCAGGAGCAGGTGGAGGCGGTGAAGAGGTGAGGGCCCGACCCGCGCCGGCCACAACACCGGCCCCAGCACCGCCGCCTGAGTCACGATTGCAATGTGGATTTATGTATTGCGTCTGGGACTGTGTCTGTGGAAGCCTGGGTCTCCTCGGGTGTTTGGGTTTTTGCGTGCGCGTCAGTACGGTTTGGGTTTATAGCCAACCGAGTGTGAAGGTGCCGTAGAGAAACAGCGGGCGTAGATGTATTACAGAGAGAGACAGGCAGTCGTAGTGATGCACTTGCTCACTGTGAGAGTTCCCAGGGATTTCGGTTTTCTCACGGTATGAGGTCAGAGGGTGCACGTTCCTGCCAACTGGCAGTGTGCCCGGTGCCTGCAGGGATGGTCCCTCCCTCGCTCCCATTCTCCCTCCCTCCCCTCACCCATTGAGAGCTCTCTCTCGGCTTCCCATCGACCGCGCAGGATAAAGCGCTGCAAGGACTACTATGAAATCCTGGGCGTGGCCAAAGATGCCCAGGAGGAGGAGCTGAAGAAGTCGTACCGCAAGCTGGCGCTCAAGTTCCACCCGGACAAGAACCACGCGCCCGGCGCCACCGACGCCTTCAAGGGTGAGCAGACTCCCGCTCACCCGCTCGCTCACCCCCACTCAGGCGCCGATCCGCTCGTTCGCTGGTTCGGTCGCCCATCCGCTTGCTTGCGTGCTCGCTGCCTCTCACACTTGGGCGCTCAACCACCCACGCGCCCACCTGCTCGCGTGCTTGCTTGTTTGCGAGCTCGATCGCTGGGTCGCTCACTAACTCGTTCAGTAGCTTGCGCGCTCGCTCCCTAACTCGGTCACCCACGCACTGACTCGCGTGCTCGCTTCACCGAGCCCTGCGCGCGTGCGGTGTGAGTGTGTGTGGGAGTCCGTGTGTGGGCAGCGGTGGCTCAGTGGTCAGCGCGCTGGGCGACAAACCTGGCTATGACCCGAGTTCGAATCCCGCTCCGGGCCAACACCGGTGACGGTTTTCTGAACCGGTCTTGGGCCTCCCCTAGGTTCACCTCGGCCTCGTATGAATACCTAGTGCGGTGTGTAAAAATTGCCACCAGAGAGACGAAGGCGGCCGCGCGTGGTGCTGGCCACCCACCGCCTCGTGTGCCGTGTCGGCCTTCATAGGTGCTCGCTCGCTAACAGCACTTACCCTACAAGTCTGTTGAGGCGACACGAGGGATCGTTGTTTGGGGATCATCAGCGGCCACTATAACGTGGAGTCGATGGCAGTTATAACAGCGCTCCCGGTCACGTCGAAAGAAGACGCTCTCGGTCGTTACGACGGCGACGGCGACGCTAACGGCGGCGACGGCGCGCCTGACGGTGCAGCCATAGGGAACGCGTACGCGGTGCTGAGCAACCCCGAGAAGCGGCGGCGCTACGAGCAGTACGGGGACGAGCAGGCGGCGGCGCCACGCGGGCGGCGCTCGGCGCACGAGCAATCCCGCGAATTCGAGGCCGACATCTCCCCCGAGGACCTCTTCAACATGTTCTTCGGGGGCGGCTTCCCCAGCTGTGAGCGGCGCACACGGGGAACACGGGGTCACGGGGACACACGGGGGACACCGGGACATTGAGGCGATGGGACGTGAGGATGGATAGAGAGATAGATGCATCACTTTTTACGGGTTAGGTCACGTAAAAAATAAGTGTCGTAAACCCGCCTCCACCCGACACGGCCAGTTAGTAAGGTTTGTCACGTGAATGAAACGTGCCGATTCTTTACTACTTCAGCATCACACCGGTATCTTGGAGAGCCAACCCACCTACATTTACATTGAAGGTACGACGTTTCGCTGATAGTTGCAATCAGCTCCATCCGAAAGAGGTGCGAGCTCTGTGATGATGTGATGTTGAGACGAGGTGCGTGCTCTCTGTGTCGCAGCCAACGTGCACGTGTACAGTAACGGACAGGCGCGCTACACGTACCACCAGCAGCGCAACACCCGGCCAGACCACCAGCACGGAGAAGTAAGGACCACACGCACACGCGCGCACACTCGCACACAAAGCAAAGGCACAGATCCCCCTCTAGCCTCGACAGACTGTGGGGGCAAGTTCTGTTAGCGAGCACCGAGGAAGGCCAACATTGCATTGGAGACGGTGGGAGGGCAGCCCCACGCATGGCCACCTCCGTCTCCCACGGTGCTGATGTTTTGCACACTGCACCAGGTACTCGTTTTGGGCTAAATGGACCTAGGGGATGCCCAGGACTACCGATGATGGTAGTCTTACTGGCTTACTGGTCTTACTGGCTTACCCAAAAATATGGCTTCGTCTGAGAGGTTTTACTGTACAATGCATTAATGGATCTTTTCACGACTTTGATGTTATGGGAACTGCTCTTTCGGGATAGCCATCACCACATTAGAGAGATGAGGAATGCTCGACACAGCTATCCAGAAAGGGCAGCTCTTCTTAAGAGCGGTGCTTTTGCTCTGCAGTTGCGTCTGGATGTTAAGTACAACTTGCTTTGAGCGGCGGCGTTTAGTGGAATCGTCCCGCGAGCGTCTGTCCGCGGGCCTCGAGTGACGGCGCGGTCTCCCTCTCCAGCAGGGTGGGTTCACCATGTTCGTGCAGCTGCTGCCCATCTTCATCCTCGTGATCGTGTCCATCATCAGCCAGCTCATGGTGTCCAACCCGCCCTACAGCCTCAGCTATCGCCCGTGAGTCCACACACCCACACACACGCGCACGCACTCACGCTCGCTTGCTCGCTCACCTATTCACTCACCCGCTCGCAGACTTACTCAGGCAAAGCGTACACAACCTGCCCTACAAGCCTCAGCTATCGGCCGTGAGTCCACCCATCCACACACCTGCTCACCCGCTCACTGTCACAGCATACTGTGTTACTATCGAGCGTCACTGCTCTGGCTACCGTCACCGTGTAATGTGTGTCGCTGTGTCACCGTGCGCCACCGTCGCCGTGCGTCGCCACCGTCACCGTGCGTCCCCGTGTCACTGCTGTGTCACCGCTGTATTGCCGCTGTGTCACCGCGCGCCCCCGTCACCGTGTTGCCGTGTCGCCGCAGGGGTCTGGGCCACACGGTGGCACGGCACACGATGCAGCTGGGTGTGCCCTACTACGTGGACAAGGACTTTGAGCGCGACTACAAGGGCCAGGGCCTGGAGCGCGTCGAGCGCAGCGTGGAGGACGACTACGTCGCCAACCTGCGCAACAACTGCTGGAAGGAGCGGCAACAGAGTGAGCTCCGCACTCGGCCCCCGACGTCCACTCTCACCCGCTACGGTCCACCGTTGCCCACCGAGCTCCACTCTCACCCACCGTGGCTCCACCTCCCAGACTCCACCCCCACCAGAGATCGATAGATGTTTATTATTACGGCAGAAAAATACCCAGTGAGCTTGCAAGCTCGTTACAGGATTCCTGCGACACAATTGCTGTTACGCTGCTATGCATATGTCGCTTGCATTCGTTGTCTTGGTACTTATTATTGTGTCATAGTATTATTGTCTTTTTTCTTTGTAATACTTTAAGCTTGTATGTTATCGCACATCATTGTTCGGCACAGAGTTGAGAGAGCGAGACCGGGAACAAATAATCTCACTGCCGTCTATCTTCTGTGTACGCGATCGATAAACCTGACCTGACTTGATTAGCGGCGGTTACGCGCAAAAACGCCGAGCGAACAAGAGCAAGGCTGCGAACGAGGCTACGGGGAGACGACGACAATACTGACCCGCCGGCCTGCGGCGCTCGTTCGCTCGCGGTTGTCGCGCTAACCGCCGTGCTGCTGTGTGTGCCGTGTGGGGTGGCAGAGGAGAACATGATCTACAGGGCACGCTACTTTGGGGACAGCACGCTCTACCAGAAGGCCCAACACATGCCGACGCCCAGCTGCACGCGGCTCAACGAGCTACAGGCCCGCGCCGGATAGGCCCGCGGGCCACGGCGCCCACACCCACCCACGCTCGCCGGTGAGGGCCCGCTCGACACGGTCGCTCGCTCACCACACTCACTCACTCGCTCACACTCGCTCAGCATGGTCGCTCACTCGGTCACCACACTCACTCACTCGCTCACACTCGCTCAGCATGGTCGCTCACTCGCTCACTCGCCCACACCTACAAGTGCTCACCGGTGAGGCCCGCTCGCCTTGCTCGCTCGCTCACCACACTCACTCGCTCGCACTCGATCACCACACTCGCTCACTCACGCTCGCTCACTCACGCTCGCTCACTCACCACTCGCTCCGCATAGTTGCTCACCATACTCACTCGGCATGCTTGGTCACTCGCTCGCGGCATTCGCTGAGCGTAGTCACTCGCTCATTTATCATAGTCACTCAGCACGCTCGCTCACCACGCTCACTCACTCGCTCACCGTGCTCCCCCTCAGCGCCCGACTCGCTCGCTCGTTGGCGCGCTCTACGGGGTTGTGACGAGGCGCGTGCGTCGCTCCCCCATTGCGTGTCAGGAAGCGGCGGCGCGCGCGGGAGCAGGCTGGGCACGGGGAAGGTGGCGGAAGCGGAGAGGAACGCCGGACAGAGGGAAGCAGGGGATGCAGGGAGGTGCCCCGTGCGCCCCGTTCTCCCTCGCCGGGCGCGAGACGGCGCGGGAAGCCGCGCTCGCTCATAGCGCGCAATGACGACGACGACGACGAGGAGGAGGAGGAGGAGAA
>JAZEWU010000038.1:637954-653529 GCA_036362915.1 Geotria australis | reverse complement strand
ACCCTACTAGGTACTCATTTGAGGCTGAGTCGACCTAGGGGAGGCCCAGGACCGGTTCAGAAAATCGGGATTCGAACTCGGGTCGCCAGATTTGTATCCGTATTCTCACACATCTATAGCTTGCTAGGTGTGATCCAGGTTGAGGTGCATCCCTTGCAATACCGAACTCATACCACTGTTGGTGTAAGGGTCCCGTCTAGAGGGAGCGCTAGACTAGAGCGCCCCCCCTAGAGCTGTGTTGGCCTACTCTTCCACGCATAAACAGTCACTTACAAACTCGTAACACACTCATCAGCGCCAACAACACACACACACCTACACAAAGACTCACACACGCGCGAGTTGCGCAATCCTCCCCATCCTCCTCCCGATGTTTATCCCTGACACTCGTCTCACAGGTTTACTTCCTGCACCGTGAAGACGGGTGGGTCACCGGTACTACCGGTGGTGACACATTCTAGACAAAGATCCCCCGTATAGCCTTAACAGACTGTAGGATCAAGTGCTGTTAGCGAGCAGCACCCATGAAACCCCGCAGAACTCTCCTGTTGGGTGAACAAGTGAACTAATAGTATTAAAATCAATGTCCGTCTCTGTGCCGTAGCATCATGGACCCTCATCTGGAGTACAAGATGAACCACCCCTCTCGGGGGCTGGCGCTGATCTTCAACCACGAGAACTTCCACTGGACGCTGCGCCTGTCCCAGCGGCGGGGCACGCAGGCCGACTCCAACAACCTGGAGCGCAGGTGAGAGGCTGCAGGATGAGGTCGCCGAGAGCGTCTCAAAGGTCCTGACGCCTTCCCGGGATAATAATAATAATAAGCTCTATTTATAACGCGTACACTGTCCAAAGACATGCTGCTGCATAGGTTAATTGGCGTGCGGACCAAATTGCCCCCGTGCCACTGTGATGGACTGGCGTCCCATTATGGGTATAGACCTGCTTTGCCTCCTGTGTCTGCCGCGATAGACTCTGGCTCACCGCGAGCGACCCTGTACAGGATTAAGCAGTTTCTGACAATAAATGAAGGAATATTGGTTACATTTGGAATGTATGCGAAGACACCGCAGAGAGGTGGAGCAGGCAGCCGGGCGGTTTGCTGGCGCCAACATATTTCCACACACTGTGTCCCATATATTATTATATTATCGGCCAATCAATGAATGACTGTTTGTTTTTAAATTGTGGGAGGAAACCAGAGCACCCAAGGTGGGAATCGAACCGCCTTGGGCAAGACCATTCTTTCTGTGAGGTGAAGATGTTATCACTGCATAGACACCCTGCCACCTTTGATCTAGGTGTGTGACACAGGACATCACTCATTCGCTGTCTTGCAAACCGCTCCGTGAATACGGTTGGCCGAACACATTGTGTTGACGGATCAGATTGACCGTGATTGTGAGTGGTGGATGTGTTGGATGGGTCGGGTTGCCATGTTTGACCTCTGACCCTTGCCGTGTCCAGGCTACGTAACCTGGGGTTCAACGTGCAGGTCCACAAGGACATCTGCACGACGGAGTTCCACCAGGTCATCCACCAGGGTGAGCTCTCCGACCACTCTCCAGGCTGCTCGCGGTTATAAGCGATGGTCAATAGGTCAAGAGGTCATCACGGCCAACTCTCTTTCTAGCATCAAAATACACGCTTACTTTCCAATGCTAGGTCCCCAACCTCTTAATGCTCACTGACAGTCCATCCGTCCGTGTGTTTGTCCATCCCATTTGTCTATGCGTCCATCTCTCTCTGTCCGTCTGTCCGTGATTCTATTTGACCATGCAGCTTGCACCTGGCCTGGCACAGGCGCCGTGGTGACGTCACCATCACTTAGTGAGGAATGGCGGCGGTTGTTGTTTGACCGTGTCCATGTATATCTCCATCTGTGGATCAGTCTATCCATCCATTAATCTCATCATCTGTTGAGGGGGGTCAAGGTAGAAGCGTTCACGTCGCGATCCCTGTCAGGTAGTACTTGGTATTGCCTGCGAATTCTACCAAACACTTCGAAGCCAAGCTGAAAGACGACGATGTCCAGAAGCTAGCCATCGTGCTTCGAAGAATCGCAAAGAAGAAGATCATCTGTTGAGGCTATACGGGGGATCTTCGTTTTGTCCATGTAGTCTGTTGAGGCTGTACGGGGGTCTGTGTGGTGTGTCCGTGTGGTGTGTCGGCGTCTCGGTGCCAGCCGTCACAGCGGACCACTCCGGCTCGGACTGCTTCGTGTTCGCGGTGTTCACGCACGGCGAGTCGGGAGCGCTCTTCACCAAAGACGGCATCGTCCAGACCAACGACATCCTGGAGCAGTTCCATGGCACCAGGTGTCCCTCGCTTGTCGGCAAGCCCAAGATCTTCATCTTCCAGGTGCCGCCCTACCCCACCCGGCCCGTCACCAGTGTTGGCCGTGAACGGGAATTGAACTCGGGCCGCCGGGTTTGTAGCCCGGCGCGCTAACCGCTGAGCCACCGGCCGTGCGCACGTGTGCTGTGCCGTGTGGACCTTCATAGGTGCTCGCTAACGGCACTCGCCCCTAGTCTGTTAAGGCTATACGGGGGTCTTTGTCTTTGACGCGCTTGTTGACGCGCGTGTGCTCGCAGGCGTGCCGCGGGGACAAGCACGACGAGCCCGTGCTGGTGGAGACGGACTCGGTGGACCACCACAACGAGAACGTGGTGGTGATGGACGCCGGCATCGCGCCCACGCTGCCCTCCGCCGCAGACTTCCTGCTCTGCTACTCCGTGGCTGAAGGTGGGCGAGGGTCGCGGTCGTGATGGCAGCGACGGTGGTGGCGATGGTGACCGTGGGGATGATGATGATGATGATGATTGCGGCAGTGGTGGTAGTCGTAATGACGGTGGCGGCGCTGCCGCCTCACAGCAAGAAGGCCCCGGGTTTCGAATCCCAGCTCGGGTGCCGTTCTGTTTCTGACAGTGAATGAATGTCGGAAGCGTTGATCATATTGAAGACGAACCACACGACGACCATGACAATGACGATGGTGACGACACTGCGCCAATGGTGTCCTGCTCCTCACGCACCCTGCCGCCCGCCGCTCGGTCCGTCTCCCCGTAACGCCCTCCGCGACGCGCGCGCCCGCCCCGCAGGCTTCTACTCTCACCGCGAGACGGTGAACGGCTCGTGGTACATCCAGGACCTGGTGACGGCGCTGGAGCGCCACGGCTCGGAGCTGGAGTTCATTGAGCTGCTCACGCTCGTCAACCGCATGGTGGCCGCGCGCTATGTCGACCGCTCCAACGACGTCAAATCGCTCGGCAAGAAGCAGGTGCCCTGCTTCCTGTCCATGCTGACCCGCAAGCTCTACTTCCGGGCCAAGCAGCCGACCAATGAGATCATGAATTAACCGGGCGACGGGGCGACCCAGGTCACCCGCGACGACTGGGCGGTGACGGGGGGTGGGGGGGTCAACGGTCGGCGAGCACGACACCGACGACAGACCCAGGGTTGTCACTTCCCCGGGTTTTCCCCACAGTTATTCTCTTGTTAAGAAGGCAACCGTTGATCTGGGAAATCTGTCAAAAACCCAGCCCAGGTTTTTATCGGTCGAATAGAAATAATAATGCACTAATTTACAGGACGCGTTCCCAAGTCGTCACCGCTATTTTGAGACGTGCTGCTTCTCCCCACGTTACATCCCAGTTTTTCTGTACGTCACGGTTTTCTAGCCTAGGAGACCCACCCAGGGCAGCTCGTCTCGGTACACGCCTTGCTGGGGTCGTGACCTTGTTGCTCCAGTCTCGAACCGGGGTAATCGGCGGTGCTGGCTCGGCGTCGCTAACTACTGTGTGCATATGGGTTTTAGTTTAATGAGTTGTATAATTGTGCTTTTAATGATTTTTACAACGCTGTGTCCTGGGAAAGGCTTGGTTACCCACAAAAGTACTTTGGTCGTCCTGTGTTAAGATCGGGTAGATTAAGCGAATGAGTGGTTGAGTTAGTTGGTTCACTGTGCCGCCATCTGGTGAGATGATACAATTATTAACAAGCATAGTGGTAGCACTCGTACCTCACAGCAACAACGGCCTAGGTTTGATTCCAGACTTGAGCACAATTATGTAGAGAATTGGGACGTGGCCTCATCTCCTCAAGGCTGAAACAGTTCCTACAAGTTCCTCGATTGGGATGACACAGCAGCAGCTTGGTCATCCCCTAGACTGTAAATACACGGCAGGACCCTCCTGGGACAGTCGTGAGACTCGACGAATCGTTCCTGATTAAAGAAGCATAATGATAAAGACACGGTGCGTGACCCAGACCCAGCTGCCTCTCACTCCAACCTGCCACCGATGGATGTGTCCTTTGGCTTCGGGTTAAATCGTGTTTTTTTTAATACGTGAAGCAAAACGTTTTTAATGACCGGTTACAAAAAAAGTAAATAATTGCTAAGGTTTTTATAAAAAATTAACGTCCCGTGTCAAGGAAGCGCATGTCGAGATCAGTAGGGTCCTGCGGTGACCCGGGTTCAGGGACGATGCTGGGGCCTTGCCTGGCGCTCCCTCCCCGAGTCCGGCTTCCAGGCGTTTCGTCACTGGAACTGGCGAAGATGTTTGTGCGGTGCGGCTAAGCCCCATCGGCTATAACATCCGTGCCTATGCACCCATGCACGCGGTCCTCTGGGATAAACCGGGTGTGCAAGGCGGCTCGGCGAGGCTGGGAGGGAGCCGTGTGTGTGCGCGTGCGGAGTCGTTAGCCGAGACTCGTATATGTTGTGTTTCTCCGCTTGAACTGTTTGTGATTAAACCTGGGATTAACGACCACGTGTGTAGCGCGTGCCAGTCTTTCCGGGGCGCGGTCGGTTCGAGACCAGCGGCTGTGCCGGTTAATGCTGCGGCGTGTCATCATCGTCGCCTACAGCATCACATTGAACAGCATCATCGCAATCGGCATCATCACACACGGCATTATCTGGAGGACGTGGGAGTCTGGCAGCCAGGGAAAAGTGCGCGACGCGTCAAACGCAAGCAGTGACGCTGAGACACCCAGCTCGAGTTCATCGGCAAAAACAGCAGCGCAGGTGAACAGACATAGATGTCCTGACGAGTACATTGTGTAAAATACTCGCGCTCTCGTATGTATATACAGTACATATCTTCTTCTTTGCGATTCTTCGAAGCGCGATGTTAAATTACAGTTTCCCATTTTCTTACACAGCCCCTTGCATTTTCATTGAACTCCGCAAGGTCTTTTGAGCTGCAGAGGTTGGGTAGTAGAGCACAGACAAGGCAGTGTTCCATAGTATGGTCTGCTTCTCCACATTCACAGGTGGTTGGGCCGGTCTTGTAGCCCCATCTGACCAAAGCATCTTTTGATCGTCCCGTTCTAGTTCTCAGGCGGTTGAGTGTCTTCCACTGAATCCATGGTGCATCTGAGCCAGGAGGGAAGTCTTCAGCAGGTGGGATTCCCATGCCAGTTGCAGGAGGGTCACTCTCAAGCTTTTCCGTCCAGAGCTGGAGTCTGGTTTCCCCTCGAGATGTTGTTAGGGGCTGCACATGGCTGAGGAAGCTTCTTCTTGACTTCAGTCGTTGGGCCGGGGGTTGACGTCCATGAAGGAGGTGGCGTTCATCGCCAGTAGCCTTTGTCATCTCGACTCGACTGGCCACTTCCCGTCGGATATCAGCAGGGGCAATGCCAGCGAGGAGGTACAGGTTGTTTGTGTGTGTGGGTTTCAAGCAGCCAGTGATCAGGCGGCAGGTGTTGTTCAATGCCGGGTCAAGTTTCTTGGCATGGGTTGACCTCTCCCAGACAGGACATGCATACTCCGCAGAGGAATAGCACAAGGCCAGAGCAGTACATATGCGCAATTATGTTGAAACGACATACAATGTTTGTCATTCTATGGGAACCCTTTGGCCAGTATATAGTTATAGCTGCCTGACCCGAGTTCGAATACCGCTCATGGCCAACACCGGTGACGATTTTTCTGAACCGGTTCTAGGCCTCCCCTAGGTTGACTCAGCCTCAAATGAGGCGGCCGGGCGTGGTGCTGATCACCCACCTCCTCGTGTACCGTGTCGACCTTCATAGGTGCTGCTCGCTAACAGCACTTGACCCTACAAACACATGACGTCGTACCGTCATGTGTTTGAACATCTTAACGCCTGTATTATAATAATAATAATATCAATTTATATAGCGCCTTTCACCCAAGGGTCACAAAGCGCTGCACAAGAGCCGAGAAGAGAACGGCATGTCAACAACGAAAGAAAAAACAATAGAAAAACCAAAGCAACAGAAAATAAATTATTAAGGCTACTTCGAATTTGCTTAAAGGTCGTGAAACTGGCAATCTTAAGAGCGGAAAAAATCTGCCAGCGTCCCCTAAGATGGCCGTCACTTCCTTGAAGACAAACACGGAGGGAGACAGGGAGGGAGGGTGAGCGACAGGGAGAGACATAGGGACACAGAGACAGGAAGACAGAGAGACAGGATATTCAATCAAAGGAGACGCGCCAATGATTTAACATGAACATTACTTTATTTAGGGGCGGCACGGTGGCGTAGTGGGTAGCGCTGCTGCCTCTTGGCAGGAAGAGTAATTCCTTTCTCTGTTTTTTTCATCCCACGCTTCTTCATGGTATGCGGACGAGCGTGCGAGCGGGTGGGTGAGCAGAGCAGTGCGTACGTGGGCGAGCGCCGCGATCACGTGAACTTGCGTAGGAAGCGCAGGCGCAGGTAGGCGATGATCAGCAGGATGAGGGTCATGCTGGCCAGCGCCACGTGGTTCTTCCACAGGCTCCACGTGTCCGGCATGATGCCCAGGCGGCACAGGTATGCCTCCCCCGTGCACCTGTGCGGGTCGCCACGGGGTCGCCATGGGGTCACAGTGGCACCGGCATCACCATCGTAACCAACACTACCACCATCAACAACACCGCTACCAATCAGATAACATGAGTATTGTTGGGGTACAGGCCTCCCATCTGGGTGTTTTTACGTTATAATAATAAACAAGGCATTGGGTATGGCCGCGAGTTTAAAAGACTCTACTTTCACCCATAATTGTCCCAACGCCACTTCTCTGTCACGGCACCTACAACCTGGAGCAGCCTGCCTCATCAACTACGCCAAATAAAATCTCCCACGACCTTAAAAAAACGAACTAAAAGAACACCTTTTCACCAACACACGACAATCGACTGAGCCAGGCTCCGCGCCTCCGAACTCACGGGGCGCTATGCGCTCGGGGAATAGGTGCGCGTTATACATGTATTTAGTATTATCATCGTGCGCTCTCCGCTGCTGGAGACTCACGCGGGGCCGAGCAGGATGCTGGAGTTGGGCGGGCATTGCTGGGGCTCCGTCACGCTCTGTTGGACCAGGTACGGGAACTTGAGTCCCGTGAACTCGTTAATGAGGAGACCCTGACGCAGAGACGGGGCGCACAGGGCACACGCGCCACGTGGAGGGTGAACCGTCGCGAAGCAGAGAGAACGAACGCTCGCCACAGCTAACCTTAAAGAGTAGCTCTTAAAACACAATCTCAATGGACCCAGTGTCCACTCTATGACTATCTGTAGCCGGTCGTTGTGGCACCAGTGTGAGGCGTGTACACCCTCTACCCGCACGGAATACACAGCGGTTCAATCGCATCTCTGCCGTTGGCGAGTGTGAGCAACCGCCCGCTCCGCTGGTGCCACCCTCACCGTGAACCCGAAGCCGGGGATGCTCAGGTACTGCAGCCAGCTCAACCACGCCATGACGCTGGGTAGGTTCACCAGGAACCCGGAGAAAAGCTGCGGAGACACACGGACAACACAGCATGTGGTGGTGTCAACTGTTGGTCCTTGTGAGCCAATGGTACCCCCGTGGGTGGAAAATGCTAACAATTATTTCCATTAAGAATGTTACCTCTAGATCACAGATACGATAGCAAGATCTTTGTTGTAGCCTTTAACGATAAGGTATCATTAAATTAATGTGGTATAGAATGTTAAACAGAGACTACCATATTGGGGGGAAAAGTGAGCGAGTGAGCAAGTAAGCAGGTGAACGAGCGAGCGAGCGGGGCGTACGATCATGAAGATGAAGCAGATGGTGATGAAGACGTTGGCCACGGCCACGACGCTGGTGCCGGCGCTCACGGCGAGCGCCAGGCTCACGGCGGCGTACGACGTCAACACCATCGTCAGCAAGTGCGTGAAGAACCCGGCCACCCGCGACTGCAGCCCTGGCACGCGGGACGCACGCGGGACACACGCAGGACCTTGACAAGTGACCAGGTCACACATGGCATGTTCGTAACCGGGTTCACGGACGAATGGGTCATACGTGACTATTACATACAAGACACACACATATATTATCGCGTGAGTGAGCCAATGACCGAGTTAACAAATAGACGGCTGAAGGTGGTGGAGGAGGTGGCCCTACCGATCATCCAGAAGGTGATGCAGGTGAAGATGATGCTGGGGAGCGTCCGCATGGGGATGAGGTCGGAGAGGATCTTGGAGAGGAAGTACGCGGACACGCGGTAGTAGCCGCTCACGTACTCGTGGCTGGGCACACGGCAGCATCATCATCATCATCAGCGTCAATGTCCCCGTCACCCCCCCACCCCTCCCCGTGTGTCTGTGTGTCTCCCACTCACATGAAGATCTTGTGCTCTCCGACAAACAGCTCGATTGCCGAAAGACACCCCAATAACTGGTTCGTGATCATGAAGAACAGCGAGCCCGTCCTGAGAGACACGGGGCATTGAGACACGGGGCCAAGGGGACATTGAGAGACAATAAGATATGGAGGCAATGGGACCCGGAGGCATTGCGACAGGTCAAGAATTCAAAAACAACACTCGCTAATCCAATAGGAGGACTTGCCGAGGCCTCACCGGTTCTGGATGCCCGCGTTGTCCAGCTTGACGCCGAAGAACAGCGCTCCCACCACGAGCCCCAGCACCACCGTCACCACGATCTGCGGCGTCACCGGCAACAGCGGCAGCGCGCAGAGCGGCGCGTGAGCGGTGCGCTATCAAACACCCGCCCTGCAGATCCGGGCAGGTGGTAACCCTCCCGTACTCCACCTCACGCACCCCATGCAGCATCCCACATACCCATGCACCGCCCCAGTATCCCACCAAGCACACGCGGCGAGATGGATGTGGCTGTGCCAACGCAAATCCCGGACCGGCGTGCAGGGCTGTAGACCGGTCACTGGGTGAAGCCGCCCCTTAGAGACGTCACCTGCGTCAACAAGGCCGGCGGGTTTCTGACGAGATTCTTCATGTTGCGCTTGTTGAGCCACACGAGCTGGTGCAGGAACGAGGTGGCGCACTTGACCCGCGCCAGCGCGCGCGCCACCCTCCTCCTCTTGGCGCCGCCACCGTTGCTGTCGTTGGACACCGATCCCTGGAGCTCGATGGCGCGCAGGGCAGTTACCGTGTCCCAGCAGAAGTACGACGCTTCGTAACTCTCCACGAGATACTGGCACACGGATCCAGTGGCGGCCTTCTTGCCTCCTGCGTGAGTGGGTGGGTGAGTTGCACGGTGGCGTTGCTATCGAGTGAGCAGGTTGCGGCAACTGCCCTGGCACCCAAAGGCCTCAGCGGCCCAGGCACTGGGCGACAAGGAAGAGGTCAGGTGCTGGCGTCGGGCTCAGGGCCCTGGCTGGTGGAGGTTCTAGATCAGTGTAAATTTAGATTCATAATTGACTTTGGCAGTGAGAATCTTTGCATCGTAATAGGCTTTTGCATTACACCACGTAGTGATCGGGCCACGTTTGTGTCGGTGAGACCCTCCACCACCCACCACAGCCACACAAATTAACTTGCATTTAAAGTTCCAATTAATGGGTGAGCTTAATAAAGAACATTTCTTAGCAACCACATTTACAGTCGAGCTTGTGAAGCACCGGCCCCACCCTCTTGTCCTGTGTAATAATTGTCCACTGGTAACACGGACAGCAACCAGCAGACTGATCAGGAAGCATGCAGCGCCTGGCCGGTTGAGAAGTTACTCTTCTGCTGCCCTCACCTTCTTCTTTGCGATTCTTCGACGTACGATGGTCAGCCTCTGGACATCGTTGTCTTTCAGCTTGGCCGCGATGACGTGCGAGTTCGCCATGCCCTCATCCACCTGTGGAGCTAACGCCACCTCCAACGCCGTTGGGGCCTTCGCCCGTAACCTTGGGTATGGGGCCACGCTCTAGCCAGCAACACTTGGTCCCTGCCAGGATTTAGATCCTGCTGCCGCAGTCCTCACTCCCGCGACACGGACGCACCTCGCGGGAATTACCCAGGTACGCAGGGTTGCAGCCGTGGCGCCCTATGCACCCTGGGCCGAGTTCATCGTGCTATGTGAGTCTAGCACTAATTGATCCTCAGGAATTAATCGTTTACAAGACTATTTTTGCCTGTGTCTTTATTCTGCGATCTCAAGTCCATGTCTTCAGACTGTTTTCTATTTCTGTTCTTAACTGCAACACGTGTTTTTTATTTTGCTGGTTACAGTCATCTGGAATACATTTTAATGAATTGTTTACTAGGCTGGTTTTGTCTGTGTCTTTAGTCTGTTTTCTGGGTCATGTGGTCACGTGGGTGATGTGGTGATGAGGTGATGTGGTGATGAGGTGATGTGGTGATGAGGTGATGTGGTGATGAGGTGATGTGGTGATGAGGTGATGGGACCAACCCGCCGTGGAGTCTCCGTTGAGCAGGTCCAGGAAGAAGTCGGGCGGGTTGGTGAACGCCTCACACTCATAGCCTGCCTCACCACACCACCATCACCGTCATCAGCGGCGTCATTACAATCATCAATATTCTCATGGGGGTCAAGGTAGAAGCGTTCACGTCGCGACCCCTGTCAGGTAATACTTGGTGTTGCCTGCGAATTCTACCAAACACTTCGAAGCCAAGCTGAAAGACAGCGATGTCCAGAAGCTGCCCATCGTGCTTTGAAGAATCGCAAAGAAGAAGAAGATCAATATTCTCATCAACATTGTCATCGTCATCAGCATCATTGTGTGATCCCTATGCAGGAGCGGACAGAGGAGTGGACAGACCACCGCGAGGGGCTATCGGTGACGGAAACGGTTGTGTCCCGAACATCTACCCAGCAGCCATCCGACACCCGAACCACACCCGACACCCAAACAACACCTCGAGGCACTCACCGATGGACTTGAAGTAGTCGGTGGCCTGCGATGCGGGGCCGTGGTACACGGTGTGGCCGCTCACGAGCAGCGTGAGGCTGTCAAACAGGCGGAAGATGGAGTAGCGCGGCTGGTGGATGGAGAAGATGACGGTGCGGCCGCGGCGAGACAGCCTGCAGGACAAGGCCGCGTTACGGCGAGCAGGTGAGCGAGCGAGCGAGCGAGCGCCACTCACGGGCTGGGCGAGCGGGGGGTGGAGAACAACACCCACACTCCGCCAGACAACACGCATGCAGCCCCTTACACCCCAACAACAGCCAGACCCCCGCCTGACCATAGCTGGACTCCCTGCGACATTACCCCAACTCACGCCGGACAACACCTGTCCTCATGAGGAGGACGAGCCCGGCGTGGGAGGGAGCGCGTCTCACCGGTGCAGAAGCAGCAGCACGGCGCTGGCGGTGCTGGAGTCGAGGCCCGTGGTCGGCTCGTCCAGGAAGAGCACCGAGGGGTCGGTGATGAGCTCCATGCCGATGTTGGTGCGCTTGCGCTCCCCGCCAGACACGCCGCGCACCAGCTCCGTGCCCACCTGACGGCGGGGATGGGCGACAACGCGGGGGTGACAACATAGAAGGACAACAACACGTGGGTGACGTGGCTGGCGATGTCGCGTCGTCATGGGCAGCGTCGCGATGCTGTGGGGTGTTTTGTGGGTGACGGCATGGGCGACCTGTAACGGGCTGGGTGAGATAACATGTGACACATAGTGAGGCTCTGTTTATGAGTTTAGGTCATGTGAAAAAAGCTGTGTAAGTGAAGTGCACCCGTCGATATGTTGGAGCAAACGAGCGAGCACATGCATCACTTACCTTAAACGATGGTACCGACGTTTCGCTGAGGTTACACTCAGCATCATCAGGACACCATGTGACACACGGTTAGCACGTGTGTGAAAAAATGGCTGAAACGTGGGTGAGAGCCTGGGTGAGACACGGGATAGACT
Source organism: Geotria australis (assembly GCA_036362915.1). Classification (NCBI taxonomy): domain Eukaryota; kingdom Metazoa; phylum Chordata; class Hyperoartia; order Petromyzontiformes; family Geotriidae; genus Geotria; species Geotria australis. The sequence continues at coordinate 641,426 of JAZEWU010000038.1, read as the reverse complement.
GGCATGGGTGAGACACGTGGTTGACACTGGGGATGGTCGCGTGGGTTGACATGTGCATGACACTGCACCACCGTGAGCGTCATTTCGATAACGTGGTTTACATTGTGGTTGACACAACGGGTGGACACGTGGTTGACATGGCGGGTGACCTCAGCGGGTGACACCGACCTTGGAGTCTGCCACCTTGGTGAGTCCCAGCTCCGAGATGATTCTGTCCACGCGCTGCTCCTTGTCGGCGCGGCTCACGGACGTGGGGAGACGCAGCGCGGCCGAGAACTGGAAATTCTCTCTCACGGTCAGGCTGCCCATCACCACGTCGTCCTGCAGCATGGCCACCAGCCGCAGAGGCAGCGATGGTTTATTCCTTTGCTTTTGTGTCCACGTGTAAAGGTGTGTGTTGGTGTGGTGTGGGTAAATGTGCTGCCCGAAATGGTCTTGCTCACGCCACTACTTGAGGGAGCTCCTCTACTCATTTATAACTGGCCCGTCGACATTATTGCTGATACCGGCTCCTCATTGTGAGACAGCATATAACTCCTAGATGCCCACAGGGAGTTTCATGACATTGGTGCGATCCACCAACCCTCACCTCCACAGTTCTGGATGACCGGCGTGAGCCACCACCGCCCGGCTACATACATAGATAGATAGATGTTTATTATTACAGCAGAAAATACCCAGTGAGCTTACAAGCTCTTTACGGGATTCCTGCGACACAACAAAATCGCGAATTGAGGAAAACAATACATGAACCTTCTTCAACTGCAGGAGCGACACAGATCGTTTGTTGTACCGCAGGAATCCCTCACCTGCACCACGTATCCCGAGATGAACTTGAAGTCGTGGGGCAGGGGGGCCCCGCTGAGCAGCACCTCCCCCGTGAGCCCCGCGGGGTCCTTCCTGTCGGCCAGCACGTCCAGCAGCCTGGGAACATCACGCAGCAAGGTCGTCACACAGTCTGCTGGGGGAACAAGACGCAGAATCCGTGAAACACGCAAAGTTTGGCAGGAATAGTGGGTGCCCCGCAATTCGCATTTTGGATGGATTCGGGTTATAGGAGTTTGGACTTTAGAGCTTCGACTGTACTGGAATTCTGACGTTGCCAATCGGTAATATGTTCAGGAGTTAAATACTAATCTGCTGGCCATGACGAGTGCTTCAGGAGAAGGTCCGTTTTGCGATCCCACCTCCGTCGAAGGATTACAGACTACAGTCGTTTTTAATCTCCATTAGGCAGGAGATGTGCACAGAATAACAGAGATTTCATGGATCACTCACGAAGATTTTCCACTGCCGGTCGGTCCTAAGATGGCATTCATTCCGGGCTTCATCAGGCCACTGTTAACAAATGCATACAGACATGTGAGATTAAAATCAACCAAATAAAAATCAATATCACAAACAAGAGAAATATAAACGGTAACTATTTTCTTTTTTAAAATATTGGTGACGCTCCTCGACCATGCCCCACAAACTGGGCAGGCTTCCACCTCACCTGACATTCCTCAGGATGACTTTGTGTTGGGATGAGCAGCACCACGGCGGGCCACTCGACACACTGATGATGTAGCCGATTTCGTGGAAGCTGAGCACGGAGCCCTCCACCGGGGTCCAGTCTGAGCCCATCTTCTCCACGTCCATCCTGCGGGCTCCAAGGGTTCCTGGGGTGAGGAGCACAGGGGGAGTGAGGGGATAAGGTGGGGTCAATAATGGGATGAGGTCCACAGAGTTCCGATTGATTTGTAACACCTGGGTGATCAGGTCCACCATAAAACATCCATCTAAGATAAACATCTAATATAAACAACAACAAGAATCCCCACGAGGCAGGACAGACACCAGGGAGCGGAGAGCATAGGGCAGACATGGGACACCGGACAGAACCAGGCACGACACTGCCATGAAGAGGAGGACACTAGCCTCGGAAGTTGAGACGAAGCTTTATCCTCGATCGTCTGTTGATCCGGACTCATCGCTGTGAGGGTTTATATGGTGAAGGTCTGAGAAAATAAAGATCACTGGCGGGACAAAGTTCATTTATTTTTCATAGTGCTATGCAAATCGCGAACTTCCTTCTCTGGATGTGCTAGTAAACAGAGATGTCAATGAAAGACTCAGCCACACTGTGTTTATTGCTCAACGGTTTATTTCAGCTTCAACAAAGACCCAGTGACTAACAGACTTACAAGTATCTGCAAGCCTAGTCACTGAGACAGAAGCGAGGGGTAATGAACACATTAGCCCATGCTCCAAGGCAATATGGGAGAGCAAACATCTACAATATAATCTACAGCACGTGCAACGAGCACGTCTCGGGCATCAATACATAAAACCAGAAACTCACACAGCTATTTTGAAATAGCAGCTCTTGAAAGCAATTCTGAATTCCATTTAAGCTTAGATTCTATCAGTAACAACTGTGCTTCTTCTTCTTTGCAATTCTTCGAAGCACGATGGTCAGCCTCTGGACATCGTTGTCTTTCAGCTCGGCTTCGAAGTGTTTGGTAGAATTTGCAGGCAATACCAAGTATTACCTGACAGGGATCACGACGTGAACGCTTCTAACTGTGCTTTATCCAGTATATGACAGTCCATCAAATTGTATTCATTTAATTTAATACGACAATTTATAACGTCCCCCCCATGGATCGTGACCTTGTCGTGGTGGGGGGGGGGGCTTGTGTGTTCCAATGAACCTCAGAGATATATCGTCTGGAGTCCAGTACTCCTCGTAGGGTCACCCATGGCGAACAGGTCTGAGGAGAGGTTCCAGATTAAATACGGTCCACCCAAAGACCTTCATGAGGGTTCGAAAGAAGATCGTGAGAACCCTGCCCAGACTAGGATTACCAGGACCCAACCCTGAAGCCAGGCCTGGGGGTGGCGTCCGTCGGCAAGCGCCTGGTGGCCGGGTGACCCACGTAACCTGGTTGGGCCCAGCCCGAAATGGATACGTGGAGCAGCCTTGTGGGCCCACCACCCCTACCACTCGCAAGGCGAAGGGTGAGGGTCGGCTGCGATGCCGTCACGGCAGCAAAAAGCATGGACTTAGACGGACTACACCTTTGCAGTGGAAACTGGCTGTTGCGACGTGGAATGTCACATCTCTGGCGGGGAGAGAGCCGGAGCTTGTGGATGAGGAGGTGGAAAAGTACCAACTGCACAGAGTTGGTCTCACCTCCACACACAGCATTGGCTCTGCAACCAAACTTCTCAATAGGGTGCCGTCTACTGACTCCATAGTCCTACTGGGAGACTTCAAAGCACACGTGGGGAACAATGGAGATACCTGGGATAAATGGCCTCCCCGATATGAACCTGAGCGGTGAGTTGTTACTGGACTTTTTTGCTAGTCATAAATTGATATTATTATAACAAACACCATGTTCGAACACAAGGAGGCTCATAAGTGTGTAATGACCTCGAATTGACCAGAAATTAGGGGGGCCCGACTTTGAGTGTCCACCACACG
>JAZEWU010000038.1:620516-637624 GCA_036362915.1 Geotria australis | reverse complement strand
GCCCATCCTGACAAGAGGGTCGACAAGGGTCCTCACAAGTGTACCTGGTACCAGAGCTCCTTGGGCCGAAGGTCGATGATCGACTTTATAGTTGTCTCATCAGACCTAAGGCCGTATGTTCTGGACACTAGGGTGAAGATAGGAGCAGGCTGTCAACTGATCACTACTTGGTAATGAGTTGGATCCGACGCACAGGGCGCCTGCCTGATAGACCTGGGAGACTTAAACGAGCAGTGAGTGTGGCCTGGGAACGTTTGGCAGAGTGCCAGGTGCGGAAGTATTTCCACTCGCACCAATAAAATAACGTCTCCTGCATCCCGGGAGAGGTCAAGGACATTGTGTGTTAAATGGTAGGGGTTGTGTTATGTAAAAAAAATCTATTGTTCCCAATCGCACTCACAAATGACAAGGTGACAAGTCGAGCAGTAAAGCACTCCAATATTTCTATTTGGGGGCCAAAGGAACAGAGTTCTTGGTCCCAACCAGGTCCTGGCAATGAGTTAAATCTCTCCTGGGTGTAATCTGGCCTTCAATTATTTCCCGAAAGAGGAACTGGAGGATAAATGATTAAGCTATTAACCATCTGACATTGACACAACCATGTATTACAAAGACTCCACACATTGCTGATTCCACATCACCAGAGTCAATCCAGTCTTTGCAGTCATTCCGGGGTTAACAATCAACCAGTAGATAAATGTTTATTAGAGCAGAAAATACCCAAATGAGCTTGCAAGCTCTGGGTGCGGGATCCTTGCGATACAACAAACGTTCGAACTAACCAATGCAAACCATGTATAAAATCACAACGGTAGTACAAAAAAATTACAGCATTACAGTGTGCAAGTATGTAACCGTGAGATAATCATCACAGTCACCCTGGCGGTCAAGAATAACCCAGTCATCAGGTCGTCCTGTCGCAATAACAAGGCAATAATATTATTATTGCATTAAGTGATGAAGTTCCTGGTTCGAGTCTAGTGGCTGTTGTTTGTCATCTTCATTGTCATCACCCGTGGCATCAATGTCGCACAGCATCGACACGCATAGCACCATAACCCACAATGGTGAATACTATGGTATGTTAATTCATTCATTTATTCATTCATTCATTGTCAGCCCAGCTGAAGGGGGTCAAGGTAGAAGCGTTCACGTCGCGATCCCTGTCAGGTAATACTTGGTGTTGCCTGCGAATTTTACCAAACACTTCGAAGCCAAGCTGAAAGACAACGATGTCCAGAAGCTGACCATCGTGCTTCAAAGAATCGCAAAGAAGAAGCCGAGCTGAAAGACAACGATGTCCAGAAGCTGACCATCGTGCTTCGAAGAATCGCAAAGAAGAAGAAGAAACCGCTTAATCCTGTAAAGGGTTGCGGTGAGCTGGAGCCTATACCGGAAGACACATGGAGCAAGTCAGGGCTATTCCCAGGATGGGACGCCAGTCCATCACAGGGCACCGGGGGCACTTGGTAAAGATCCCGCGACATCATTCGACAAAGAATTGTCGCCCATATGTGCCGGGCCAGCATCACGGTCCAAACTTGAGAACTTAATCAAATGGGAACAGTGTCTCCTGGCTCTGTAAAGCTACTGCAGACCCCACTCGTCTGTGAAACAGCGTGTTCGACATTGCCAAACGCTGTTGAAATGGCGCGAATACCAAACGTGCTCCTGGTATGATTTGATTTGCGGGGATCATTTGACATTTTCGCTGCTCCGCTATCTGGAGTCTGACGGGGGAGTCTGGCGGCCAACTCCAACACAGGCAGTGACGCTGAGACAGCCGGCTGGTTGTTCATCCGAGTTCAACAGCAAACATAACAACAGCAGCCGCAGTTAAACCATCGGACATTGATCTCGTGAGGAATAGACTGTCAAATACTCGTGCGCTCATATATACAGTGCGTACGCACAATTATTGTGAAAATACATACGACGTTAATCGCTATATTATTTTTTTTAAATCCCACGCTTCTTCATGGCATGCGGACGAGTGTGCGAGCGGGTGGGTGAGCAGAGCGGTGCGTACGTGGGCGAGCGCGCGGTCACGTGAACTTGCGCAGGAAGCGCAGGCGCAGGTAGGCGATGCTCAAAAGGATGATGGTCATGCTGGCCAGCGCCACGTGGTTCTGCCACAGGGTCCACGCGTCCGTCATGATGCCCAGGCGGCACAGGTGCTCCTCCCCCGTGCACCTGCGCGGGTCGCCACGGGGTCAGCACGGGGTCACAGTGGCACCGGCATCACCACCGCCATCAACAATACAACGGCAACAGCAACCGCCATTACCTTGCGGAGTTCAATGAAAATGCAAGGGGCTGTGTAAGGAATTGGGAAACTGTAATTTAACTATCTCGCTTCGAAGAATCGCAAAGAAGAAGAAGCAACCGCCATTCGCAAACTAAGTGGCGGTGACCTCACCACGTGCACTTTGAGGCCACGTGCACCTTGAGGCCACGTGAAGTGTCCAAGGCTAGCCGACAGGAGGTCACGGGACAGAAACAGGTGTCATGGGCTGCCTGACCAAGATGACATCAACAATACCACTCCCGAGACCATCAGCCCCACCACCACTGTGACCACTACCATGGCCATCAACCCCACCACGATAACCGATGCCCATATCGATGCCACCAGGCAACTTCAATGGATCACCACCGTGTGGGACGTGTGGGGGTTATGTGACCAAACTTGAGCAGGCTCCTGAGTACAAGTGAGGGTGGCGAGAACAGCGTGCAACAATGGATGTGGTGGCACTGCCCCCTGCTGGGTATATAAAGGGCATGTTCATGAGAGTCGCGCGCTCCGATTGTCATCGATTATTCCACCCAGTTATCGGTTTGAGGACCACCCAATCAATATGAACATTGTTGGGGTACAGGCCTCTCATGTGTTCTCTCCCACGTGTGCCGCTGGACTGAAGGTGATATGCGGGGCTTGTTGGGGGCGAGGAATTGGGTATAGCCGCGAGTTCTGTCCCGGCTGCCGTGGGTACGGTTATCACGCTCTCTCCGCTGCTGGAGACTCACACGGGGCCGAGCAGGATGCTGGAGTTTGGCGGGCATTGCTGGGGCTCCGTCACGTTCTGTGGGCCCCGGCACGGGAACTCGAGTCCCGTGAACTCGTTAATGAGGAGACCCTGACGGAGAGGCGGGGCGCACAGGGCACACGCGCCGCGGGTACCGGTTGTCATGGGAATCGACCTCGCGATCATCGTCACGCCGCGACGTGTCGCGTCGTCCAAAACCATCAGGGTTAGCAACTCTGGCGCACACACACCCCCAACGTCACCTCAGAGCCTGAAGATGCCTCCAACGTGGGAGGTGAAACGTCGCGAAGGAGAGAACGCTTGCCACAGTTAGCCCTGAAGAGCAGCTGTTTAGACAAAATCTCAATGGGCCCAGTGTCCACTCCGTGACTTTCTATCGCTGGTGTGAGGCTTGTACGGCCCTTGCACAGAGCACGTTTGACGGAACACGGAGCTGTTCAATCGCATCTCTGAGGTTGGCGAGCTCTGAGGTTCGCGAGCGTGAGCAATCGCCAGCGTGAGCAATATCCAGCGCCGCTGGTGCCGTCCTCACCGTGAACCCGTAGCCAGCGATGCTCAGGTACTGCAGCCAGCTCAGCCACGCCATGACGCTGGGCAGGTTCACCAGGAACCCGGAGAAAAGCTGTGGGGACACACGGAGAACACAGCATGTGGTGTCGATGGCCTAAAAGTATGTTATTGCAACCCCCGTGGGTGATAAGGTATCATTGAACAAGCGGGCTATAGTTAAGGCAGGTTTATTGATCACTTACACTTAAGATACACATGGCAGTGAGATGCTATAGTATGTTGAAGCGAGAATACCATATTCGGGGAGAAACTGAGTGAGCGGCTAAGTGCGTTAACGGGTTAGTGGGTGAATGAGCGAGCAGGTGAGTGGGCAGCACCGGTTTGAGGTGACTGCGGGCACAGGCTAGTGAGTGAGCAGATTCGTGAGCGGGTGAGTGGGCAGATTCGCGAGTGGAGCGGATGAGTGAATAGGTGGGCGAGCGAGCGTGCGAACGAGCGGGGCGTACAATCATGAAGATGAAGCAGATGGTGATGAAGACGTTGGCCACGGCCACGACGCTGGTGCCGGCGCTCACGGCGAGCGCCAGGCTCACGGCGGCGTACGACGTCAACACCATCGTCAGCATGTGCGTGAAGAACCCGGCCACCCGCGCCTGCAGCCCTGGCACGCGGGACGCACACGCGGGACACACGCGTGTGTGCGGGCATCACCGTTCGCAGGACCTTGACAAGTGACCAGGTCACACAATGCCGTGTGCCTAACCGGGTTCACGGATGACTGGGTCTATTTCATACAATACGAATTAATAATAATAATAATTTTAAATTTAGAACGCTGTGTGGCACATATTCATTCAATGTCGAAGGTAATTAATTCGAAGAGAGAACGACTCAGAGGCGTAGAGAGGAAAGTGCAGACAGGCGGTTTGCCGGCGACAACATATTGCTACACACTGTTATCGGCCAACTAATTATTGAGTGTTTTTTAAGTTGTGGGAGGAAACCGGAGAACCCGGAGGAAACCCACGCAGAACAGGGGGAGAACACACAAACTCCACGCGGAAAGGCGGCCAAGGCGGGAATCGAACCGCGTCGGGCAAGACCATTATTTCTGTGAGGTGCGGATGTTCCCACTGCATAGACACCCTGCCGCCCACATAACTGGGTGAATGAGAAATTGACTGCGTTATCGAGTGAGTGAACGAGCGATGAAGGGAGGGAACGGGTAAAGGAGGAGGAGGTGGAGGAGGAGGTGGAGGAGGTGGAGGAGGTGGCCCTACCGATCATCCAGAAGGTGACGCAGGAGAAGATGATGCCGGGGAGCGTCCGCATGGGGATCAGGTCGGAGAGGATCTTGGAGAGGAAGTACGCGGACACGCGGTAGTACCCGCTCACGTACTCATGGCTGGGCACACGGCATCATCATCATAAGCATCGGCATCCTTCCCAACATCAGCATCATCGTCAACGTCACCGCCACCACCTCTTTCACCCACCAGCCACGCCTCGTGTGTGTGTGTGCCTCCCACTCACATGAAGATCTTGTGTTCTCGGACGAACAGCTCGATGGCTGAGAGACTCCCAAATAATTGGTTCGTGGTCATGAAGAACAGCGAGCCCATCCTGAGAGACACGGAGCATTGAGACACGGGGCATTGCGACTCGGGGCACGGAGAGAAAGACAATTTAGACATGGGGGCATTGAGAAAGCACGTGAGTTCAATGACCCGTCATTCAAACGAGAACCGTTACGTGGGTAATCAATTACGGTGTTTGCTCATCCAACGAACAGACTTGAATCCTCGCGTGTGATTGTGGAATTGCCGCGACCTGCCGAGCCCCTCACCGGTTCTGGATGCCCGCGTTGTCCAGCTTGGCGCCGAAGAACAGCGCTCCCACCACGAGCCCCAGCACCAGCGTCACCACGATCTGCGGCGTCACCGGCAACAGCGGCAGCGCGCAGAGCGGCGCGTGAGCGGTGCGCTATCAAACACCCGCCCTGCAGATGCGGGCAGGTGGCAACCCCCGCACTGACGGGGGCGTCACAGCCGCGGGTGTTGCGACACCCGCACTTTCACAGAAACATGATTCCATCCCCACCCACTTTTTCCTGAGGTAGTCTCATATCATATGTTACGATACCCGCACTTTCACGAAAACATGATTCCATCCCCACCCACTTTTTCCTGCAACACCCACGGCTGCGACGCGCCTGCCCGCACACACCAAACACCGCCCCATACACCACCCCACACGCCCCACGCACTACCCCACACACCACCCCAGTATCCCAAGGACACGCGGCGAGATGGGACGTGGCCGTGCCGACGCAAATCTCGGACCGGCGCGCAGGACAGACCGGGCACTCGGCGAAGCTGGGCCCCTCTGAGACGTCACCTGCGCCAGCGAGGCCTGCGGGTTTCCGACGAGGTTCTTGACGTTGCGCCTGCTGAGCCAAGCCATCTGGTGCAGGAACGAGGTGGCGCACTCGTCCCTGGCGAGCGTGCGCGCCACCCTGCTCTTCCTCTTGCCGCCGCCCGGCGACCGCGAGTCCTGCAGCTCGATGGCGCGCAGGGCGCTGTCAGCGTCGCTGCAGAAGTGCGACGCCGCGTAGCTCTCGACGAGACGCTGCCACACGGATCCAGCGCCGGCCTTTGCGCCGTCTGGGTCGGCGGGTGGATGATCGGGTGGGTGAGCGAGTAGATGAGTGGGTGGGTGAGTGAGTGGGTGTTGCGGGAAAAAGTTGGAGGAATGGAATCATGTTTCTGTGAAAGTGCGGGTGTCGCAACATATGATATGAGACTACCTCAGGAAAAAGTGAGGGAGGATGGAATTATGTTTCTGTGAAAGTGCGGGTGTAACACCCGCGGCTGCGACGCGCTTGGAGCGGGTGGTACAGTGTGGATAGATGAGCGGGTGGGTGAGCGGGCGGTGAACGGGTGGGTTGATGGGACGGACCCGTGTCGCCGGCGGAGTCAGTGGTGGCGCTGACGGCCGTGGAGTCTCCGTTGAGCAGGTCCAGGAAGAAGTCGGCCGGGTTGTTGAACGCCTCACACTCGTAGCCTGCCTCACCACACCACCACCATCATCATCATCGCCATTACCGCCAGAATGATCACCAACGTCGTGCTTATCAAAGATATTAAGGCATCGGCGCAACGTTTGTCCAGCCGCGTCACTCACCGATGGACTTGAAGTAGTCGGTGGCCTGCGATGCGGGGCCGTGGTACGCGGTGTGGCCGCTCACGAGCAGCGTGAGGCTGTCAAACAAGCGGAAGATGGAGTAGCGCGGCTGGTGGATGGAGAAGATGATGGTGCGGCCGCGGCGAGACAGCCTGCGGGACAAGGCCGCGTCACGGCGAGCAGGTGAGCGAGCGAGTGAGGGCCAGCGGACAGACAACACACATACAGCCCCTTACACCCCAACAACACCCAGACCCCCTCCTGACCATAGTTGGACTCCCTGGGACATTACCCCCACTCCTCAGGACAACACCCGTTTGTTGTCTCGCGGGAATCCTGTAAAGAGCTCGCAAGCCCACCGTGATTTTTTCCGCTGTAATAATCCATGCATGGATCCATTGTCAGAAACTGCTTCATCCTGTACAGGGTCGCGGTGAGGCGGAGCCTATCCCGCCAGACACAGGGAGCAAGGCAACGTTATACCCAGGATGGGACGCCAGTCCGTCACAGGGCACCGGAAGCAATTTAGGCCTGTGCAGCAGCATGTCTTTGGACTGTGGGAGGAAATCGGAGTGCCCGGCGAGAACCCACGAGGACACGGGGAGAGAACATGCAAACTCCACACAGAAAGGCACCCGAGCCGGCATCCGAACACGGGGAACCTTGTTGCTGTGAGGCGGCAGGGGTACTCACCGCTACGCCACCGTGCCGCCCCTGCTGTAATAACAATCACCTACAATAATGATACACGTGAGGAGGACGAGCCCGGCGTGGGACGGAGCGCGTCTCACCGGCGCAGAAGCAGCAGCACGGCGCTGGCGGTGCTGGAGTCGAGGCCCGTGGTCGGCTCGTCCAGGAAGAGCACCGAGGGGTCGGTGATGAGCTCCATGCCGATGTTGGTGCGCTTGCGCTCCCCGCCAGACACGCCGCGCACCAGCTCAGTGCCCACCTGACGGCGGGGATGGGCGACAACGCGGGGGTGACAACATAGAAGGACAACAACACGTGGGTGACGTGGCTGGCGATGTCGCGTCGTCACGAGCGGCGTGGGTGATTTCGTGGGTGACAGCGTGAGCGGCACGCAGAGGTAAAAGTAAGCCGGCACGGTCCGGTACGGTACGGCGTAGCGGTAAGAAAGTGGGCGAAGCGTTCAGTACAGTACAGGTGGGAACGGGGTCACGATACGACCATGCCGGTGAGACACGTGAGGTACCTTCACCCCTCGTGACATATGACAGCGGGTCAGACTGGGCATATAACATGTGTGACACATGGTTGACACGTGGCTCATAAATGGGTGAGACCCTGGGTGAAACGTGGTTTGGGGAGCGGTCGCTCAGTGGTCAGCGCGCTGGGCTACAAACCTGGCGGCCTGAGTTCGAATCCCGCTCACGGCCAAAACCAGTGACGATTTTCTGAACCGGTCCTGGGCCTCCCTTAGGTCGACTCAGCCTAAAACGAGTACCTGGTGCGGTGTGTAAACATTGCCACTAGGGAGACAAAGGCGGCCGGGCGTGATGCTGGCCACCCGCCCCCTCTGCGCCGTGTCGGCCTTCATAAGTGCTCGCTAACGTCACTTGCCGCTGCAGTCTGTTAAGGCTATACGGGGGATCTTTGTCTTTGGCACGTGGTTGACATGGCGGGTGACCTCAGTGGGTGACACCGACCTTGGAGTCTGCCACCTTGGTGAGTCCCAGCTCCGAGATGATTCTGTCCACGCGCTGCTCCTTGTCGGCGCGGCTCACGGACGTGGGGAGACGCAGCGCGGCCGAGAACTGGAAATTCTCTCTCACGGTCAGGCTGCCCATCACCACGTCGTCCTGCAGCATGGCCACCAGCCGCAGAGGCAGCGATGGTTTATTCCTTTGCTTTTGTGTCCACGTGTAAAGGTGTGTGTTGGTGTGGTGTGGGTAAATGTGCTGCCCGAAATGGTCTTGCTCACGCCACGCCTTGAGGGAACTCTTCTACTCATTTATAATTGGACCGTTGACGTTCTTGCCGATACCGGCTCCTCGTAGTGAGACAGGATGTGACGCCTGGATGCACCCAGGGAGTTTCATAACCCTCGCCTCCACCGATCTAACAAACAAATCGTTTGTTGTGTCGCAGGAATCCCGCATTCAGAGATTGCAAGCTCACTGGGTACCTTTGCTGTCATTGCGAGACCACGAGGGATGAAGGCGGCTTGGGGAGGCCTTCATCCAACAGTGGATCGATGTGTGGATAACAACGAAGGTGTTTGTGGGGGGGGGGTCGCCCTCACCTGCACTACGTATCCCGAGATGAACTTGAAGTCGTGGGGCAGGGGCGCCCCGCTGAGCAGCACGTCCCCCGTGAGCCCCGCGGGGTCCTTCCTGTCGGCCAGCACGTCCAGCAGCCTGGGAACATCACGCAGCAAGGTCACCACACAGCACACGCTACAGCAACAACAACAGCCGGTCGCCACTAAGTGGCGGTGGCGTCACCACGGCGCCTGTGCCAGGCCAGGTGCTCCTTGAGGCACCTTTAGGCACCACACCTACGCAGACGGCATCCAACTGACCGGCATGGTGAGTATGGCTTTACTTCCTACATGTAAGGATTGTAAACCCCGGTAGTTTACTGTAAGGGGCATAGTTTGGGTTGCGTGACCACAGTTGCACTGCTATGGCTTGCCTTTAATGTTTAATTCGTAAAGGAGATGTGTGACATATAACAGAGATTTAATGGATCACTCACGATGATTTCCCACTGCCGGTGGGTCCCAAGATGGCATTCATTCCGGGCTTCATGAGGCCACTGTTAAAACAAGACACGCACACACGGACAGAGCTCGCATTTAATCCAGGCGAGAGCAAAAACAACCAAACAGAAATCAGTGCAAACACAAATGCGTTTCACAAGACATCATAACGGCTATAATGCTCTCCTGACTGGTGAGACTCCTCGGCCACAAATCGGGGCGGGCTGCAGCTCACCTGACATTCGTGAGGATGTCCTTGCGTTGGGATGAGCGGCGCCAGGGCAGGCCACTCGACACGGTCACACTGTAGTTGATGTTGTGGAAGCTGAGCACGGAGCCCTTCACCTGGGTCCAGTCTGACCCCGTCATCTCCACGTCCATCCTGGGGGCTCCACGGGCTCCTGGGGTCAAGGGTCAGGGGCACGCGGGAGACCACGGGGGTACGTTGGGGTCAATAATAGGATATCATGGGACCGCAGGCAGTCCCGCATCACCTACACGCAGGTGTATTAAAGGTATCGTGTACATCGATCCATCCAGTAGCAGAAACCGCTTAAGCCTGTACAGGGTTGTGGTGAGCCGCAGCTTTCCCCACCAGACACGGCGCAAGGCAGGGCTATACCCAGGATAGGACGCCAGTCCATCACAGGACACCGGGGGCAATTTAGTCCGCAGGCCAATTAAGCGATGCAGCAGCATGTCTTTGGACGGTGGGAGGAAGCCGGAGTGCCCAGCGAAAACCCACGCGGACACGGGGAGAACATACAAACGCCACACAGAAAGGCAAACGCCACACAGAAAGGCACCCGACCGGGGAATCTAACCCGGGGAGTTCTTGCTGTGATGCGGCAGCGCTAGTCACTGCTCCAATCAAGATACACAGAACAACGAGATTAGCTTCGAGGGAGGACAGACACCCGAGAACGAGGAGCACAGGATAGGCATGGCAGACAGGACAGAACCAGACGCGGCACTGGCATCAGGACGAGGACACCTGCCTGGGAGGTTGAGATGAAGCTGTCTCCTCGATCGTCTGTTGTTCCGGGCTCATAGCTGCCAGGGTTTATATGGTGAGCGGACCGGACCATCACGGGTTGGTCAAAGTCCATTTAAACACCACCCATCTACAGTAACATAACATTAACTTTTACAGGTGCTTTTACGCAACAATTCTGCTTTAGCCAATGCTTGGCAGTCGACCGATTGTATTTGTTGAATCTGCATGGATGATGTTGTATTTTCGTGTATCTCATAGGAATTGTATCAAGGGTCATGCTGGTTTCATCCCACTCTTCTTCTTTGCGTTTCTTCGAAGCACGATGGTCAGCCTCTGGACATCGTTGTCTTTCAGCTCGGCCTCGAAGTGTTTGGTATAATTCGCAGGCAATACCAAGTATTACCCGACAGGGATCGCGACGTGAACGCTTCCCAAACACTGGGTAAATTACACTGGGTAAGGAATTGGGCAAACATTTCAATGCAAGGGGCAGCAAGGTGGCCCGGTGAGTCGCGCTGTCGCCTCACAGCAATAAGGCCCCCGATTCGAATCTAGGCTCGGGTGTCTTTCTGCGTGGAATTTGCATGTTTTCCCCGTGTCTGTGTGGGTTTTCGCCGGGCACTCCGGTTTCTTCCCACAGTCCAAAGACATGCTGCTGCATAGGTTAATTGGCCTGCTGACTAAACTGCCCCCGGTGCCCTGTGATGGACCGGCGTCCCATTCTGGGTATAGCCCTGCCTTGCGCCCTGTGTCTGTCGGGATAGGCTCTGGCTCACCATAACCCTGTACAGGATTAAGCGGTTTCTGACAATGAATGAATTAATAACTCTGACTAGTCGATCAGTAAAGCACCAACACTATTTCCACTCAGGGCACAAAGGCAATCATGGGTTACCCCATGATCTGTCCGTCATTTTCTATTAGCAGTGCTAGGTTTCATCAAAGCTATTCGCAGCAACACTGGAATATGTTTTTCGGAAATTGAATTCGGGAATAAATAGTCTATTATCCATCTCCAATTTACACAACTCCGGGTCACAATGACCCCACACATTCCTTATTGCCCAGTTATTCTGGAGTTAACAATCAACCAGTAACCCCGTCACCCAATGAGCCCCATCATCCTGGAGGTTAACAGTAACCCAGTCACCCAGTGGCCCTGTCGCAATAACAGGGCAATAACATTTATTGGGTTGTTAAGGCCTTAGATGAAACGCGATATCAGCCTTCACTGCAAAATTTACACTGCGATGCCCATAAACATTATGCGCCTCCTTGCGAGCATTATTTGGTGTTCAGTCCGAGCCAAGGTTCTGGGGGGTGAGGGTCAGTTGGACTTTTTGTGTGCAAATGTTTTAGAGATAGTGACTCGACAATAGTCCGATTGGAACGCTGGTGTCAAGGGCGTGATACGAACGCGTTCACCTCTCTTTAGGGTCATGTGCGGGATACCTCTTGTTAAACGTATCAATAACACCGAATGGGCAGACACCTGCAACCATGTAGCGTCTTCAGCTGCCCACTGGGAAAAAGTTCGTCTCAATGGTAAGAGGCCGATACGCGACCCGCGCCCAGTATACCTCGGGGTGACCATGAACTTAACACTGAGTCGCAGTAACTTGCGGGATCGTCTCGGGGCCCGGGGGGGTGCAGTGACCCACCTCCACAGATGTCAGCACTCACGATCTCGTACGCGACGGCACGATGCTGCATACACCGTGTACGCTATGGTCACTCAGTGATAGATTTGGTTTGTGTGATAGCTAGCCGCCTTGGT
Source organism: Geotria australis (assembly GCA_036362915.1). Classification (NCBI taxonomy): domain Eukaryota; kingdom Metazoa; phylum Chordata; class Hyperoartia; order Petromyzontiformes; family Geotriidae; genus Geotria; species Geotria australis. The sequence continues at coordinate 625,388 of JAZEWU010000038.1, read as the reverse complement.
TACATTGTGGAATGTCATGGAATTACCTGAATATTAGGGGCGGAGGGGGAACTACTGAAGAGTTTTCATGTTGATCTCAATGCTAATTCTGTATTATTGTTTAGAATTGTCAGGCAGGATTATGGATACATTAAGCACGGGGCAATCAGCTGAGACTTTGATAAGAGTTCTGTGTTCCGGTGCCGTTTGCGCTAAGCACATGGGAGCTGTATTGTAAACAAAAAGGAGATAAGGCGGAATCCGACAAGCGCTCACTTGCACTGTAGCTGGCGGAACGACCTTACACCAGAAGCATTAATGCAGCGACTCTTGAGTATTTTGGCCTACTCTTCCACAATAGCCAGAACGGATAGGCAAATTTTTTGCCTAAATTACACATCATAAGCTTGCAGATGACTCTACATTCACTGGATTTGGTGGAGTGGTCATGAGAAAAATGCCTGGGGAAACCAGTGGGTGACCGGTGTACCACCCTGTGTTCAAGGACGGCCACAGACCCTGGAGCGGCGCCCACTCCCACGCTCTCCGCATCATGACAGTGACTTGACAAAGGGCAGCACATCATTTCACCATCATATGTATTATCATGATAGCGTTACAGATCATTATGCAATCCTCAGGAATTAAAATGTTCCTTTTGTCTCATGCAAGAGCCACAGCTGTAGCAACACTTACCTTAGTGTCAAAGGCAAACGGTATCACGCCCTCCATACTTCTAACGGATGCTCCGCCATTGACGCCTAATCTAATCTAGTCATTCTCCCATTCCCTCCTAATCTAGTCATTCCCTCCTAATCTACTCCTCTCATTCTCGGCTTCTAACTAGGGTTTCCACAGCGTGGCGATGCTATGATGTCGTTCGATATACTCTCCATGAGAATTGCATTGCCCGCTGCGCACAATATCGTGACATCGCGATTATTGTGGCTAATATGCTTTTCTACACTTTTTCCAGCCAAAATATATACAAAATGAAAAGCACAATTACCCAAGATTTACATAAATCGCTCTTACCAAATAAATTAGTGCTTTACACAATGTTTTCTGGAGTGAGTGACGTCGTACGTGTAGGACTGTAATTGTTGATTTAGTGTGAGGCTGACAGCATGTACACAGTAGAAAGACTCATGGCAGGCTAATGATGTGTGCATTGCAGCTGAAGAAGTTTCAAGTAATTTTTATATTTACTGGAAGGACAGCAAAGCACAACAACACAATAATAATAAATACAACCATAAACTAATGTAAAACTGGTATCGCCTACGTGACTAAACTGATATCACAACAAACGTCGTATCGCAAAATCCGACGTCGTTTTGTGAGAATACTGTGGCAACCCTAGTTCGAATTCCTCGTACTCGCTCCACCTCTCATTCTGTCATTTCCCATCATTTCATCCTGTCCCCTTCCTCCACCCCGCCTCCCTCAACTCCCCTACTCTTCCTGCTCCATATCAGCGCCGAGCGCCCGCATGCCCTCATGGCACACCAGGATGGTGAAGAAATAGACGGCCAGGTCGGCGCAGGCGTCCGTGAGACGCGCGTAGAAGCGCAGGAGCCGCGGCAGCACGACGGAGAGCGACCCGCCCTGGGCCGCCATGCCGAGGGCGGCGGGACTCCAGAGGCTGCGCAGGGCGCTCGTGGCCGACGAGGGGAATGCGGCGGCGGAGGGGCTGGCGGCGGACGGGGTGGTGGCGGACGGGGTGGTGGCCCCATCTCCAGTCGATATGCTGCGTTGCCTGGAGCTCCCCGTGAGGATGCGAGTGAGCTCCGCGGGCATCCACCTGGGAACCCGACGCTCGTACTGAACAGAGGAGGAGTTAGAGAGGCGCGAGGATGGGGAGAGAGACGCGGGAAGGAGTAGAAACACAGAGAGGAGAGACACGTGGTGAGGAACAGGAAGACACGGGGAGTGCCGCTCCCGCTCCCCGAGCCTCAATGTGCGCAGGCATCGTTGGTGTGAAGCTGTTTTTACCTGCGGGAAGAATTTTCCAATGCCCATCAGAGCGACTTGTAGAGTCAGGAATGGAGCGAATATGGACTGGAGAACACACACACGTACATAAATTATCATTGGCTTATCTACTCTGTAGTTACTAGAAATGGTATCGTAAACCCTACTTACAAAATCACTACGACGCCGCAACGCGATCTGAACCTTGTCCCTGGAAGAAGAGTCAACTAGAGAGAGGCACGACTCGCTCACCAGGTACTGAACGACGAATATCCGCACGAAGAGGGCCAGCGTCGCACTGCAGAGCAAACGCAGCAGACGGAAAACCTCCCCCTCGTCCTCCTCGTCCTCGTCATCCTGCGCTACGCCGCCTCCAGCCTCTTTGCGACGTCGGAAAAATCCCTCCGCCGCTCCGCCGCCGCCGCCACCGTATCCCTCCGCTCGCAGTACTTGGTCGAGCTGGGCAAAGTAGTTCTCGAGGCCACTCTGTGCAGGAGAGAGACAAGATGGGGGGGGGAAGGTAAAGGTGCAGCTGTGCAATAGCTTGCTCGTGCTACTGCAGTTGCAATGGGCTCTGCTTGAGGAAGCTCTAGAGCCACCGTCCCACCCTTGTGTGTGTATGGACAATACATACCAATACGTATGTATCAGTGTACGTGCACAAAGGCGGCTGAGCGCGGTGCTGGCCACCCACCCTCTCATGTGCCGTGCCGGCCTTCATAGGTGCACGCTAACAGCACTTTCCACCTTAGTCTGTTGATGCTAAACGGGGACTGTGTGTATTGTACACGTTAACACACGAATGTGAACGTGTGTACGCACGTGTGGCACGTGTGCCTACCGGAGGGGTGTGCCCACCATCGAGAGACCTCTCGCCCAGGTCGGCCGTGTTTGGCCCGCGTGTTCGCGCCAGTCGGAGTCGAGGCGTGGGGCTGTGCTCAGTGGCGTGGGCATGGCTGGGCGACCCCCCCCTCTCCTCAACCTGCTCCTTCGGCTGCATCTTTGGCGGATTCTGTGGTGAAGACACATCCTCTTGCTTCTCCTCCTCCCTCTCAGGGTCTGGGGGAGGAGACAGAGAAACGGGAGCAGACAGTGAGTTACACACACAGAGAGCCAGAGATAACGTCCGCTTTCTTTCCCTGTGTTGCACTCCCACAGGCGCGTCGCAGCCGCGGGTGTTGCGACACCCGCACTTTCACAGAAACATGATTCCATCCCCCCACTTTTTCCTGCAACACCCGCGGCTGCGACGCGCCTGCACTCCTACCCCTTCTCTCTTGCCACGCATCTCACCCTGGGGTCTCGCACTGTCTCTCGCCTTCTTTTCTTCAAGCCCAAGGATTTTCCTCATTCTCTCCTCTGGGTTCTGCAGCAGCCGGTTTCTCCGGCGCTCAGCACGGAGCCTCACAGACTCTGCCTCCGCCTCGCTCATTCTGAAAGAAATAGCGGCGTCATGATCGGCACCGGTCTCCAAGACACCTCACAGCCGCATCGCAATCATCACACAGATCCCCCCACAATCCTCCTTACTCATCCTTAACATCACCAGCGGCACCCATCCCACGATCTCATCAATACTCGACACGGCTATACCGAAAGAGCAGCTATGGAGAGCAATTTTCATCCATCCATCATTAGCTGCACAATCATCATCAGCTGCACAAACACGATCAGCGGCGATGGGCACTAACCTGACCAGGCCTTGTGTAGGATAGAAGTCGAGTCCGTGACACTATTTCGCTATCGATTCCCTAGGTAATAACGCCAGATTTGAATCGATTGACGATTCACTCGATTTTTCCCTTCGCTGCTTTGTAATTGTAACGAATGCGCGGTGCCGCTGAGGGTGGAGAATCGATTCCTTTTGAGAATTCGCAATGGCGGTGACGTCACTCGCCTGCGGATTGCACACGCCCTTAAATAATTAATTATGTTTTTATAATGTTTCATTTATAGTGACCCGTGGCACATATTCATTGAATGTCGAATGTATTCATTCGACGCGAGGAAATCAGAGAGGTGGAGGAGGCAGCCAGGTGGTTTCCCGGCGCCAACGTATTGCCACACACTGCTTATAAATTATGATACCATTAATAATAATAATAGCATTTATATAGCGCCTTTCTCCCGAGGGTCACAAAGCGCTGCACAAAGCTGCGGAGAGAACGACATGTCAACAACGACAGTTGTGAGAGGAAACCGGAGAACCCGGAGGAAACCCAGGCAGAACAAAGGGAGTGAACACACAAACTCCACGCAGAAAGGCGCCTAAGGCAAGACCATTCTTAGCGTGAGGCGCAGATGTTAGCACTGCGCCACCCCGCCGCCCCCAATCAATACATTGCGTCAGTCATAGAAACGAAGGGGATGAATCTAAACTCTGCGATTCAAGTAAGCGATCCTTTCCAACCCCTACGTAAACGAAGCGGGTGAGTCGAAACTCGTCGTATCAGAACGGTTCTTTGTGAATCGATTCCTCAGATGTCCCGTAAGGGTTTTGTATTGGTGATTTTGGCGGGAGAAACTAAAGCAGAGAAGGACTCGCTCGATACGTTGAGACATCGTCGTCGCCTCCGCCGCCTCCATGGCTGCTCTGCAGCCGCTTGGCAGGCTCAGAACCCGGACTCTGAGGTGAGTGTGGGGTGTTGGGAGGGGGACGCTCCGTGGTAGATGTTTGGAGTGATGTTTGGTGATCGTAACGCCGTGTGGAAGCTGCCCGGGCCTATTTGCTGAACACGAAGCTCAGTGGTCTCCAACCTTTTTAAGCACAAGATCACAATTAGAGTGTTAAACATGCTACTTTACTAAAATCCAACAAATGTACGCTATACAAAACACTCACTTATTCTTATGCCTGCGCGCCCATTGGGGGCGCGCGGGCTGCCGCTCCCTGTGTTTTACGTATTTATTTAGCTTTAA
>JAZEWU010000038.1:605057-620416 GCA_036362915.1 Geotria australis | reverse complement strand
TGTTGACATGCCGTCCTCTTCGCGGCCCTTGTGCAGCGCTTTGTGACCCTCGGGTGAAAGGCGCTATATAAATTGAATTATTATTATTATTATATTTAGCTCTTGAAACTTCAGCAGCCTGCATTTGCGACCCAAGGCCGCCACAGTTTTAGAGACAACCACCGTACAGAACCACGGCTTTCCCCTCGCTTGTCTGTTTTTATAAATCTTAAGATCGACTGTTCAAGACTGTGGGATCAACCTACCGATGGCGATTGCTCCAGGTCTTCTCGGCCACAGTTATGCGTTCCCTTCTCTATCCCCCTGTAAAGGAAATGTTCGGATTGTGTGGAGGGTGGGTGTTGTTTTTATATGGTAATTTTTGTTCTGGTGTCGGTTTGCGTGATCCAAGCGCCTCAGAATCCTTGGAATTGGGGGAGTATTATCATTGTTGTATTTGATAGAGTATTTACGATTCAGTGTTGCTTTTATATTAATGTTGGTTTTCACGGCTCGATTTATGATGGTTGCTCTTCAGAGATGTTTTTTTCGGAATAGCCGTGTAGAGCAATCTCTTCCTCGCGACGTTTCGCCTCCCACGTGGGAAGCATCAGGCTTCCAGAACAGCTATGAAGAGCAACCTTAAGTGTTGCTCTTGTTATTTTGGTGCCCCAGGTCACCGTTGCGAATGACACTGGCCCGGTGTCTTGAGTGCTCGTCTGGTTCAACGCAAACAACTTGAAACTTGACAACAACCTGTGTGTTTTGTGTGAACAGCACGAGAGAGCCCACCAAACGCAAGTTTGTTTTTGCAATGAAAAAAAACCCACCGCAGGTGGAGGAGGAACCTCCAGGTGAGGGCTACATATACTGTAAATATACGCATGTACACATATAGCAACAACCGCCGTGTTCGCCACGGTCACTTCACCACGGCGCTTGTGCATGGCCAGCTGCGTACATTTGTGTGAATTTGCGTAGGTATGTGCAGTGACAATATCCCCTATGTTCAACCTTAAATAACTGTTGGGTCAAATGTTGTCAGCAAGCACCTATTGGGGAGTGGTGTGGCTAGCACCATGCCATGCTGTGTTTAGCTCCTCAGTGGTGATGTTTACATATCGTACTGGATACTCATTAATGTCCTAGTTGACCTTGGGGACGGGTATGAGAAGTCAATCTATTCTCCACTAATATTGGCCGTGAGCGGGAATCGAGCTCGGGTCACTGGGTTCGTAGTGCAGTTCTCTGAACACTACATTACCAGTTCACAACAGACATGTACAAAGGCTGGCTCTAAACCTGGACTCTACGTGAGTCTAAGTCTAACTATTTTCATGTTACAGACTTTGATCCCGTGGAAATTGCTTCGAAAAGAAAAAGTTCTCATTCGCACAAGAAGGTGAGATGTCATGACTCAGTCTTAGGTTCATGACCGTTTCTGGTTTATAATGGCCATAAACTGAAAAACTTTGTTGACAAAGTAATTCCTTTGTTCTTTCTGCAGAATTCATTGAAGAGGACCCAACAAATGAGTTTAAATGAGAATGCTACGGCCAGCAGTGCTCAGAAAGTACCAACCCCAAAATTACGGAGTCCAAAGAGACGCAAATTAAACCGAAATACACCTGTAAACAGCTCCAGCAGAACGAAAAATCGAGAACGTGACGCTATGGAGGAAAGTAATTCCAAGAGTCGGCGTTCACAGTCGAAAACTACACCACAAACACCTCCCAATGATGAAGATAACGATGGAAGCGCGGATAAAGACAAAAGTCAGGATGATGGTGATCGTGAGAATGATGGAGGTGGTCATGACGAAGATGAAAATGCAGATGTGCAGGAAAGACTAGTAGACTCTGAAAGTTTAAATCTTGAAATGTCACAGGAAGCTGAGATTCCGGAGGGGGAAGGAGCAGAAAGAATTGAGACTTCGACACCGCGTGGAAATTCTTCGAAAAAATCCAGACTCTTGGAAGAAGAAAAGGATGTAGAACTGGAAGATGAAGACGTAGAAGATGAAGCTGTTGATCACTCCAGCAGAAACATTACAAAAACGCGAATTCCACAGAAACCGGGACCGATCTCGGCAACGCCTTGCTACAGCAGCCGCAAATCGGTGAGATAAGAGACAAATTATGTCTATTGTTGTCTATTTGTGTTGTCTTATAGTGGCAGTCTCGTTTTTACTCTCATTCGTTCTAGCTATCTTGTTCTTTCATAATTTTCACTTTTTTGCCCCTGTTTTGTTGACATTCCCTGTCTGTCTCCGTTATATTGTCTCTCATTTGTAATAATGTCTGTCTTGTTATACTACCCTGAGCATTTAAACACTTCCACAAAAATCTCTGGACAGACGACCCAGGCCCCGGAGAGCGGCCCAGCGCGCCGCTCGTGCGCCACACAGGAACATCTGGAAGCGTTTGAGAAACGGCGCTCGCGGAGGACTCGGGACCTCCCTGGCAGTGAAGGGACTGCTCCCATGATCAAACGTGAGTGGAAGTGCATGCGAGTAAGTGTGTATGTGAGACTATGTTTACTGAGAGGTTTTAGCATGGATTATTCAACATCACCTTGCCAGGCATGCTGAGGAGAAGCTTGAGGAGAGGCTTGCGGAGCCCAAATCTCAGTTTAGGCCAGAGTGGTCTTGCAATTATACAATATTTTCTCCCCCTTTGCTACAGCAGAGGTATAAGGAATTTAAATATCTCTGCTTTATTGACCTTGTCAAGACCTGCGATACTGTTAATAGGCTAAGGCTTTGGGTTATGTTTATGGTGATTAAGGACCTTCACGATGGTTCGCAGGCCCATTGGAAAGTCGGAGACGTTTCCTATTCAACTTGGGGTGCGGCAATACTGTCTGGCTCCTACTCCAACCTATTATGACCATGTATTTGGAGAAGCTTACTAGTTTTTCCAGAGGCATTTCCGTTTGGTACAGATGAGGAGGCTGATCAGTGCCTGGGTGTCTCTTAAGAGCAGCGGTCTTACCACTCTGGTATGTAAATGTAGATATAGGCGTGTACTGTTTACTTGTAATGTGTGTGTGTATATATGAATGTATCTGTGTGTTAGTGCGCACTGTGCGACTGTGTGTAGGAGACCGAAACAGAGGATTTCGCAAACTCACCCACTTCGACGTCATCCTCACTTACCTACACAACGTCCTGGAAAACTTCATGTGAGTGAAACCCCAATAGAAACCCACACTCGCACATCGAGACGCATACACACACTCACCTACAACATAGACAAATATCCCCCATATAGCCTTTCACAGATTTTTTTGTAAGTGCTGTTAGCAGCACCTTCTTCTTCTTTGCGTTTCTTTGAAGCACGATGGTCAGCTTCTGGACATCGTTGTCTTTCAGCTCGGCTTCGAAGTGTTTGGTAGAATTAGCAGGCAACACCAAGTATTACCTGACAGGGATCGCGACGTGAACGCATCTACCTTGACCCCCAGCAGCACCTAATGAAGGTCGTCATGGCATGAGGATATAGGTGGCTAGCAGCACGCCCAGCTGTATTTGTCTCCATAGTGGCGATGTCAACACACCACACCAGGTACTCATTTGAGACTTAGTCAACATAGGGGAGGCTGCGGACTGGTTCAGATAAACGTCACTGGTGTGGGCTGAGTTTGGGAAACGAATTTGCTTCGCCGGATTTATAGTGCAACCTGATGACTATGATTCTATTGCTACAAACTGCATACACAGCGTCAATCGCGACCTACACGTCAGTGACCCTAAGAGACTCGCCTAAACGCAGAGATGCACACACACGGAGAGGCGGTATATATGTCTGCGTGTGTGTTTGTTTATATTTGTACGTGTATGTAGGGAGGAGGTGACATCCGAAGAGTGTGTCGCTGTCCTTCAAGATCTCCATAAGAACTTGCAGGAAGAATTCGATTGCTTGGTGAGATGATTTATCCTAAAGAATCTATAACAATCCCTGTTATGGCTTGCAATTATTCGGAATCATTTTCATTCATGAATCAATATTAATCAATGTGAATAACTTAATTGTTTAGGCTATAATTCTGGTGTGGATAGTTTTGGAAACATTCAGGTCTGTAGCTGTGAATCTTAATAGCTGAAATAAAGGTTTGTCATATTGAAAATACGGGTTTGAATTGTCCGTGCATGAGGTAAAATAAGAATAATTAATAATAATAAAGCAAAATAGGGAATTATGACACAAATCAACAAAATTGAACTTCAGGAATGAATGTATGTGTGATCGGCAGCAGAGTAAGTAAGCATTGTCTTTTTATTGATTATCTTTGAGTTTTATATAATTATTTTGTCTTTTCATTGTCAATTATGTAGTGGATTATTTGTTGATGGTTTCGCCGTGCATTCAGTGCATTTTACTGCGCGTGTTTTGTCACAGGCTCTGAAAGAGCAGGAATGGAAGAACATGAATTCCAAGTTACACAGGGTGAGAGTTGACTGTTTATAAATTAACAAGTATCATCAGCCACGGTCAATCCACTAATTTCCTGGCCTCTCGTTGGTTGACCGGCTCCGAGCTGATCACATCATCGCCATCTAGCGGTCAGCACAGGTCTGGCCTTGGTAGCTGCCGCCACAAAGGCCAGTTGAATATTAATTATCTATATTGATACTAATGAATATCAATAGTTAGCTGTTACTTTAGATTCGTCATAATTAATATTGGCAGTTAACGATGGTTCTGATTCTTAACAATGAATATTAATTATGTTCATCGTTTATTAATTATCAGTAATTAACAATGATTGAATACTGTTGAGACCCTAGTGATGAATGTGGCTTCCCGTTGTCTCAGGTTGAGTTGGGTTTGGTGAGAAATCGCAAGAAGAGACTCGCGATGAGGATGGAGAAAGAGAGGTGGGAATCAGCATCAGCATCCCCGTCAGTGTCTGCAGCTGTGTCATCAGCATTAACAACCCTGTCACCAATCCTGCTTATTACGATGCTATGTTTTATGATGATGATGATGATGATGCCGTTAAAGCTAATTTTATTGGTGGACTGGCTGCTATTAAAGTTGCTATTTTTCTTACTGATGAGGATGATGATGATGATGCTGTTGATGAAGAAGCTGCCTCCTAAGCCGCTGATACTACATATAAAGTTGCTGGTTACTTTAATGTTGTTGATGTTCTTGATAATGTTATTGATGTTGCTGATGCTGCTAATGACACTGCTAATGGTGCTGTGTAGGCTCAGGCAGGAGGCGTTGGAGTTGGGGGAGGCACATGACCCGGCTCTGGCCCTGTCTGATGCCGCCACAACTCTAGAGTCTCTTTCTGAGATTTACAAAACACAGAGAGAGAGACTGGGACAAAGAAGGCATGGGGAAGAGGAGTACGAGGAGGTGAGTTGGAACCAAACCAGGTACACTGTCGCATATTGGACCATCACATATCCACCCTGAGCAAGGCATCCAGTGTGGTATTTGTGCACGATGGTGTAACTGTAATTGTCTGTAGCTGTTTACATATCCGACCTTTTCACTTATTTACCTTTACCTCAGACCTGAGTGTGGTCATTTTACAGTACTCATTTAGGGCCGAGCCTACCTCGGAGAGGCTCGAGACAGGTTAACATAGCCACCACTGATGTTAGCCAAGGCCTGGAATCAAATTCGGCTTGGGTTTATAGTGGTGTGGTATATATCAGTTTTTTTTCTATATGTGTGTATCTAATTATGTCTGTCTTTATCCCCCCCATCCCATCTGAGAATGCCTGACTGTTTCTATGTATGTATGTATGGCACCTGACCCTGCAGTCTGTTAAGACTATACGGGGGATCTTTGTCCTTGCCAGTGTGTCTCTGTATCTGGGTATGCATTTTTGAAGGTCTGCGAGTGATCATAATGTGTGCATGTTGGCATGACTGTCTGTCTTACAGCCTTCCGCCTCCGTCGCGTCTCTTCTCGTGGATGCTCACCTCGTCCTCTCTGGGGCTCGGAACCTCGCCTCCATGAACACTCGTCTGGCGGATAAACTCAGTACTCACTAAGCTTTCTTTCCGTTCTCCACTCTGATGCTACTGCTTATGATGAATGATCAGTTTCAGCAGAATGAGCAATAGCAAACGTAAAACAGCAGCAACAAGATCAGAAAAATATACTGTTGAAAGAATATCATCAGCAACAGCAGTAGCATCACATATACACACATACATAGCTCACACCGAGGAGGTGGAGGGATATACGGGGAGGAGAGTGACACGGGGAGGGTGAGGCACGGAGGATGAGGCGGAGATGGGGAGTAGGTGAAGGCAGACACTGGTAGAGGGAGCACGAGTCAGTCACTTTTGTCTGTGTTGTTTTTATTGTTAGGGGGGAACTTTGATGAGTCCCGTGGGGATTTGTGGTTACTGTTGCAGTTTCTGATTTTCAGAACATACATTTTTCTGCTTGTTAACAACAGCAGGAACAGAATAATAATTTGCAGTAGCAGCATACGTCATCAGTATTGTCATCAACAGCAGTGGCAAAAGAATCCGAATTAGCATAATCGGAAATCCGCAATTGCAGTATGAATAGAGATCGCTTAAACACTCTTTAACTGCAGTACACTCAACGCAAGTCTTCTAATCTTTACAATTATATAATCTGTAATACTTATAGTATACTAGCTGTCGGTTACACAACTAATTACAAGAACCGCGAAAATGATATCAACCACTAGGCCCTTAATTTATCATAAAAGCATTTTTATAATCACCAGTGAGTGGGTCTTCTTCTTTGCGATTCTTCAAAGCACGATGGGCAGCTTCTGGACATCGTTGTCTTTCAGCTTGGCTTCGAAGTGTTTGGTAGAATTCGCAGGCAACACCAAGTATTACCTGACAGGGGTCGCGACGTGAACGCTTCTACCTTGACCCCCAAGTGGGTGATAGTTCTATATTTATAATTGTGAAACGCACCATTATTATGAACCTCTTGTGCATGGTCATAATCCATTCCAGCAATATCCAAGCGCAACCCTGTTTATATATAATAGGGCTAGGCATGCGTCATCGGGTCACCGTCAGTTTCCTGACCTCTCATCGGTTGACTGGCACAGAGCTGATCGCATCATTGCACAGATCTGGCCTAGGTGGCCGCAGGCCGCCGTAAAGGCCGACAACCTCTAAGGAAGTCTGACATGAGTGGGTACATTCCGGATGATTGGGTCATAGAAGTGTTGGCTTAGAATGCAGACACAATTCACATCCTGTACCCCCCCCCCCGCCCATTGAGGATTTGGATGGCACCTGCTCGGACTGTTTTTTTATTTATTTTCAGCTTCCCACCTTTCAGACGTGCTAATGAAGGCACTTGGGGCTCGTGAGGATGTGATGCTGGGGCTTTCCGTATGGGCACCTTACAGGCATGTAGTGCCCGAGTGGAGTGTGTTGTAGCTCCATTTTCACTGGTAGACTGCGTGCACGTCAGTCGATTGTGGGCGACCAGTGTATGCAGCGGCCACAGACGTTGATTTTTCAACAAATGCATTTAATTGCACACGTATAAAGAAATGCTTTTCACATGATCGGTACATATAATTTATCAATACACTGCAGGATGATGGTCTCGCCACGCCATATCGGTCATAGGAGTTGTTTGACCATACTTCAAGCAGCTCAGGACCAGTTCTGATATCAGTCATCACTGATGTCAAACCGTGGCTTGGAACAGAACTCTCAGGCGGCTGTGAGCAAGGCAGGGCTGTAGCTGGAAGCTGGTAGGAGGATGATGTCGGCCGCATGGGCAGGGCTTCATAATGGGCAGGTGTGTGTGATCACGTTGGGCTGGAAAACAACAGTACCACCACCGCGAACTTATCAATCCGTGTGGAGAGCAAACGCTGTGCGCTCACAACTTATCTTTTTCAGTCACGACAGCCGAATTGTCTTTTTCTAAATTATATTTTATCGATGGTTGCTTTTCAAAGCTGTTCCTTCGGGATAGCCGTGTCGAGCGCTTCATATCTCTCCTTCCCGATGTTTCGTCTCCCACGTTGGAAGCATCTATGGGCGTCCCGGGTCCCATAAGAACAGCTTTGAAAAGCTTACATCAGTATATTGCGTTTTATTGTTATGGGGCAAAGACATCATCATTCGGAGCTCTCTCAGCAAGCAGTGCACAACCGTGTGTTTGACAATTGTCCCCGAATGTGATAAGTTGCAGAACTACGTTAAAGTCCCTTCAACAGTATCTCTCTATCCACAATATGATCACAGTGATTTATATGCCGCCTCTAGAGTTTTTTGTTGCTTGTCAATCAAACTAGTATGCTGTTGTCAAGTGAGAAACTAAATTAAATGTGACGGTTGCTTGTGCAGTTATTCGTCACAAGACTGAGGCCATCAATTCGTTTCACTCTAGAGTCCGGTATAATTATGGGTGGCTGGGACCTGAATTCGAACCGACGGGCAAAGGTGTGCGGTTCCTTCAGACTCGAGTGCGACCCAAAGTGGCGGTGGTGCCAAGGAAACTAAAATTCCCCAAGAGACTTGTCCAATCAATTTCGAGTGAGCAGTTTAATGCTGTCTACACTTAAAACAGTCTCTGTGGATCCAGACTTTGGTCCGATTTACTTTTAGCTTGAACGGTATGAGCTCCATCCATTGCTTTTGCTCTTCAGCCGTGCTTGTGCATATGTAGTAAGTCCGTTCGGGAGACGTCAAGCTGTGGCAGTACAACAGCAGCATCAGTAGCAGTGATACATTATAACATTCCTCAGTTAGCCCTCCTAACTCATTATCAGATATTCAATGAGCATCATAATTTCTTCATCATCATTGTCCTCAGTTTGTTATTCACAAAGCATGATAGCCGCTGTGACCGCACGACTGCCAATGCACCTGACCTCTTCACATCTTCGAAGCTAAGCAGGTTTTAGCCTCTGGAGTGCTTGGACGGCGACCACAATGCTCAAACAGGCACTATAGGCTGCTTTGGGACTACGATTAGGCCGCAGAGGGTAGCACTATGCTCCAAATTCTTTACAACTGCACTGACCAGTTTGGTGAAGTATGGACAAATAAACCCCCACGACCCACAGTTTGCTGAGGCCTTCATGCAAAAGTGGATTTAGGGATGTACAGTATATATACACACGATAACACCTGTGCAAAAATCTGGAAGCGCATTTGTAAATTCAGCTGCTGTTCGAGAAGTTATTAAAACCAATGTGAGCTGAGTAAGTGACATCAAATTGTTGAACAGTTCCTTGTCAGTGGCGTAGGACTCGGTGATGGTTTGGTCAGTGAGTGCGGGTGGTGACATGACGCAGCTGTCGCACATTCGCCACTTGCGCCACAGGTTTACGGTTGGAATCGAGCGGCCACCCAAATTAATAGTGCGTGTTTATATACTGTCAAAATACGCGCCATACGCTTCAGCACCAACATTGAAGGTCTCGTGATGTAATTTGCAACACTAGGCTGTTTTGTGCGAGTGTCATTATCCAAATATTATCCACAAATGTATTATAAGTACTGTAGCTGCAATACACGCCCGCCTTAAATTCAGTGACTCAATGAGGCTTTCCTGAGTAACCAAGCATGATCATTTAAGTGCGGGAGTGGGGATATAGGATGTGTCGAGAGGGAGGAGAGCTGAGGGCAGTGCTGGTGGAAGTATAGTGGAAGCAAGAGGTGTTGATTGTGGGGCTGCTCTCACGAGAAGCAGTTGTCCTGGTACTTGCTCATATACTCCTCCACTTCAGAGAACCGTGACAGGTCTATGGTCCTGATCGGCTCCTCATCCTACAGACACGCGGAGTCACGTTAACGCACACGATGTCCTGTCGACCGCTCCACGTCTCCTTCGTTCCTCATTCTCACTTCAATCAATCGTTCCACCTAGCACCTTGAACCAGGCTCCCTGCACGTAAAGCTACAACGCCATAAAGAACGTGTATGTTCTCTCCTATGACTTCATGCAAGGACAGCCGTTGCTAGCGCCGCCTGTTGCTAGGCTTACGGATGGTCCTCGCGGCCACAAGGTACATTTGATTTCGAAATGCACTCAATCAGGTTAGCATTCCGTGGTTATGAATATTGTAGTCAATATAGGGGTTTCGTTTGGCACCCATAACCCAGCAAGGAAAGGTCGCACACTTCTACACCCAAACCACATTGTGTACACATGGCTTGAAGAACGTGGATTTGTATGAGATATGTTCAAAGTGACACGTACAGACACACAACTTAATAATTAGAGATGTAGATTATACACTGCATGACCTCACCTTTTGGGTATTATAATACTTGAGCTCATTCTGTTCCAGGACAAACCAGCGCTTCTTCCAGGACTGTACACAGAGAGAGGAGGTTCAGCTTGGGGTCAATGACCAGAGTTCCTCACTACCCATCCCGTCGAAGTGACCACCACACCTCGCTGTCTTCTGCTAGATACTCCAGCTGCTGCACAGTCGACACCTGAACTCCAAGTAGCCAAGCAGGGTTGATTCTGGATGGTGCTTGGATTTGTAACCATCAAGCATCACACCGCCCTCTGCGGCTCTCACCTTCACGTTCCATCCTCGTTTCACCATGTAGCCAGTCTTTCCTGCCAGCTGACCATAGTGCTTCGAAGAATCGCAAAGAAGAAGAGTGGTGAGAGCTGGAGGCAGCCAGTATAGGCGAGGGAGGAATAAAGGGTAGAGCGATCTTGGATTTTGCTTCTTCTTCTTTGCGATTCTTCGAAGCGCGATGGTCAGCTTCTGGACATCGTTGTCTTTCAGCT
The DNA here is from genome assembly GCA_036362915.1 of Geotria australis. Classification (NCBI taxonomy): domain Eukaryota; kingdom Metazoa; phylum Chordata; class Hyperoartia; order Petromyzontiformes; family Geotriidae; genus Geotria; species Geotria australis. The sequence goes on along the minus strand of JAZEWU010000038.1, from coordinate 609,697 downwards.
CCTGGGCTTCGAAGTGTTTGGTATAATTCGCAGGTAATACCAAGTATTACTTGACAGGGATCGCGACGTGAACGCTTCTACCTTGACCCCCTTGGATTTTGCTGCACTGCCCTCTGCTGCCACAATGTCGCCTCGCAGCCCTCTGACAGCCTATATGTGCGTGGTGGTCACTCATGCCAGCACTGTCGCTGTGCCTGCCGCACACACACGCTCACGTCATCCAGCACACGCGACACGGGGGCTCAGCGGGACGTGAGAATGTAGCGACATCATCCACTTGAGGTGGCATCGCTTTACAGTTAGAATTTCTCTGCGTTGCCAATAACGGTGAATTATGTAACAACTGTTTGAAATGAGTGGGGCTATCAATCAATGCATTCTCGTCGGCCGTGTAAATGAATCGGTAAGAATGGGGCTTTGCTACCTTAGGTAGAACCAATTTTGAGTTTGATAGTGTAATGCAGTGGTTCCCAAACTTCCTCGATTCACGGCGCCCTTAGTGTATCAGGATTTTTTCCACGGCGCCCAAAGTCGAAGGCTTCATGCCAGTGTCAGGCTAGGTGCATGTGTTATACCTTCAGTGCTGCCGACCGTGGGACACCCTTGCAGGTGACCCATGAACTTCTCCATCTTGGCAAACTGCCTGCGTCCGAAGGTGACCTCCCCGTCTTCATCGAGCTCCACTGCATAGTGAAGGACGTCACTTTTGGTCCTGCAGTGAGACCAGCGACAACATTGCTATCGTTAGTCTCATCATCCTCGCCATCAGCAGAATTGTCATTCTCGTCAACAACGTCCATTCGTTGTCGGCTTCATACTAATTGTCAGCATCCGCTTTGTCATCTTCACAATACCCCAAGCCTGGGACAAGCGTCATAGGAAGGTCACTAGCACTCGGTGGCGAATGGCCGGTGATGTGTGTGTGTGGAGAGGCCCTCGGTACCTGACTGACACCGCATAATTCCCTGGCTTCGTCGTGCTTCTCCTCACGAGGAAGCTCCCTGGTTTCCCATTCGCCTGCAGCAGAGCCTCGGCATTGTGTCTTGCCAGCTTCCCGTGATAAAACCTGCACAGCAACACACATACAGTCTCTCCTCGACTTATGTTTGTCCTTTGAAAACGGCTCATTGCCTGAAACGTCGGCTAAAAACAGGGGTTCTCAACCTTTTTCACCTCAAGGCCTACTTGGGTATACGGTACGTCAAAAAGGTCTGGATATGTTTGCAACAAAGTGGAAGACCTTGTCAGTATGCGGCTATCTTTTGACGAAACTATTTTTGATCACGCTCAGTATTTATGCTTATATTCTTATGTTATGTTTCCACACACTACTAGGTGGCGCGTCGCGGACTACTGATGGGTCGCGACCCACCAGTTGGGAAGGGTGGGCCCAAAATATATGTTTTTGTTTCTTTTAAATTTATAGTGTTATTGACGAATTCTATTGTGATGTGAAGGCGATCTCTACATTGAGAGAAGAACGGCTTGCTCGACCACGTCGTACGCAATATGCAAATGAGTCTTGGCATTGTTGTGTAAAGTCGTTTGGACATGTTCCTCGTCTGGGAAACCCCTAGGTGTCACTGCAATCGCGATGCTCTGGTATCTAGGGCCATTGACCTAAACGTCACCGATTACATAGTTTCCTTTGTAGGCAACACTGTTATTCACCTGTTGAATTTGTTGTTTGTAATGGTGATCATCCACCCAAGCACTGTACAGGCTAAAACCTGCTTAGCTTATGAGATCTGGCGCGGTCATGGTTTGGCCATTGGTTCCATCTCAGAATCCTCTCAGAATTACCACCATAACCATCTTCTTCTTCTTTGCGATTCTTCGAAGCACGATGGTCAGCCTCTGGACATCGTTGTCTTTCAGCTCGGCCTCGAAGTGTTTGGTAGAATTCGCAGGCAATACCAAGTACTACCTGACAGGGACCGCGACGTGAACGCTTCTACCTTGACCCCCATCATCATCATTAATACGGACTATATTTTACCATCTTTTCACAATAATTCGGATTGTCACCACCAATAACAATGCATTATTGTCATCATCGATAGCAACTCGTGTAATTAAAATGATAATTTAAAATAACATTTCATCCTCTCTTTGCTTAAGCCATCATCGTTACGGAACCGTACATTTCAGCATCTTGTCACGATAGTAATCATCAGTGTCATCGCCACTAACATGTTTCAGTATAATTTTATCCTTATGAACTTGTATAAACACACGTCACTGATTCCATAATCAAGGCAATCATTATCGTTATCGTGATTTTTAAAGATGCCTCATCACCGTTAACAATACATTTCAACATCATCCTCGATCTCGTGTTGTCTCCCATCACCAATCACCATCATCAATCACGCGCTCGTTCAGCACCTAACACACGGAGTCGAACTGTGTCGCGTACACTAACCGGGATACTCACTCGAAAGAACACAGTTTCCACTCGAGATAATCCGCGCTCCCACCACTACAGCTGGACTGCTCATCCATCCAGGGGTCTCCACCACCGACACAAGCTAACAGCAGCAGCACTGCACACTGACGCACTCCTCTACCCCAAGAGCGACTCAGAGCTCGGAGAACGCGGAAATTAGACGAAAATACCAAAGGCAGACCGGTCGGGTCAGCCCGAGAGCTCAAGTTTCCGTGATACCCGCGTCGTTCATTCTTCCGTTAATACCCCTCTATGTGGTTGCACTGCACGCGATAGTTCAGGAGGAAGCCCATCCGCTATCCTCTCACTTCAGCCGCCGGGCCATCCTTTTATAACTCGGGGCAAATCGTGTCGGCACACATTTTTTTTGCAGATTAGAGAATGAACCCTCCACGATGCAAGTCGGATTATAGGATACACAACATATCCCCTGCAAGTCAACACGGTTATTGGAGTTCTGCTGTAATAATTACAGGTGCCGTGCAAAAAAATGAGTCGAGTAATGATGATTTTAATAGACTTTTATATTATAATAATTCATACAAATAGCATCTAAAAAAAATCGGATTTTCACCATGTACCGATTTTACACAAGCAGGAAACCATGAACAGAAAGGCACCTAGAAATGGTGGCAACAATTGCCCAAGTTCTGTGGTCTATACGGAGTCGTTTGGCAAACATCAGACTCGATATTGTTGGTAGATTCAGACAAAACTACTGTATAAAAGATGTAGTGTGGATGATTGATAGTGAGCATGATTACATTTCTGTGTGTCAATGAATTTCTGAGATTAATATTTGTTTCCCTTTTATATAGTCACCTCCCTTTGGTAACAGCTTTTTGCGTGTGAAGTATTACAAAAGCACCGAACCAGTATGGCTGGATGAAATGCATTAGCATTGATCCTTAAACTCATGATACGTATATATTTAATTTCACGTGTACAAGTCAATGCTTTAAATGTACAGTACATACGTATAATTAATGGTTTCACGTGACCTCTGAAACCACAAAAGGCTCGACCATTCAAAAATCGAATTTCCACAGCTTGATCATAACAGTTCCAGATGTTTAAAATAATAAATTCTGTATTGATATTTTTTTTTACACATTTATGTATGTCATTAATATTACAATGTTTAAACACATGAAAATGAATGTATTAGTTTACATAGGCTACTGAGGTTAGAGTTTGAACCACATATACCCATAATTATTTTATATACTTTAAAAGTTTGTTTATTGTAATACAATACAGTAATAAATTTCAGCCCTTTGTCAATACTCTGCAGGATGATGGTCTCCCTGCACCGTGTCGGTGATGGGAGTTGTTTGTCTGGGAACAGAACTCGCAGGAGGCTGTGGGCAAGGCAGGGCTGTAGCTGGAAGCGGGTGGGCGGGCGACGTTATTGGCTGCATGGGCAGGGCTTCATATGAATTCTTAATTCTTCATTTTAGTCTGGAAAACAACAGTGCCACCACCGCGAATTCATCAATCCGTGTGGGGAGATAACGATGTGCGCTCACAACCTCTCTTTTTCAGTCGCGACAGCCACTGTTTTCGCGTTTAATTGTCATGGGGCAAAGACATCACCATTCAGAGCTCTCACAGCGAGCAGTGCACCACTCTGTGTTAGACAATTGTCCCCGAAGGGAATATGATATTGCAGAACTACGTCAAAGTCCCTTCAACAGCCTCTATCGCTCTATCCACGATATGATCACAGTATTTTATATGCCGCCTCTAGAGTCTTGTGTTGCTTGTCAATCAAACCAGTATGCTGTTGTCATGTGAGAAACTAAATTTGATGGGACGGTTTCTTGTGCAGTCATTCGTGACCAGGCTGAGGCCATCCATTCGTTTCACTCTAGAGCCCGGTATAATTATGGGCGCCTGGGACCTGAATTCGAACCTATGTACAAAGTTGTGCGGTTCCTTCAGACTCAAGTGCGACCCAAAGTGGTGGTAGTGTCAAGGAAACTAAAATATCTGACTAGGCTTGTCCACTCAATTTTCAGTATAAACAGTTCAATGCTTTCTGTCTGCATGTAAAACTATTTCTGTGGATCCAGACTTTGGTCGCGTGGTAATGGAGCAAGGCCTCACCAGCTTGAACTGTATGAGCTCCATCCATTGCTTTCGCTCCTCGGCCGTGTTTGTGTACATGTAGTAAGTCCGTTTGGGAAAC
>JAZEWU010000038.1:584137-594564 GCA_036362915.1 Geotria australis | reverse complement strand
CGTGGTGTGAGGTGAGCGTGGTGAGAGGTGAGCGTGGTGAGCGTCGCGCGTGTGAGGGCTGTGTGTGAGGTGAGTTGTTGGTGTGTGCTCATTGTGATGTACGTGGTAAGGCTCAGGGCTATGTGTCAGAGCCGTGGGATAGTGGTTAGCGCAGGAGTTCTCAACATTTTTACCTCAAGGCTCAAGGCCCACTTTGGTCTGGTGTACTAGGGAGACAAAGGCGGCCGGGCGTGGTGCTGGTCACCCACCTACCTACTCGTGTGCCGTGTCGACTTTCATAGGTGCTCGCTAACGGCACTTTACCCTACAGGCTGTTAAGGCTATACGGGGGATCTTTGTCTTTGTGAAATCATTACTGCTCGTTGTGGTTGTGGTTTTAAGGTTGACCTTGTGGTTATGAGATGGTGTTTGTGTTGGTTGAGACGTGGTTGTTTCTAGGGCCTAGGTTATGAGGTGGTGATTGTGGTGCTTCTGGCTACGCCGAGGCCGCGGTGTTGAAGCCGGTTGTTAAAACTGGTGCCAGTGCTGTTGCTTCTTCTTCTTTGCGATTCTTCGAAGCACGATGGTCAGCCTCTGGACATGCTGTTGCTGAGGAGCCTTAACTATAACGACGATGGAAGCTGTGGATACTTGGCGTGTTCAGCTTTATGCTGCCCGGGCTGCTGGCGGACAATAACTGTGATCCTTTTATTGCTAATTTCACGACGATGATTCGACTTCCGTCGATGGTGCTAATTATACTGGTTGAGCACAGGTCGCGAATAACTTGTGTGGCCCTCGCAATTTGCTTGTCAACGCGCCATTATGCAAATACGATAATTAAATACAAAGCTACTTATCCGGGCAGCGACAGATACATTTCAATTAGGAAATAAACTCTTTGCGATATCGTTTGTCTTAAGAATTTAAGCCACGATATCGTTTGTCTTAAGAATTTAAGCCACGACGCTTAACGCGGGAAAAACAATTGTCGCTATGTTGAGTCTTGAGGGAAAAGATATAAGGATTAATTCCAAGTTTATATGTCAATAATTAACTGCTAACACAGATATCGAACTCAGTTCACGACGCGTTATTAACGGAGCATTTGGAGAACCACTAAATTGAGATTATCTACGTAAAATACAATAGATTTACCTCACAATGTTTTGCCAAAACATCTAAAGAACAATAAACTCTGTCATTAAGAATACGTGAGGGGAAACGCAGTGCGCCCGTGCAGTGGATAACAACGCAGAGGCGCAGCGAAGCAAAATCAATTGTTGTACTGCACTTGTATGCTTCCGAAATTCATGCTCTAGCAGCCTTCGTGACCAATGTGGTGAAGTATGGTCAAATGCGCCCATGACCCACGGCGTCGAGGAGGGTCTCATCCAGCAGTGGATTGGACAAAATGCAGTGCATGTATGTAGACACGCGTGTACTTGACTCGCCCACAACCTCAGGGCTGTTCCCATGGCCCCATATTTAATCGATAAACATCACAGTCTGACCCGCGAGGACGAGCAGGATAGATGTAGGGACATAGAAGTACGGTACAATGATGAATTACTGCCATTACAACGTGGCGTGTACCGTGGACACTCATTCCAATACTGTCCAAGTTTAACCCCGCTTAGCTTACGAGATCTGACGAGACAGGGCGCGTACCCAATGATTGTGTGTACTACATGTGTACTTGCAAAGGACACACGGTTCAGTCCCTTCTACTCAGTGTAGCCCCAGCATAGGCCCAGCGTAGTCTTAGTGTAGTCACAATCGGCTACAATCGCTCATTCCCACAATAACATAAACACATCTGCAGAGACCCTGCCAGCCTTGTGCCAGGATAATTTTAGATGGAATTCACCCTGTGTGATTTAAAATGTGAATTGGGGCCGTGGGAACAGTTTTGAAGTTTTGAGGCACGTAGGCAACAAGGGCCATTACGGACACTGCGGGGGCCTCAGCATTATTGCTTTGATCCCCACTGCCTTGACCCCCACTGCCTAGTCCAACATTTGAGGAGGGGGGGCCGATCCCCCTGGCATGACTCTATGTTCCCGATGTTCCCACTGGGTTGTGTCAGTTTGGCTGTGGAGGGATGTCTTCCCATGGTGGTGAAGTATTGGTTGTGGCTGTGGTGGGTTGATTTCCTGGTGTTGGCCATCAGTGGAATCAGTAGTTGGTGTGTTCAGCTATCTAATTATATGTTTGCTCAAAGGATTTGGCAGTTTATTTATTTATGGTACCACTTGGGAGAGAGATCATGAGAGAGATGCCGAATGAGAGAAAGGGACGGAGCATGAGAGAAACAGTGTGTAAGAGAGAAACGGGGAGAGAGATGGTCAATGGAAAGGAGAGCGAAGTAGCGCGTCTGAGAGAGAGGGCATGAGAGCACTGACTGCATGGAAGATGCTCAATGAGAGGGAGATCAGGAGAGAGTGCTAGACAGATGCTGAATGAGAGTGAGAAAAGGTACAAGAGAGATTGATATTGAGAGAGATGCTGGCGAGAGTGAGGGAGAGAAAAGAAGGGACGACTGCACGGGACGGGAAGATACGAGCGAGAAACAAAAACAAAAAACTACCGGCTGCTAAATTTAGCTTGTTGCCATGGAGACACGGCCAACAGCATTGCGGCATTGCCTGGCAACAGGCTCTTCATCTTTGGCTCGCATTGTCTGAGGATACTGGGTAACCCCAGTCATATAAGCATTATCTGGGCCTTGTTTTAAATCAATATGTTTTAGAAAAATATTTATTTATGCTAAAATTTACCCCGCTCGCGCTAATGGTGCCGTGTCGTCACAAGACAAAGAATCCGTTGCTGAACTCGCATCTCCTGGCCACCTCAGCGCCAGCCACAACCTTCCGGCACCTGCTATTTGCATGCAGTACCCCACTCAAGCGCTAACCACGCTCAACCCCGGCATTGTACATTCAAAATATTTTGTCTGGCAGGCATGAATGTACGTGTGTGTGTGTGTGTCCACCCAGGGGATTACAATTGAGAGTGGCGTCCCAGCCTGGCGGCGTCCCGGGATAAAAGAAAGCAGAGCCAGGGAAATCTCCCCCTACCCCCGTTGGGCCAGAGAAGGCCCATGACTTAATTTCATACGGCCTGCGGCCATGAGGCCTGCCGCATTAAATGGCCAAAAATAATTATTCATTAGTCACTGCAAGCATCTTAGCTGCACTAATCACGGAGTTATTTTTCAATATGGCAACAACTCTGTGATTCAGTGGCACATGTTAAAAGTCACTGTCAATTACTAACGTGTTGAGTTGATTTGTTATAGAGACCCAGACTTATGTCGTTCAGTCAAAATATTTTCATCAACCAGCACTGCTGGCTCATTTTGCAGCCGGAAAAACTTTTCCCTGTAAAACAGCGTGATCAAAATAAAACCTCGGGCACCTTGTGGACCCAGCCGCTGGCCCCTCGGTGACCCCGCGCGCCTCGTGACCGCACGAGGCGATGAAAAAGAATAACAGCCAGAACCACGGTCGATATTTAAGTTTGATGTTTGTTTATTTTATTTTTCAAAAACAAAATGTCACGAATCCATGTGGCACAATATCGGTTCGCGCGTATTACATCACACGTAGGTGTTGCTGGCTGTATTTACTGTACCACTAAATCGTTTTTCCACTAATTATTATACTTACATGTATGAAGAGCGGTAAGAAATTATGGTTAATAATTTTGGCTAGATGTATTACGTAAAGCTACAGCCCTTAGTCCACTGCTGGATGCAGGCCTCCCTACGCTGTATCAGTCATGGGGGATGTTTGATCAGTGCGGGTTGGTAAAGGGGAATCAAACGCAGGTCGTAGGGTTCATAGTGCAGTGAGTCTACCACTCTGCCACCGATATGACAGCAGTACTGTGAGTAGAATGCCGGCACTATTCAACGATGTGCTATTTCCGGCTTTAAGGGTTTACGAGGAATAATGGTTGTGTAAGGACCGTTGTGGCCCTCTTGTCAGGATGGGCCGTCGGGTCCTTTACCACGTTCTAGGACGTAAGACGAACGCCTCGGACACCAGAGCACACGGTGGTCGGTGCGGCCCAGGGCCACCATCTCGCAGAACAGATGAAGGGCGAGGCGCGGCAGTTGCAAGAGGTTGAGCCAAGTCGTTTATTTCACCAAAGCAGAGTCGTCCAATTTTCACCAAACACGGAGTGACGTTCCGTTCACCAACGCAAGACTTCCCACAACGCCCAGCAGTCCATCAGTATGACCGCTCGTTTGCTCAGCTTGCTCATTCATCGAGCTCCTCAGCTCACAGGCACGACGTTTAGTTACTATCTAGCAGTGGAGCGCCGCAGCGCGCACACCACGCCAACTTCTCAGCTCACAGAACACGCGGGCCGAGCCGTGCAAAGCACGGCCCGGCCTAAGCGGACCTCCAAATCAAAGCTCCACACAGAAAAGCACCTCTTCCGGTGGACACCACGTGTGGTGGACACTCAAAGTCGGGCCCCCCCAATTTCTGGTCAATTCGAGGTCATTACATTCTTTTCATTCATTCATTTTCAGAAACCGCTTAATCCTGTACAGGGTCGCGGTGAGCCGGAGCCTATCCCGGCAGACATAGGGCGCAAGGCATGGCTTATACCAAGGACGGGACGCCAGTCCATCACAGGGCACCGGGGGCAATTTAGTCCGCAGGCCAATTAACCTATGCATGTTTTTGGACTGTGGGAGGAAACCGGAGCGCCCGGCGAAAACCCATGCGGACACGGGGAGAACATGCAAACTCCACACAGAAAGGCACCCCGAGCCGAGATTCGAACCCGGGACCTTCTTGCTGTGAGGCGGAAGCGCTACCCACTACGCCACCGTGCCGCCCCGAGGTCATTACAGTTGCATTTTAAAAGCCATGCAAATACTTCCCCTCTCTCCCCGCCTCTCTAGCCCTTCCCCCCAACCCCTCCAAGACCCCAGGAGCCGAGGATCATGGGAACCACAGCGAGCGCGGGGAGGCAGGCGGTTTCCGTGGCAGCACAGTACTCCAGTTTCCATGGCGACGGTCCGGCGAGCCGCCACCCGCCCTCCAGCGTCGGCGCGGCACCGAGGACCAACTCGTCCATCTCCACGGCAACCATCATCTCCAACACGTCAGCCGGGGGTGGTGGCAGCGGTGGCGGTGGTGGTGTTGTCAGCGGTTGCGGCGTTGGCAGCGGCGGTTGTGCACAGCTGCCTGGCAACCGGGCAAAATCCATCATCACCAACAAGGTGGCACCAGTCGTCATCACGTGAGTGGGCAGGCAGCCTTTTGCGACATTACATAGTGGTCATTCTAGGACCCATTAAACGAGGCGGGGGGGTGGGAGCACCTAATATGGGGGACACCTTGGGCTTCAGCTCTCATTTTCTATAATGCTGGCTTTGAGTAAGGATGACCAGTGTAATCATAATAATTGATCCCATTTGAGACCAACGGCTTATCTAAAATGCAAGGCACCTTGCACGGGAAAAAGATAAAAACGTAATAATTTATCAAAAGCGCTACAAGCGCAACAACACATGTAAGAGCCAATGAAAATAAAAGCATGAGATATAATAGAGATTATTAATCACCAAGAGATTAGTAATGCACTACCACTAGGATACAAGGCACCCCTGTCCATAGCAATCCTGATGTATCATATATTCCTATACAGTCCACCCATTAGCGTCAGACTCCACCAGTGGGACGTAAATGACTCAGTTGGATGTCACGCAGTAGCCATCATCGCCTCCTACTGCGATAACTTTGCAGGAGCCTGCTATGTAAACACACCTATGTAAACAGACTTAATGGTGTTGATGTCCAGGTTTAACTGCAAGGAGGAGTTCCAGATCCACGATGAGAAGTCCCGGGCTGGGTACGTGACGGGACGGATCGCCGACGGACACCTAGAGCACTACCTCATCCAGGTGACGCACACCACATACAGACAAAGATCCCCCGATACAGCCTTTAACGGACTCTTGAGGCAGCTCGTGACTACATATGAAGCCCGGCACGGGAAGCTAGTGCAATATTAATAATAATTCTTGATATCACAAAATGGACAAAACTGAATATTGCACAAAAACGTGTGATAGCGAGAGATGCCAGCTACAAATTATCAAAATAACACTTACCCGAAATATAAATAGATTATTATTACAGCAAAAAATACCCATTTAGCTTGCAAGCTCATTACAGGATTCATGCGACGGAACAAACGCACAATACAATAAATACATTTCGTGTGTGTTTCGCTACCATATAGGGTCCTGTTTAATAACTTTCAATTCGTGGGACAGCTCCCCTCCCCCTTCCTCGGGCGGTTTCTTTTAATATCAGCCTCCGTCCCTCGGGGCCGTCGCCGTTTAGCAAACGTTGGTGTTTTTGTTGGTAATGTATCGTTCCCTGGGCCCTCTCCCAGCGGGGCGGCCAATTAGAGGCGGTGGGAGCGTGGCCAGGCTGATTGCGCGTTACGTGCGGCAAGGTGCGGGCTCGCTGGGGCTCGTTAGGAGCGAGCCGAGAGGACGGCGTTTGGGAAGTCGGCCGCGCGACGTGGGGGTAGGGCCGGGGTGGTGCTGGTGCTGGTGTGGTTGTTGTGTACGTGTGTGGTGTTGTTGTGAGTGCGTTCTCGTTAAGTAAATTAGTGCGCGGTTTTGTTTTCTTAAAGTCGCGCTGACGTGGAAGGTATGATATCACCATTTAGACGGCACCGTGAATAATATAGCAATCGTCATCACCAGCAATGATATATTCACTGCTGGATGGGCGCCTCCTCAAGCCGTCGGCACCTCTCTCGGTCATGTGATGTAGCACTTTGTCAAGCAGCAGTACAAGAGATTTTCCGGCGTTTTCCCTCCTTTTGCTGCCATTCTGACGTCAGGCTTGACCACTACCAGCCATCATCCATTGTAGCCACGTGTCCTAGCTCAGCCCACTGACTTTTATTAAGCTCCCCCGTCGCCCCCCCACCCCATTCCGATGCTACAGACCTGGCCCGTCCCAGCGATTCCCATCTTATTTTTAAGACCATTCCACGTGGAAGACTAGGCCAACTAGAGGGGCTCTCTAGAGCTCCCCCTAGTGGAGGCCATGCTGCCAGCAGTGTGACGAGCGAGCAGGTGCAGGGCTGCCCCTCACTGTCAGTGCCTGGGTGTCCGCTCGCCGTTCCGCCCGATCACGTGACCCGCACCATTAAACATGCATTGCTGCCGGCCGCACGCTCCCATAGAGCTCGGGAGCCGTCGCTCCGGTCGGGTCGCGGAGCCTGACGGGTGTCACGTTGCAGCGAACACCTCCACACCGTGAGCCCCGCTGCTGAGCAGTGGCTGATTCTCGTCGTCAGCATCAGCCACGGTCTATCCGGCTGGAGGATGGCCTCCCTCCCCAAGCCGTTGCCATCCATCGCGGTTCTGCGACGCAACAATTAATCTCTGCCATCGCTCCTGCCTGTACACGAGTGAGTAGTGAGATGTACTGATGTAAGGAGATGGGAAGAATGATGGGGAGCTTAGACAACGCAGTGCCGGTGATGAGAGTGGCACTGACGGCGATGGTTGATGCCGTTGACAATGGAGATGCCAGCAATGACGGTGTCGATGATGATGGGCATTGCGATGATGCTGATGATGGTGATGATACAACGGGGGGGTTGTAATGATGGTGACGGTGGTTCGGTCGTGTTTCACGTTGCTCGGTTCCGTTACCCGGTTTCAGGTGACCCCGTGACCCCGTCTCTCGGCACCGCGTTTAATCCTCCCACTCGGGACCGAGGCTTCATCTTCCTCACGGTTGCCATGGGATTCTGGGGAAGCCCTGGCCCCGTGTGGTCAATTAAGCTAACGACTTTGATCTGATCGGTGATCCCCGCCAAGGGGAAGCGTTCGGGCAGCAGCCGGGGTCAATCCGGGGGTAAAACAGGGGCGGTCATCTTTTGTAAAACATGACAGTTACTTTACATTGTCTGAGGCATTTATGTCCACCGGGGTGAAGAATCTGCTGACGAATTCCCCACCCAGGTGGAAATGAATTCAAATTTTATTTCTCCCCTTACCGGTTCAGGTTCCAAAAACCCCGATGAGAACAGGCGCTTGTGACATCAGCTGTTGATGCTATTGGTAGAGAAAACGTGAAAAAAAAACCCCTCCGGTTCCTGCTGGTAACGTGATCCCCCTCAAGGGCCGGCAGCTGAGATTTTTTACATCGTATTCTTTTCAACGAACGCAAAAGACCCACGTTGTTTTTGGTTTGAATTATCTCCTTTCTCATCTTACTTCCTCTCAGTGTCAGCTCTCTCTTTGTGCTTTGTTTTGTAATATCCAAATGCTGATGATGATGATGATTCTGGGGCATTCTTTTCTGTTTAGCAATTGGGACGTTTGTTTAAACGATTCTGGCTCAACTTGCTTCTGGCCCTCCTTCCTGTGTGCCCCCCTTGGGCTAGCACCCTGGGCTACCGCTGTGTGTCGATTTAAGTTTAGCCTTAATTGACAATGGTTGTGAGGAGACAAGCTGGTCGGCTGTGGAGCTGACTTGCCCAAGAGCTCGGGCTAGCATTAACTCTACCAATACTAGCCAACCAGACGCTATCCCTAACCATAACCCAGCAATAAATCAATGCCCTGCTCTCTATTCACTGCTTTTCCATCCTGTTGTGGACAGCCACCTATGTGGCTCTTTTAATTTAAACTAACTAGCGTCCCATTTTGGCAAGGACAGTTCTGTTGATTTCAAAAAGTCTATCTCATTGTCCAAAGCTTTTAGTGAAAATTATGACTTTTGTCCCCAGGGTTGGTAGCTTTTTTCGGCCGGTCATGTGATGAAGACAAACATTCGCCCCCCCCCCATCCTCCCTTACCCCCTCCGCTCTTTCAGGGAAAGTACTTCCTGGTGAGGGACCAGCCGAGGGGGGCGGACGTGCTGGGCACGCTGTCGCGGCGTGGAGCACCGAATTTCCGGCAGGCTCACCATGGCCTGCCCGTGTACGGCATGGGGCAGCCGTCCCCGTCAGGCCTGCTCAGCGTGCTGCAGGGCGTGTGCGACGCCGGACACACCGTGAGGGCCTGACACACACACACACGGACTGAAGATTACAGTAATAACCATAGTAATTTACTGTCTTTTAACAATTCACTGCTGGATGAAGGCCACCGTGTATGCTGTATCGATCATGGCAGTTGTCTGACAATACTTGCCCACACGGTCTGTAGGGGTTAACGAGGGAGGGAGGTGCCATGCGTACGTATCCATGTATGCTTGTCTGTAAACATTATCACTGGGGAGACAAAGGCGGTCGGCGTGGTTCCGGCCGCCCACCCCGTCACGGCCTCAACAGGTGTTACTAACAGCACTTGCCCCATCAGCCTGTTAGAAGTTACACGGGGGGGATATTTGTGTTTGTATCCCCGCAGGAGCTGCTGCTCGTGAACCTGCGCGCGGACCCCGTGGTGTTCCTGCCGCGCGTCGGCACGGACGACGACGACGACGACTTCGTGGCGTTCGTGCCGCGCCGGCCGGGCAGCCCCCTCGACGTGCCGCGCGCCCCAACCCCGCTGCCACCAGCGCACCCCGTGCCGCACGCGGCCACCCACCCCGCGACCCACCCCGCCGCCCACCCCGGCCCCCCTACCTGGGCTCACCGCGGGGGACGCGGCGGGAGCCCCGGCAGCGCCGGCGGGTGGGCCGGCCACGAGGTGGACGCCCTGGAGCTCGGCATCCGCCGCGAGGTGGGAGCGAGCCGGGACCCGCTTTCCTCCCGCACGAATTATCACGTTTATTAATGGAATTGGCCAAGCATCCCAATGTAGGGTCACAGACCCCCGACAATTGTTGGTAGAGCTGAATCTGGCTGCCTTCCCGCTCGTCTTTGGTCTCCCGCGCGTATCAATCTGTCTCTACTCTGAGAGTAAACAAACACCGCACGTATTACAAATTTGAAATTATTATTATTGTTATATGTTTGTGAACGTGTCGTGCTGTGTGCACGCGGCTGTCGGTGACGTCCCTCCCGAGCAGATCCTGGACTTTGCGTCGCTGAAGCAGAACACGTACTACGTGTACGAGGAGCTGGAGGCCTCCTCCTCGTCCCCCGGCGGTGGCGGCGGGGCCATCGGCGGGGCCCTGCCGTGCCGACTCAACGAGGACGACGACGTGCGGACCAGCGAGGAGGTGTTCTGCCGGCCGCTCTTCACCGTGCCGGGCCTGCGGTGAGTGCGGCACGGGCCGTCGCACACCCCACTCGCGTTCACCACACTCGATACACTCACACTCCCCAAACTCACTCTCACTAGACTCAACCTCACACGACTCAATCTCACGCTCACCACGCTCACCGCGCTCAGTCTCACTACACTGCAATGCACTGCTTCCCGGAATCCCTGCCTATTTGATCAATCGTCTCCAACGTGTGCAGAATGCGGCTGCCAGAGTCCTCACTGGCACACCCTT
>JAZEWU010000038.1:563110-580306 GCA_036362915.1 Geotria australis | reverse complement strand
CGTGCAGTTTTCATTTGAAGCCGTTGTACTCTTTGCGTAATCCCGGCCACCTGCCCACAGTCTCCAAGCTGCTCCCCGTTCCACGTTCACTCGAAGCCGTTCTCACTCTATGTGGCTTTTTAGGGCTGAATCTTAACGTCAGTGCACGGGTGGGGAGGCGCGGGGACGGTGGGCACCTGGAGAGCAATGATCTCAAAAACGATGTCCTCTCTCCCTGGTCACACAAACGGTTTCTGTTCACACAAAACACATGGTTTGGTGACCTTGCTCTGCGTCATCCCAGCTGAGTCGTTTTTACGATGTCGCCACAATGTTTCCACGCCGTCTGCAGGGACCCGGCGAGAGGGAGCTGGCGCTGCACACGCTGCTCCGGAGCCTCGAGCGCTGCTACTACCTGCTCTGCTTCAACCTCTACCTGCACGAGCAGGTGTGTGTGTGTGGCCTCACCTGTGCGTGTCTATATGTGTGCGCGTGGATATCTTTGTGTGTGTGGCTGGGGGGAGTATCTGTGTATCTGGAGGTACGTGATGAAGCTGATTGGCTCGTTGTGTTCACGTGACAAACCTTGCTAATTAGCCGTGTCGGGTGGAGACGGGTTTACGACACTTATTCTTTACGTGACCCAACCCATAAAGGGAATATGTTATGGACATTAGTCACAAAAGCCTTCATGTTAATTGTAGGGGTATCTGTGTCTGTGACTGTAGGAGGTGTCTGTGTGTGCCATTATAGAGGTGTGTGTGTGTGCCGCGATAGAGGGTGTCTGTGTGTGACTCGGGGTTAAATGTGTGTGTGCCGCTATAGAGGGTGTCTCTGTGTGTGCCACTGTGATCAGTTCAGGCTGGCCTTCTCGCTGCCGTTCAGCGTGTGGATGCGCCGCCACCCCGAGCTGCTGAGGCTGCTGGCACGGAACGACGTCTCGGAGCTGTGGGCGCCCGCGGAGCTCATCACCGCCGGCACGCGCATCCTGGTCGCTGCTCACCCTCAAACACACACTCATATCACACGTACGGCTGTGTGTGTGTATGATTCGTCCAAGTGGCTCGCAGCTCGCAGCGGGAAGGTTGCGGGAGTATTAGCCGTGGCTGGGAATTTAGCTCTTTGTACATGTGCGCGGCTGTGTGCACGTGGTTGGCTGTGCAGGTGGCGGACGATCACGTCGACCTGGACGTGATGAGCTCCAAGCGCGAGATGCACGTCGCAAACTTCCGCCGAGTCCCCAAACTCCCGGTCTACGGCATGGCGCAGCCCAGCTCCGAGGTGCGCGTGCGTGTGCATGCGCGCGCGTGTTCGGCCGGCCATGTTCGACGCGTTGTTGACACTTGGTGATGCTCAATGATATTCGCTATAGATATTTTCGGTGATGTTTTTCGACGCTGTTTGACGACGCTGTTTGACGACGCTGTTCGATGACGATGCCGGGCGCGAGCAGGGCCTGTCCCACGTGCTGAGCTACCTGACGGGGGAGCGGCGGGCGCACAGGGCCGTGGCGAGCGTGAACCTGCGTGGCGAGGCCGTGCTGGAGGCCGGCGGGCACACCTACACGCCGCGCGAGCGCGCACACCCGCACGCGGCCATCGTGCTGCCCGCCGGCACCGCACAGCAGATCGACGTGAGGGGGCGGCGGTCACGCGCCCACGCACGCACGCACACGCGCACACGCCTGCCAGCCTTTGTACAAACTCGCATGGAGACTCGGTGGTGCAGTGTGGCTGTCACAGCCATGTCAGCTCAGAAACTGTGAAAAAAATCATTCAAAACCAAAAACAGAATTATGCAAAACACACACATTCAGTCAGGGTTAGCGATCCACTGCAGGATGGGAGGGCTGGCCAAGTGCCGCGGCGATGGGGAAAGCAGCTGCGCAGGGAAACACGATCTCCCGAGAAACCGACGCTTCCCACCGTGAATCTGTCCTCCACGCGGCACGACCCGCTGGGCTCGCTTCCCGGAACCCACACCTCTACCCGGTGTGCCGTTGGTGTCTCGTAAATTATTTATTGCAATATATAGCTCATTATGTCCTCTTTCGATGGATGGATGGATAATTGTTGTTATTGCTACTATGCTTGTTTACCCAGGAAAGCCTTTTTGAGTCTCAAGACTTTTGCCGGAGTGGCCTTCACGTTCTTGTAGTCGAGGGGCCATGCTGTTGCTCTATCATCCCAATTGAGTAATTTGCAGGTACATTTTTTTAGGATGGGATGAAACAGAGAAACCGGAGGAAAATTATGCAAAACAGGGGGAGAACATACAAACTCTGCTTTAAAAAGCACCCAAATCTGTAATTCAATAGTTGCCGTTCTGGCTGTGAAACCACTGTGCCACCTTGCTACCCAATGGTTACCCCTTGCGCTCTACCAGTTGACTTAACTCGCGGTCACTAGCTCAGCGCTCTAGAACAAGCCAGACGACCAATGCGACCAATTTCAATGTCATCCAGAGTATGCTGTTGATGTGAAAGCCCACAGAAGCGTACATCACAGAGCTACCTCTGAGTGCTGCCCATTACTGGTTGACACAGTAGGGGGCAGCACGTGCCCGCTCGGACTGCGACAGAGTCACGTTTAGAGCTGGAATGTATCTAAATTAAGAGCAGCAACAAATTCATTGTCATGGAATCATCCTGCCCGACCAGTGGACAAACCTGTGGCCATCTGTTGGAGAGAGCACTGGTGTATCCATGGTTCTCTATGCGATGCTATGAATCTCCATGTGAGTCTATTGGTCTCCATGTGAGTATATCGGTCTCTATGTCAGTCTATGGGTCTCACTGTAACTGTGTAGAGATCTGTCTAGGTCTGTGAGTCTCGATGTGATTCTTTACTTCTCTATTTGAGTCTATGGGTCTCTATGTGATTGCATGGGTCTCTGTGTGAGAAGCCACTGCCAGTGCATTCCAGTGTCTTGGTGAATTCACCTGCACACGTTGTCACCTTAAATTAATAAACTCGGAGCGGAGTTAATGGCCTCCTCAACCCCGGTACCACGAGCAGCCAACAACAACAACAACAGTTCACTCTGGCCCCGCCGCAGTCTCACTGCACATTACCCACGGTGCCTCGCTGCCTGGCGTGCGCTCCCTGCGACAGGAAGTGGAGCGGGCGCTGAAGGCGAGCGTGCTGGCGGCGGCGGGCTGGCTCGAGGTGTGGCAGGACGACGAGAAGCAGATGAAGGTGTTCCGCACGTGCGAGACGCCGGCTGAGGTGCACGCCGCCCTGCGCAGCTCGCCGCACCCGCAGCTGCGCTACCACCGGCTGCCCCTGCCCGACGGCGCCGCCCCCTCCGAGCAGGTGGCGCTAAACGACGGGCACACGCAGGCGCAGAAGCGACTGAGATGTGACTGAGGAGAGACTGGGCGCGGCGCTCGAATTAGAAACTGTGTTGTCGCCAAGGTGAAAGTATTCCCCTCTAGTACTCGATTAATGGGGGCTAATGTTGTTTGTGGGCTGTTTGAAAGCGGTTGGGGCTCGTGGTCACGGGTTGTAGGCAATGAAGTCAACTTTGTCTGGTTTAACCAGGTGAGAACTCAAGAAATAAGCATCGTCTCATTTGCTGAAATCACAAAAGCAATAACATCAGCAATAAAGAATATAGAAATCAGTGCAAAAACAACCACAACACAGAAGAGATTGAAAACACGAAGAGTAATTCAGTGAACCCATGCCCTTGGCTGCGTTATTCTCTAATTTTCGGACGATGACTTTCTTAAAAAGTAAATCGTTTATGGAATTCATGAAAACGTGTTTCATTTATTAACAAGTTAAATTTTAATCTCTTAACAAACCTATCTTGGCCTTGTCCCCCCGCCCCTCGCTCGCGTCCGTCTCCCTGCAGGACTTTGACCTCCTCCTCGACCTCTTCAAGGTGACGCTGGCCGAGGACACGAGCGCCGCATTCCTCTTCAGCTGCCACAACGGCGAGGGCCGCACCACCACCGCCATGGCCGCCGCCGTCCTCTTCCTGTGGCACATCAACGTGCGTGTCCTCTCTCGCTCATCATCGCCGAGCCGCTCCCTCTCTCGGCGTGATAGTCACCGAGTAGCAAGGCTGTCACGAAGCGAGGCACCGCTGTGTTTCACACACACAGTCTGCATAGTTCTCACAGTAGGGATGCTGTTGTTCTGTGTCAGCCCAATTGAGCTATTTGTGATGTGGTTTGCGGAATTCGTCAGAATTGGATCGAGATTCAAGCATGCAATGGCTTGCTCGATTCGAATTACATCATGGGATCGTTAACGTCCACTGCGAAGCAGACGTCGCTTAGTATTTAACGTTGAATACATCAGCAGTAATAACCAGGACGGCCTGTCGGATTCGAATTGCAGGGCAGCAGATATTGCAATCGCAGAAATTTATTAGAACTGGATGTAAGCCGGCTTCCCACTGGTACTGATTGAATAAAAAACAAAGGCACGCACGCATAACCAGACAGATGTCCCAGCAGAGATCAGGCTGGATGGACACACTGAACTGATACGTACAAGCCCATGCCTGCCGCAGCTATGAAGTCACTGCAGCTGTTCCTACACAAATACTTCTGGAGATGACGACGTTTCATGTCCGTTCCTCGTGTTTTGTTTTATATTCTTACTTTAATTAGCATTGCCTTCTTATTGCGTTTCGGTAGCGTTTCGTAACGCTGGATCGGGTGGCACCGCTGCTGCTAATGGTGGTGATGTCTCCCTGCTCTCGGCCAGGGCTTCCCCGTGGACACGGAGGAGGAGATGGTCAGTGTCCCCGACGCCAAGTACACCAAGGGCGAGTTCGAGGTCAGTCCACGTCACCCGTTAGTCATTGTCATCAGCCGTGACCTAGCCGCTGCTAGATGACCACGCCTTCTCGACTTAACCATGCCAGCGAGGTAGGTCAGTGTGTGCCAGTGTCGCGTGACCATCGTTCTGCCAAATGTCGGTTGCGGTAGCGGCCGACTCGGCGCCCGCGCCGTAACGCGGGCGGCAGCGGGGATCCGCACGGATGACTCGTGCGCGCCCGCGTGCCGCCGCGCCGCCAGGTGGTGCTGGAGCTGCTGCGGATGCTGCCGGACGGGCCGGAGATGAAGCGCGAGGTGGACGCCGCTCTCGACGCCGTCAGCGAGACGATGACGCCCATGCACTACCACCTGCGCGAGGTCATCTTCTGCACCTACCGCAAGGTGTCCGCAACGACCGCCGCAACGACCGCCGCAACCACTTAAACCGTAACCGCAAAGGCAGTTGTGACCACAATCTTGGCCGTGACGTAGCCGCCGTAGTCGGCTCGCCGTGCTCCCCGTCCTCCCCCGTTCTCCGCCCTCATCTTGGGTTTCGCGGTAGACCCTTCGTTCGGCTCTCTTCTCTCCCACGTCCCTAATCGCCACCGGTCCCGCCGGGAGGCCTGGGTGCGGTGGGACTGTGGGAACATCGTTGGGGAGCGGTGAGCGGAGCGGTGAGCGGAGTGGCTCCCCCGGTTCCAGTGCGTGAGCACGAGGCCCCGGCGAGGAGCGGGGTCGCTGAGCGCCAGAAGGAAGCCGATTGCTCATTAACGACGTTCGCTCCACGGCGGGAGTGCAGTCACCGTGACCGGGCACATCATCGCGGGGTTAGTCAAAGATTTACCCGTGAGTCACTCGGGGTGACGGCGGCGGCGGTCGGGAGGTGCGCGTCTCCCTGCAGGGCTCGCTGCCGTTGCGTGGGCAGGACGTAATGGGGAGCCGGGGGAGCCGTGAGCGCCGCCGCCGTGTACGGAATCTCATCTGGCGAGCGGCGGTGGGGAACGGGCGGTGGGTGGGGAGGGCGGATTAGGACGTGAGTGGGCCGCAGGTCACGGCGCACTCTGGGAATACATTGCAGGCCTGCGTGATCGATCGCAGCCGAGGGTTGGTGGATTGCGCAGATGTGCGGCACAAATGTACCGGGCTGGGAGCGGGCCATGCGGTGGCAGTACAGCAAGTTCATGCACCTATCCGTGCGAACCTCTTGAGTTTTTTTCCTCATCGTCATCGACAGCCATGATCAATCCACTGCTGAACGAAGGCCTCCACAAACCAGTGTCACCTCATGGTCTCGCGACGCAACAATCCATGCGACTCCTTCTCACAGGCCAATCTCTATATCCTCGAGTGCTACGGTGGTCTGCGGGTTGCTCTAGTGTCCTACAACACGCTATACACACCTCAACGGAACTACACAAACATGAACCGAACAGATTGGCAAAGCGGGCAAGTGGCTCCGGCCCGGATTCCCGGCACCAGTTGGGCCGCACGTCTCGCTCATGAAAACGCCGAAAGCGAGGGGGGGCAGGCTCTCCCCCACGGATAAATGGCATCGTTATTGCCCCGATTACCGTGGGCGAGTTGGCATGTCTTCTGACGACCCACGGCGGGTGGCGCTCTCACCCGGAGCCGCTCGAGTGCCGCTAATGAGTCACGCTTTCATTGGGTGATGGCAATCGATTTGCGTCAGCGCTCAAAAGCAATTTGCGCGGCACTTTAAAAAAAAAATGTGTTTCTTTTTTTTTTCAAAAGCGGTTTATCGCATGAGCGCACCAGCTCATTCTCGCTCCGTTGGAAACGGTTCACAGCGACGATCGCGTCGGTCCGCGGCGATTCGACACGGCGGCCGACGGAATCGCCCGGCAATCGCGGCATCGAGCTCACGGCATCCCTTCCATCGTCGGGCTGTGAAGTCTCCGCTGTACTTCACGCACGCGCGGCTGCGGCAGTAGGAGTCCGTGTAGTCGTGTTTGGGGTTGACGGAGGTGATGGGGGAGCTGTCGTCTCGACCCTTAACACCGGCGGGAGAGGGGCGGCAACTTCCTCCTCTGCGACGCGGCGTGCCCTGCCCTGGATGTTTAGCGAGGAGCCCCTTCTACCGAACGCAGGCTTCGCTTGGCAACGTGTGACGCAAGTCCGCCGCCGTAAATCCTCAGCGGCACACAGGGGGATCGTTAGCTTTAATCATGTGTATTTGTACAAAAATAATGGCAAAAAAACACTTGTAAAAGGCTAATAAAAGGAAATGAGACAACGACGCTTAAACTTTACAGTCGACGTGTTCGCCACGACAGGGCGGCCGTCTTGAAAGCGCCGACGTGACGTCGCCGCGAGCAGCTCCCACGGGCACGCTCCCATCACATCCTCCGCTCTTATTTTGCTTATTTATGCTCCCACGTTAGTTTGCGCGTAATTGTAGATGTTACAACCCCCTCCTCAATGCAGCCCGTGTCTTGGCCGTGGTGTGGGGGTCTACCCTCGTCTCCGTGGTTACGTCAATTGGGGGTGGGTGGCGGCGATCGAGCGACGATAAAATTGGTGACTTTCCGGACGTCGAGCTCAGCGGAGTGGCGAGCCCACCGAGACAACCTCTCCCAATTTGACGCTTTTTAAACCGGGCCTTACGTCAATACAGGGCCCCATGTTAATAGTGATAAAAAAAACAATGAAAACATTCCGTGTGTTTTCTCTGGTAAACATCAATAGAATTACAGATTTCTGGGGTTTCAAGATAAGGAGGGAGTGCGGTCACCCACATGGATCCACCACTGACGTCAAAGCACGTGTGACTGAAGAGTGATGCCCGTCCATTTATTAAACGCGTGATTACTTGTGCAGCTATTTAGCGATTTGACTAATTGGGGTTTATCCCCCCCCCCATTACAATCGTGCTCATGGACTTCCTGTCGTGAGACGAGCTGCTATTTGGAACATCACCAGCTGGCAGAGCACCACCCCGTGTCAGAATAGCCATGGAAGATGTCGTCATAGCACTACTTTTGAAGTCACGTCAAGTAGATGCTGTCTTCACCGAGGGCATCCCCTCCCTGTGCCCTGAAAAGCATGTTTGTCAGTTGTCCATTAAAGCGACATATACCAATCTCAGTGCTGGCATTCAGCCAAATTAGTTCTAGAACCAAATTTAATTCGATGGGTGGATAGCAAAGTTACTGGTATGTGGGTAGAAACCGTCGGCGTACTGATGCAGGTTTTCACGGCTCGATATATGAAAATTTCTCTCCGTAGTTGTTCTTTCGGGATAAAGACCGTCAATTCGCTACGCTACAGAACCGGTTTTGATGATGATGGGGGGGAGTATGAGCCCATCACAGAGGAGAAGTCGTTAAAGCTCACTCCTGGAGCCTGTCTTAAATTACGAAGGGTGTGATGAGAAATGCAGGTGGTGATGGTGGTGATGTTGGGGCCCAGGTGCGCATGGCCAAGACGGAGGATGAGCGTGCGTCGCTGCGTCTTTATCTTTGATGTTGGGGCCCAGGTGCGCATGGCCAAGACGGAGGATGAGCGTGCGTCGCTGCGTCTGCGCAGCGTGCAGCGACTGGAGCGGTACATCTACCTGATCCTCTACAACACCTACCTGCACCTGGAGAAGGGCTCGCGCTGGCACCGGCCGTTCTCCCTCTGGATGAGCCAGGTGAGGCGTGACGACGAGGAGCACGACCAAGATGCCGACGACGATCACAGTAATGACGGTGACGATGACGGTGACGGTAACGATGACGATGATAACGATGATGAAGTAAGTTGCCGATAACGATGACGATAATGACAACGGCCACAGTGGTGATGTTGATGACGACGCAGGTGGCCGCACGCGCCGGCGTGTACGACCTGCTGGACCGGCTCGGCTTTTCGGAATTTGAAGACCCCGAGGCGTCTCCGCTGTGCCGCCTGCGCCACCGCTGGCGCCACCGCTACCCGCGCTCGCTGCCGCCCCGCGGGGAGTTTAAGTGATCCGGCGTCTCGCACGGAGCCAAACACCCCCCCGGGGATAAGGTGCCCCCGGCCACCCCCTGCCACCGACGAAACCGCTGGCACGAGGGCTAGAGCAGCAGGCGGCACGCGCCAGCAGAGCGGGTGGCGTCGGTACCGCCGTGCGAGCTTGGAGCCTTCAGGCGGCCGTCACCGCCGGCGCGAGCGTTTGCCGCGTGGCCGCGCGGGAGCCCCCCGGTGAGTCTGCGCGACCGCTCAGCGTTCGGGCACCCGGCTGCGTGACCGGCCCGGGCTGACGTTTGGCTACGCTCTCCTCTTCCGAGACGATGTCAAGGAACCGAGGGCGCGTGGTGATGGTGCTCGCGCGGAGTTTGCATTCGACCCGCTCGTCGAGCCGCGCGTGTCCGCGTCGCGCGTGATGCTGCACGCGAGCCTCGTACCTCACCCCCACGTGACCTGCCCTTGACTCCTGAGTATTGGCCGCCCCGTATTGTTAGTATTAGGATAGTGTCCCGTGTGTGATGTTAGCGTCCTTTCAGAATTTGGCTGCTGCATTGTTCGTCCGTGTTGTTAATCGTTATTCCCGATCGTAATGGCCTCCTCGTTCTCGCTCTGAACTGTGAGAACCCCACTCTGGAGGTGTCACATGTTTAATTGCTGACTTCTTCCAGCTCTCACGCAAGCTCCAGTATATTTTACTCAGAGAGTTTTAAAGATTCCATGACGATAATGCACACAAATATTTATTTTTGTAATCGCGGTTGCTGATCACAGGCCCAAAGGCCTATGATGTAAAGCAGCCAGCGGCAACAATCCGTCGCGATAGCAGAGGAGATAACGACCGACGGCGTGGTTATGGGAACTTGGAAAGAGAGGAGTGAGCGATTCCACATCCAGTGACAGTGTGCGCTCATGACGAGACGGAACGCATTGAAGTGAGAGGTTATACTGACTGTACTGCAACACGGGCAGCAAATGAAACTCTCTTATTGATGGCGCCGCGGTGTGCTGCTAACTGGGCTTGTGTTCCAGAGGTCGCCGGTATTACAATGAGGCTAGTTTCTCAAGTCGCCCTCCACGACCTCTGTCCACCCAGCGGTGTAAGCGGGTTCACCGCGGTTAGCCGACCGGCGGGTCGCGGGAGTTGGGATAGAGTGGGAGCACTGCCACCTCTTCCAAGACGTCTGGCGATCGCGGAAGAGTAGGCCAACCATTCTATTTAGAGGGGCTCCCTCGAGCTATCCCCAGTGGGGGGGACCTCCTCCGTCAGCAGCGTCATTTTTAACGGCTGCGCCTCTACGTTTAATAGAAACGCGTGTGTGAAGGCCTCGATTCAGCAGCGGATGATTACTGTCGTAACCTGGCCAGGAAGACGCTAGGAGGGAATCCCGACGCGGGGCGGCACGAGGAGCGGAGGCGTGGCCCGTCGCGGCGCGGACGGCACGACGCGGGCGTCCCGCTCGCGCTCAACCCTCGTGACGCTCGCTCGGAGGCTGGAGCCACCGTTGCCCCGCCATGACGTTTGTTTGCTTGCGCGTGTTCGCGGCTGCGCTGCATGTCATGGCGCCGATACGAGTGACGAGGGCCCGGTTCCCGACGGGCAGCCGCGTAGCTCCCACGCTGTCACCAGCACCGGTCACCGTGCTCTCTCCCAGCGGCCGCTTCTCAAACTGCGTTGACCCTTCGTCCGTGCGTCCGTGTGACTTTGTCGGGCAGCGGTGAATTTCTAATCGGGTTTCACACCGCACCGCCCGCACGCCCGCCACATGTCAATATTGGTGCCTCTCTCCCCGCAAACAGGCGTGTGGTGACACTCACTCTCCGCCCTGAGCCATTGGTGCCAATTCCACATTCTTATGATAGGGGCAAGTTCACCCGTAAGACGGCCACTGTTGGATTTTTGCTACCGGTGCCAATGCTATTGACTCCCGAGGGATGTGAGAGGAGTGGTCTTTGTCGATACACGGTTTCGGATTCAAAGAAGCGAACCTGCCCGAGAGCCCCTCCAACGCGGAGATGGAGCGATGAAATCAGCTCTTGTATCAGGAACGGGACGATCCTGCACAACGAGACTAACAAATGGTCTTCTTCCAGCAGTAGATAGATCATAGCTGATGATAAAGTTCTGCGTTTGTACGTACTGTACCTATAAAGCAAGAGAGATATCTACGTGTGTACATATATTTAAACACATAAAGCTAGCAATATATATATACAGTATGCCGAACACTAAGAACAAGAACATATAATTTATTTACAAATGTACACTATGTAAACAGTTTATATAAGCTTTTGAGCTTAAACTATATCTGAAGAATCTAAAACTGTCTGAAAACAGTTTGGCGTAGTGAAATTGGCACAGGCTCTGGTGAAAGTAAATGACTCCCCTCATCGTGGCCAAGGGCCCTTGCAGTTGCACTGCCTGCACGCCCAACAGCTGTACTACTACCGCCACTCGAGGGAACCGTGTGTATTCGGTAAATGTAGTTAAGTCAATGAACTCATCAGCGCGCTGCAATATGAACCCGGCGACCCGAGGTTAGTTTCCAATCACGGCTAACATCGGTGGCGCGTGAACCCTGGACCAATCGTAGACTTCTCCCATATGGTCCATACAACCTTCATGACTACCATGACGTGGGGAGGCCTTCAGCTAGCAGCGGAGCGACATAGGGCTGTAAACCACTCTTTTCATTCAATGGCAAATTTACTTAAATATCACAACGCTACGAAAATAACTCGTGTGCTTCGTGTGCTTAAAGTCAAACGCACTGTGTGACCCAGCCCTGACCCGGACCCTAATCGGGTCTCAAACCCAGACACGGACTCCTCGGTGTATTCGTGTATGGGTATGTGTTCAACTCGCGATCGCTGCCACCAGATGCACTGGGGTGGTGCGGCCGGTGCTCCCCAGCGACGCGCCCTCCTCCTGTCAGCTCACGGCCCATGTGCACGCGGCGTGCTGGATATAAACGTGTTGTGTATTTTATGAAACACGTTATGTCACTTTCAATTTCATGCATGGCTCTCTCTGTGTACCCAACACAGCCACGCTGGGTCTGGTGACTTTGTTCACGGCCATTCTTACTGCATTGGGATGTCTGGCAAAGTCTGTTTCCAAAGAGAGGTAGGCTTGCCGAATCGGTGGCCTGACCCCAGAGCCAGCGGGCCACTTCAGTGTTTGAATACAGTCTGAACGCAGCTGTGCAATGAAATACAACATTGATCTTCAAACAATGAAATTGAAAAAAATCCATTTGTCTGATTGTCGTTGTTATTATAGTGAAGTAATGCACCCAGCATGGGTGCGATTACCCCAGCGTTTAGGCATGGCTGCATCGAGCGCCGGGATCATAATACATCTTCCGTGCGGCTTCACAAGCTGAAACGCAATGACCGGAAAAAAAATATGAATTAGGATTGCGGGTTTGCTTGGCTCCGAGTGACATTGATGGTGAGAAGGCTGCAGGCGAGGCCCTGTGAGAATCCTCATTTTAAGTGGGACGCGCCGAGGCTGCACACACACGTGCGCTGTGAGGTTTGCAGCTCTACAAAGAGCAAAGAGTTATCAACCTATGACCTGTTCGTCGTTATCATCAGCAACCATGATCTGTTCACCGCTGGATGCAGGTCTCCCTATGCTGTCACTTTCCCTAATGGACCCATGCTGCTGCAGTCCGTCTCACTCCTACACGTGGCTGGTATCGTGGCTCCATATTCTCTCGGGCACGTTGCCTCCTTTGGCTGCCATTCCATCGCCAGTCTCGTCCATCGGTTCGTTATCCCTGCGAGCGATCACGTGTCCTGCCTAAGCCTGCTTGCTTTCCTTACAGCTGTATGCGTTTGATTATTTGCTCGCTCTTCTCATTTTGTTCCAATTTGCCAGTGGCCTCATTTTTGTGCCACGTCTCACCTGCCAAGACGCGCTGAATTAAAATCCTCCTCCAGACCCCGTCGCACGCTGCTTCCCAGTATCACGCTCACCCCCCGCCCTCGTTCACATTTCCATTTCATTCTATTGATCACGCTCTGCCTGCAATCACTGCTCGAGGTGCACATATTTTGCTGTGTTTGAACAATTATCTAATTTTCCAGAAACATTATTTTGCGATGCTGCTGGTGCTGCGTCAGTAGTTGTGTGCACGCGCCATTAACAACAACAACAAAAATCCGCACGTTCTCTGCGGGACACGGTGTGTCCGCTCACATCCCCGCTCCGCCGCACTGTACCTGCACTGCGGAGCCAATCCTAGACACAAATCGGGACGCGGGGTTGGCAGGCCGCTCCAGACGAGATGCACGCAGAGCGCCGGGACGCCGGGCCTGCGTGCTGATACTCAGCAGCCGTTCCTGGAACGATTGGTGCCGCTCGTACCGCCACGCGGGCCGCCTCTATCCTCGCGTCCACATGCACCGCCATCCGGGGTTTATGGATTTCTGACGCCGCGATCGCTGCGTGCCAGGCACCGTGTGGTGCTGCTGAAAGCTGTGCGCACGAGAACTCTGCAATGTGCGTCAATATAATTTATAATTCTTTTTATTTTTCTCGTTGCGCTCGACGTGTTTTGGGTTGGATTGAGCCGTGCTGGATTCGGAGAGAAGATTTTTAAAAATACAAAATGGAAGTCTTATAGTTTTAATGGAGCGACTGTGGAATTTGCCTCTGTCGCTGGAATGAAGCACACTTGGAGTCCTGCAACTTTTCCTGTTGGACATAAAGAAAGTGACTGCGAGGTGGCACCAATGCCATTCGCTACGGTGACCTCTTGACCTTCATCTTTACACGGTGACGTCTGAAACTTGGAAGCAGTCGTGTCCTCGTAACCAGGAGAGAGGTACTGAGGCCAAAACCCTGCGGGTTAAAATCATAAACAGACTCGCGGCAAAGGCGCAACGGACAACATAAAAATAACAAGTACAGAACGAAACGGAACGCAGCAGTCAACATTAAGTGCAAAGTTACAATTTCTTAACGTGGGAATCGAGCGATGGCAAAACACAGAAAAACGCAGCAATAATTCAGTGCAGACATATAGGCTTTTACGAAATTCCAAACACATTCACACTGTCCAAAAGATCGTGCAACCACCTGCCTGCTCTTTAGGTCAGAACATTTCCGTCCAAAGCAATAGCAACACAGTTCAACATTTGTAATAACTATCGGCACTGCAGTTTACACGTGCTGCGCTCTGAATCTGGCATTTGAGTTAGACCAAAAATTGGTGAAGGAGAGAGGAGGAACACTCGACACAGCTACCTCGAAAGAACAACTTTCTAGAGAAATTCTTGAGACGTGAAAACCTACGTCATTAAAGAATAACAATTAATTATGAGTCATAATATTTGGCCGTAACATTTTACAAGTGACTTTAATGTACTTTGGCCCACATTGCCAAATGTAAAATGTTGATGCGTAATACAGATATAATTCAGTTTACGTCAGTAGAATTATGAAACACGGTCTTATGTTTTTCACTGTTCGCTTAGTCACGTGGCCCCAATTCGAGCCAGAATGTGCCAGGGTTCATCCGCTGCCCGATCCTAAGACTGCCAAACCACACTTATTTGTGCCGCGCACCACGCCAAACACTTGGGACAGAAACTCCGTTATAAATATTTATTACTACTTTTGGACTGATGTAGGTTTTCACGACTTGATGCATGATGGATATAGGTTTTCAAAAAGCAACCATAATTATTCCTGTTTTCCAAGAAAAGCCTCGCAGAGTCTCAAGACTATTTTTTGGGAGGATCTTTCCAAGTCTTTACAATAGGCATCGATGTCATTGCCATGTTTGATCACAATAAAATAGTTTCCAGGTAATTTTTCAGCATTGAGATGATTTGGCCAATAGCAGTTGCATTGTTTCGAATGAAGACCGGAGAGCCTGGAGGAAACCCGCACAGAACAAGAGGAGAAACATACACAGCCGCGTGTGTGGGATGTGAGTGCGTTGTTCCATCCAAAGTGAAAAACGTGGTTTTGAAATTGCGTACCGCGAAAATTGTCAGCACATATTGATGAGCATTTTGTAATTGAGAATTTCTTTCCAAAGCGACTCAGGTGTTCAGTTTCAGAACGACTGATGATGCCTCCAACATGGAAGGCGAAACATCGCGACGGAGAGAGGGGGATTGCTCAGTGACACGGCTATCATGAAAGAACAGCTTTAGAAAGCAATTATCATGCATCGAGCCGTGAAAATCTACATCAATCAATATAGTTTGTCATTTGCTTTCTGTATCGTTGATTACTGATAGAGAAGTTTGATTCACGAGGGAACGTTTGTTAACACAAGGAGGCTCATAAGTGTACCTGGTACCAGAGCTCCTTGGGCCGAAGGTGAATGATCGACTTTATATTTGTGTCATCAGACCTAAGGCCGTATGTTCTGGACACTCGGGTGAGGAGAGGGGCAGAGATATCAACTGATCACCACTTGGTCTTCTTCTTTGCGATTCTTCGAAGCACGATGGTCAGCTTCTGGACATCGTTGTCTTTCAGCTCGGCTTCGAAGTGTTTGGTAGAATTCGCAGGCAACACCAAGTATTACCTGACAGGGATCGCGACGTGAACGCTTCTACCTTGACCCCAACCACTTGGTGGTGAGTTGGATCCGATACACAGGGCGCCTGCATAATAGACCTGGAAGACCTAAACGAGCAGTGAGGGTGGCCTGTGAACGTTTGGCAGAGTGCCAGGTGCAGAAGGATTTCAACTCGCACCTCCAAAAGAATTTCTCCTGCATCCCGGGAGTTCTTGTTCAAGACCTCAATTGCTGAGATGGCTGCGAAAAGCTGCGGCCTGAAGCCGGTTGGTGCCTGTCATGGCGACAACCCTAGAACCAGATGGTGGACACCATCGGTGAAGGAAGCCGTCAAGTCGAAGAAGGAGACCTTCTGAGCAATGCTTATGAATCGCTCTCCTGATTCGACTGAGAGGTATCGACTGGCCAAGAGGGGAGCAGCTAAAGCGGTTGCTGAAGCAAAAGCTCGGGTGTGGGAGGAGTTCAGAGAGGCCATGGAAACAGGCCAGAAAAAAAGTTAAATCAAATAAATAAAAATTTGAGCACAGCTTGTGCTCAAATTCTCAAAGATAAAGTAAAATTATTCTAGAAAAAAGTCTGCTGCTTTGAATTTTCGGTTTTGGCTCGCCTTGGTCCTTGAATTAAAACGAACCAACCAGCATAAAGTTTTTCACAGAGCCGACACATATACACGTGTACAAATAAACACATGCATTATCAGACTTGTAAAACAAGTAATTTTGATATTTGCTTCACCATCGCTACAGGCCTTGGCACGAACGTCAGCCGTCGTGTTTAGTTGAGCAATAAAGCCGTTGTGGAACACCGCGGCCTGCCGCCCTCGGGCTCGTGGAACAACAATTAGGAGAACGTAGACATCATCGGGACCGAGCATCTCATTACAGATCTCACATCTAGCCACCATCGGGGAGCTCACCACTTGCACAAATGGAAACTAAAGGAAGTGGCCAGAAAGGATTGTGGTGCACAGCGCCGGACGGTGGAACGCGCCGTGGGCTCGTGTCCGAGCGTTCTCCGAGAGTGCTTGCTGTGCACTGAGGCCGGCAGCTGGATTCACAACTTCCATGTAGAACCGCAGCTTAATCTACATCCATACGAGACGAGGAGGCCAGAGTGATCTTAGCAAGGTCTTGGGGCCCTCTCCCAGCACTGAGTGGGCATTGCTGTGGTCTCACACCGCGTCGTGAGACCGAGCGTCCGTTGGGGTCTCCCACGCTCTCGGGACCAGGGACATTGTAGGGTGAGTTGGTCGCAGCACCAGTGACCGAGTTTGATTAATTGAGGCCCACTTCGTTTCTGGTTTCATTTTCAGCTTTGGGAAAAGATTCATTGCTTAATATTATTGCAGGTTACGCGTGTATATTTTACTACTTAATTTCTGCAATTTCTCAAAAGTCAAAATATTTATGCATAAATAGTTTTATTAGCTGTGGTCTTAGATATTTCTTGGCTCCCAGCGTTGAGGTGGTAATTGACCTGCGCCTCGGAGTGGACCCATCGGAATACGCACGTCAGCCACTACGGTCATCGATAATAAACAAACATTGCGACACGTTTGACATGACCCTCCAACACCAACAAATCGAAGATTTAAAACACGGACAGGCACAAGTATCCGCTGTACCGTGTGCACCCAGAATAATTTCCAAACATAAAACTTAACCAACAGAGAGCACAGGTGCGCATTTGTTGACAAGACGCTGCTATCCACCGACCGTCAGACAAAACCTGTTTGCTGCTCATCCTCGGCGCTGTTTACAAAAAAGAGCACAAAAGCAAATTAAATTTGACATCTTGACGCATACCTCAGCACGATGTACCTAGGAGAGGGGGATTTTTGGCATTCCCGTGTGACACCGCTTCCCGCCGCGCCAGCCCCGTGTCTAGCCCTGTTGTTGCTTTTGGCCGCTGCGGAGACAAACCCAGCGCCGGTGCTGAGGGCTC
>JAZEWU010000038.1:535655-563093 GCA_036362915.1 Geotria australis | reverse complement strand
GGGGGGGGGGGGGGTGAGGGCACTGAACGGCGTTGGCCGGGCCCTTGCTGTTCAGGATCTGGGCCGATTTCCCGTGACCCACCGAGCACGTCATGTGAAAGAAACGCTCAGGTGTTCGCACAGCCGTGACTGAGTCTCTCGCCGCAGATGTCTCCAGGTCTCGACTAGCCTGGAGTCGGCGGAACGTGACGCGAAGCCAGAACCACCGCGAGGGGCATGCTGGATGTGGTGTGCCAGGCGAGCAAATATTTTTCAGGTTGCCGACTCTGACAGGCCCGGCTGAAATTAAGCCGAGCGCATAACTGACATTCTAGTGTGGCTGCATGGACGGGTGTAAGTATGTGGACACCTGTGTCAAATATATGGGAGCACCTGTGTGCCTGGGCACATGTGTGTGTGCCGGGGAGCGGTGTTGTAGTGGTTATCGTGCTGCGCTACGAACTGAGTGACCCAAGTTTGATTCCAAACTACTGTATGGCCAACAGCTTGTGGGAGGCCTTCATTCGGCAGTGGATTGTTTATGGCCGATACATTTGAACCTTTGACGATCCATCTGGTCTCAAAATCCACGTGAAGCAATCGCCTTGGTGACTTCACGGCTAGTTACGGACCACTCCCGTCTACTCCACGTACGTATATTAGGGGAAATATTGAAGGTGGAGAAGGTTCAGGATCACCAAATAAAAACGTGAGTGAGAACAGGCTGAAGAGGCATTTGAATGGTTCGTTTTGACAACAGATGTCAAAACATCGTCGTGGGAGAAACGTTTGCTGGCTTGAGGTGACGTTTCAACCACGTGTTCGCCCTCAACACCACCGGCAGGTGG
Source organism: Geotria australis (assembly GCA_036362915.1). Lineage (NCBI taxonomy): Eukaryota > Metazoa > Chordata > Hyperoartia > Petromyzontiformes > Geotriidae > Geotria > Geotria australis. The sequence goes on along the minus strand of JAZEWU010000038.1, from coordinate 562,266 downwards.
CTTTGTGACCCTCGGGTGAAAGGCGCTATATAAATTGAAATTATTATTATTATTAACGGCCCTTCTTCTTGGCGATTCTTCGAAGCGCGATGGTTAAATTACAGTTTCCCATTTCTTTACACAGTTCTTTGCATTTTTATTGAACGGCCGCCGATGATCGGTGGTGTGAAATCCATACACCTTGAGATGTCACGAACGAGCAACTAATCTAAGATCAAGGAATGAGCCGCCCTCAGTCCGCGGAGAGGGCAACGGGCAGCACGTGACCGCGTTTGAACAACGCGTGGCAGGTGGGGCTATTCCCTCCACACGCGGATACTGAAAGAGTCGTCCTATAGCCAAAGTGGCGAGGAACGGTCTGTTCATCACGTAACGGAGCAACTGCTCATTATTCGCTCACACAGGAGGCACCGACCGACTCCTGATGCCACCGCGTGGATTACAGACTCGCCGCAGTTACGATGATTTGCAGTTGTTTTTCGAATTACAATAGGAAATATAGAATGTGAATTTTGAAGCCACGTCTGAAACCATGTCATATTCTCGAATGGTAAGTGTTTGTGAAGACACGGCTACTCATCGCAATGTGTGACGGGGGGAGACTTACACAGCGAGTTGTGGACATCACGGGAAGTGAAATTGGGCAGAGGGCTGTGACACGGGGCTGGTGGGAGCTGGCTCCTGCCTCCACGTCGCGACCCGGCGCCAGAAAATACATGTGCTCGCACACTCTGCTCAGATTTATCGCAGCCGTTTTGCATTACCGTTATTTTTTTTCTACAAAAAATACTCTTATATCGCTTAAACCATCGGCACATGTTTAAAAAAATAAAGAAAACAAATTCGTCGGGGATAAAATATGATTTTTAGAGTCGGGTTGTTATTATTATTATCATCATCAAAACTATCAGAGTATATGGCTGCTGCTGACGTAGGTTAAACACTTATCTGCATCGGCAACGAAAACATTCGAGGGAGATCGGCGCACGTGCACCTGGCGCGCTCCGGGTCCCCCTCGCACGCCCCGGGTCACCCCCGCGCGGCCCGGGTACCCCCCGATCGCTCCGGGTCCCCCTCGCGCCTGGGTCCCCCGGTGCGTTCCGCGTCCCCCCCTTCTGGCTGTCACTCAATACTGAGTATGACGCTTATATTGCAACTTCTGTGGCATCTCCTGCCACAGAAGTTGCAATATAGGTGTCCCGTTGATGGGTTGGATTTGGAAGCATTTCGGAGTTCTTTACGTCCCTGGTTTTCCTTCTCTATATGCGCATCAATAAGTTTTGTGGAATTTCACATGTTGTCTCTATTGAGTTCTATCATTGGCACGAGCCTCCCAGGAGGTTACGTCGATGTTCCAGACTTTTAGATGACGCTTCAGACAGTCCTAGTAATGCAATCGTGGCCCGCCTACGTTTCTTGCACCTTCCGTGATTTTACCATAAAAGACAGCCTTGGGCAGACGCTCGTCATTCATCTGAGCAAGGTGGCCAGCCCATCTCAGCTGTTTGTGAACAAGTAAGGCCTCCACACTTGGCATTCCAGCCCTTCTCCTGACCTCGACATTGGAGATTCTGTCTTTCCAGCTAATTCCCATGATGTGTCTCAGATGGGACATTTGTACACGCTGAAATCTACGTAAGTACCTATTGTATAGGGTGTACGTTTATGCAGAATACAGCATTCAGGAGAGTACAACTGCTCGATAGACGTTGCATTTGGTATTGAGACGGATTCCCGGTCGTTTCCACACTTTAGTCTGAAGTTTTCCAAATGCAGTTGAGGCAGAACTGATGCGTTTTTCAATCTCTGTATCCAGGCTGTTGTCATTAGAAACTATGCTGCCCAGATAAGTGAAGTGGTCAGCAGCCTTTGACCGCTTAGTAATACATGAGGTCATGGTTGGAACATAACCTCAGTTTTTTTACGTTGACCGACATATCAAGGTAGTTAGTGGCAGTATTGAATCCGCTCAGCATGCTTTGTAGAGCAGCTTCGGAGTGGGCCACTCGGGCTGAATCATCTGCGTAAAGAAGCTCACGCGCGCACCCCCCTCGCGTTCCGTATCCCCGAGCAGGGGGCCCACCCTTCGTGGGCTACGTTGCCATGCCAGGGCACCGCCTCCAACACAGCAGGACCGTCGCCGCAACCCGCTCGCGTGTCGGCCAGTGGGCAGAGCCGCCGCGGTGAGGAGTGCCGTGGCCTGCCGCTCTCAGCGGGCAGCCGCCAACACGTGTGGACTTCGTCAAGGGCACGATTTGTCCTGAATTGGGGCGGCGATGAGTCCGCCACAGAGCGGTGAGCGCCAATGTCAGAGCGTGGTTGGCGCTGGCCACAGTGAAAGCTGTTAACGGTGGGAAAAGCCAGGTTAACACAAAACGCATTGCAGTTTGCTGTCGGTATGTCGCATCTCAAATGTATTTGATGGTGACTTAAGAGCAGGGGTTCTCAACGTCTTGCACCTCAAGGCCCACTTGATCCACTTGGGTAGGATCTCCACGGACCATTAGTTGGCGCTCGTGGCCTACTGGTGGGTCGTGATTCACCGGTTGAGAACGGCGGTATGAGTAATTGAGTCAGGTGTTCACGGCCCGATGTGTGAGAATTGCGCTTCAGTGCAGCTCCTGATGATCATTAGGCTTAATGAGGAGCAAGCCTGATGATGTCGTCAAAGTGGGATGCGAAACGTCGCGAAGGAGTGAGGAGGAATGCTCGTCACGGCTATCCCGAAACCGCAGCTCTTAAGCTGACGTAAGAAGTTCACAATGCAGTCATTTAGCAGCTATTCATGGTTTTTGGATACTGTAGAAGGCTGAGTGCTTTTTATACACGGTTTGTGTGTGATGTTTGACACCTATGGGCCATGGCATACAAAAAATAATGAAACCGTTTGTTCAAACGTCCCTGCTCTTCGTGGCCCGGCGCGTGAAGCGCTCCTGGCCGAGGCCCCCAAGTGCAGCTGCACCGCCTGCACGCTCGACAGCAAAGCCACTGGCGAGCGCATGTCCAGGCCTGGAGGAGCATATTACTTGTGAAATGTTAAACCTGAGGGGGAGATGAACGCAGGATGTATGCGGGATCACTCGTGTTTATTTTATGTATCCTGAGTGGGCGCACGTGAACACGAGCAGGTGTGACTGGTCGGCGGAGAAACGCCGGCTTCACGTTGACCCTGCCTATTGCATTCCATCCAATTTGCGCCCAACTTCAAATTGTGACATTAAGGACGTTTTGATTAGAATGACTCGCACCCACTATCGGATTTATGTATTGCAAATGTTCCCCGTGTTTGCTTTAAGCAGCACCATGTGCCCTGCTGCGCTTGCCAGGTTTCGATTGCCTGGTTTTACGTTGAAGTGATACATTTATACTGTATACTTTGTATCCTTTAAATATTATCCAAACGAATTCCGCTCGCTTCCTGGATTCCGGGACCGCTCATCTCCCACGGGAACTGTATAGATCCGCCCCTGCCTTTCAACGGTGCCGTGTCGTGTTATGAAATGAGGGCATTGGGCAGGGACCTAGGGGGGTGGGGGCTGTGGGAAGAAGGTCGTGAATTTGGAGCCAGGGTTGCGGAGGGGGCGACAACTGTAACGTCGCTTACACTTTTGGGGTGGGGACCACCAGACCAAACTAAGGAAAAATGACGCCCATCTTGCCAAGTCGGGAGGGCAGGATTCTGAGGATGCCTGCGATGCCACGAAAAATGCCAAGGGCCCGGCGAGCTCGCGCGGCGTGTTGGCATCGCCCCGCAGCCACCCGCCACACCACGGCCCTGCGTTTCATGACTCTCAGTACGATCAATTGGCCCAAATCACTATAGTTCATGTCCCTCAGTTGTCAGGTCTCACTCTGCTCACCTGTCCATACATATTATGTCATTACATACCGTTGAATTAATTGACATCTATATAATAATGGAGCGTTGTTATTTTATTGTTGTATTGCACTGATAAATACATGGCTAGGTATGTCTTGCTTAGTACAAATAGATGGGTGCATATTACATATGGGGTTGTGGATTTATACTACATAGTATGGATAGGTGTATGGTTTTATATTGCAAAATACAGAGAGGGATGTGGCTTTGTAGTACATAGTACAGGTAAGTATACCGCTTTATATAACGTAGTACAGATAGTTATATGGCACCATATGCATTGTTGGGCGGGTGTCCCAAGTACCACAGCTTGAGTCACATTCACGCAACGTGCAACAATCTCTCACACAGTTGCAAGTTGGGGGTTCTGGCAAGAACAAAAAAGATCTCACCAAAATTTCCCCGAGGCCAGTTTTTGCCGGGTTTTCTTCGTGTATCTGGGGCATTAAGATTTGGTGGGAAATGTTCAAATCGTCACTGCCAACATCGGGTCCAAAAACAACCACCGCGCGCCTCTCCTCCTGCAGAAGAAAAACCATCTTGGGCGTTTTTGGAGCTGACACAAATACAGTTTGGGGTTTCAGCGAGCACACTCGCCGGTGTTTACCTTGGGAGAGCGTGGGGGCGCAGGGAGGGTTGTGCATTTTTGGAAGTGGCAAAACCACAACGAAGGAGCGAAATCTCCCCCGAAGTGTCAACACCTTGTCAGGTCCGAGCCCTGCGCTCCTCTTAATGGCTGGGGGTTTATCTCGCCCCACGTTCACAGGTTCCATCCGAGTTTCATTCACGGCCACCGCTAACATCCGTGGCGAGTGATATCTGAAGCGAATCTAGGTCCTCCGTATCCTTCACCAAACTGCACTGGCCAGCGTGGTGAAGTATGGTCAAACAACCACCTCCCCAAGGCTGAGACTTCGGAGAGGAGTTCTAGCATGGCTGGAAGTCGCAGGGCTGGCTAACGTGAGCTTATCTGGGTTCACATCTGAATGCGGCGCTGCTTGAACCGTCTCACACACTGCACACTCGTTACATTATAACATCTCATCTCATTGTCAGAAACCAATAAATTCTGTACAGGGTTCAGGTGAGTCGGAGCCTTTTGCAGCGGACACAGGGCGCAAGACAGGGCTATACCCGCGATGGGACGCCAGTCCATCACAGGGCACCGGGGGCAATTTCGTCAGCAGGCCAATTAACCTATGCACGCAGTATATCTTTCGACTGTGGGAGGAAACCCACATTGAAGGACGTGAACTGTTGAACTTTATCGGGGAAGGAATCGCTTTCATTCCTTAACACACTATCCTCACGACACACTACAGAATTACTGTACGTTTTACTGCGCGGAGACTTGGAAGGCCAATCTGTAATCAAACGTGTGCGAGAATATAATAAGTGGGCCTTTGAGATAACGGCCGCTTTGAGGCGATAATGGAGAGAGCGGATTGTCTCCGTGCGAGCGAGCGTGCGAGGGGCGGCTGCTTTTTGGCAAAACGCGCGGCCCGTTACTCGCCATGGCGTGCCGCGTGTAAAGCTATTCGTCTCCGATTTTCCGTCTCGCCTGAATTTACGAGAACATCTGCTAGCGATTAGAGCCGGCAGATGTTTATTGATGGCGAGGGCGCGGGGTTGCTTTGTATAATTAAGGGAAGCCCTGGCAGCACCTCTCTCCCCACACTCCACACTTTAACTGCCTCCGTGGCACTCCACGAACTTTTTATATAGACTGCCTGTCTGTCAATCATCCCGACTCCGCTGCCGCTAACCAATGAAAAGACGAGCCAAGTCCGCAACCCTCGTTCGTGATTCGACGAACGCGCGTGAGAGGCGCGGTTAATCCCGAGCGCGCGGGCGGAGCAAGCATCCCCGCGACGTCAGTGCGCTATAGATTCCGTAACACTAATGTGCGCGCCGCTCCGTTATGGCGAAGGCCATTGGACCGACGCGCGTCTCGCCCTGGCATCTCGTCCAATCGCCTGGGCTCTAACGGCGTGCTTGCCCATCCGCTCTGGGAAATGCGATGGTCGCGGAGGCGGCGCGGGGTGCCGGGCGTGCCGGGTCCGGCCGGCTCGGGATGGGATGGCTCCAGTCCCGCGTCGCCCGCCCACCGAGCGGCCGCTCAGCCCTACCCTCCCCGGCTCCACAGCCTCTCTCTCTCACACCCCGATCCCTTTATTTAAAAACTTTGTTTTACGCGTTGTTTTACTTTTATAAGAGTACATTCGCCGACAAGCACGTGTAACTTACATACAGTACCACGTGCCTGTGCACAGTACTATCCATACAGTATATAGCATATCCACGTGTGTACATCGTAGGCGCTGGGGGCAGCGAGGCGGTGCTGCCCGACTTGGAGAGAGTTATAGAGAGGGCTTCTCGGCGCCGGGCTCCGGGTTACAGCTTCACACTTGTGGGACTCCAGAGCGGACAGTGACGTTAAAGAGCGCACAGATGGATTTACGGGGTGTGCCGATGCTCCTCCTGCTGCTGGCGGTGTGTGTGCCGAGTGCGCGGGGCAACGCTGCGGCCGGGCAGGCACCCACCCGCGACTCGCCACACCGAGCAGGTGAGACCATGCAGCCCACGCTCACTCTGCTGCTGCCCTATTGCTGTACCGGTAGCTGCTGCTTTTGCTGATGCTGTCGCGGTGGACGCTGCTTTCGCCAGCTGATAGATGCGTTATAATTACTAATGTATAGAATAAAAATAGCCAGTGAGCTTGCAAGCTCTTTACGGGACGACTGCTGTTGCCAGTCATAGCTGTCACTGCCGTTACTCCTGCTGCCGCCGCCGCCTATACAACGATCGCTGTGCAGGTTGCTCTCACAGCTGATGCAGCTGCTGATGATGATGATGCATTAGCTGCGGATGCGGCTGGTTGTACCGCCGCTGCTGGTGACACCTGGCGACACCTGGCGCAGATGCCGCCCCGGCTGCCGGCACCACGTGGCGCCGCGTGCTTGCGCAGCCGCCGCTCGCTCTGCGTCGTGTGACTCGCTCCGTGATTGAGATCAACTACCTCCTGCCTACCCATGTCTGCCCATCTATCTACCCATGCCTACATACTCGCCTGCCTGCCTACCCACCCATGCCTGCCTATCTACCCGTGCCTACCTGGTTACTTACCTACTTACTGTCCCACCTACGTATATACCTGCACATTGATCGATAATACAGTACCTGCATACCTGTCTGTTTACACATTTGCCTACCTACCTATTTACTTATACTCCTGTCTGCTGAGCGAGCTATCCGCCTGCTCACCTGTATACATACCCACTTACCAGTATGCCGATTATCTACACAACTATCTGGCTACCTACCTACGTACCTGTTTGCTGACCGACCTACACTGTCTACCTAGCAAAGCCCATGTGCTCCCATTCATTGTACATATGAAGGATAATGTGTTATATTGTACTTATGAGCGCCTTGGTGATGAAGAGTATGGATCGATCACGTTTTTTACAATCGCAATATGATCATCATGGGGAGTCGTTAGTGAGCACCGCCTCCTAATAAGGACCGTCAACAGGGCTCCTCGCGTTGATTCATTAACAAAGTAAAGACCGTTCCTTGCCATGAGAACGTGGAATTGCCACCGCTGGCTCAGTGAAAACGCCGCTTCGGGCTTCCGTCCCGTGTAAGCGTTGCGACCACAAGGGCACCTGGACTCATGGGGTGTGGGCGGTCCTGACTGACGAGCTGCTAATGATGTCCTGGAAGGGATAGAGATCTCATCTCATTGTCAGAAACCCCTTAATCCTGTACAGGGTCGCGGTGATCCGGAGCCTATCCAGGCAGACACAGGGCGCAAAGCAGGGCTATACCCAGGATGGGACGCCAGTCCATCTCAGGGCACCGGGGGCAATTTATTCCGCAGACAAATTAACCTATGCAGCAGCATGTGTTTGGAATTTAGGAGGAAACCGGAGTGCCCAGCGAAAACCCACTCGGACACGGGGAAAACATGCAAATTCCACACAGGCACCGGAGCCGGGATTCAAACCCGGCGCCTCCTTGCTGTGTGGCGGCAGCGCTACTCACCGCGCCACCGTGCCGCCCTTAGAAATCGCATCTTTGGCAACATTCGGAGGGTGGTTAGACTGATGGGCTCCACTCACAGGGCAGGCTGAGCCTAAACCTGCACGTTGTTCTTAAGTCTCGTGTTAAATCCGGACAAGGTAAACCACCACCACCACCATCGGGGTCCCAGGTAATTGGCCTCCCGTGGGGTGTGACGCCCAAGCCGATAGAAAGCGAAGGCATGTCTTGGCGTCTCCCGGGGCAACGTCAGATGTTGTCTCGATGTCACCTGGTCATACGGGTTATGCCGATGATGATTGATCTGTATTCTCTTTAGCCCAGTGGAACGGAGATTAATATAGTTGATTTACGTGTTTAAAGTGCCTCACACCCAACGCGCTGTTAGCGAGCGCCTATAAAGGCACACGAGGCAGGATGTGCCTAGCTCTATGGTGATGCGTTGCACATGCACACAATCACACGCTTAAGGCTGAGTCGACCTAGGCGATGATCAGGGATGATTCAGATACCACCGAGTGCGCGCACCGCAGTGGATACCATTCCACACATTCCCGTACAGAGTTGCCCATGTATCCCCATGCGTGCACACACGAGGGAACCCATGCATGGTACAAACACACGTTGCCCCCTCGGTAACGAGCTTCTTCTTTGCGATTCTTCGAAGCACGATGGTCAGCTTCTGGACATCGTTGTCTTTCAGCTCGGCTTCGAAGTGTTTGGTAGAATTCGCAGGTAAATACCAAGTATTACTTGACAGGGATCGTGACGTGAACGCTTCTAGCTGCCTTGACGTAATGGTGAGCACACTAGCGGCCGGGGGCTGCACGGTGGCGTAGCGGTGAGTAGCGCTGCCGCCTCACAGCAAGAAGCACCCGGGTTCGAATCTGGGCTCGAGTGCATTTCTGTGTGAAGTTCTCCCCGCATCCGCGTGGGTTTTCACGGGCACGCCGGTTTCCTCCCACAATTCAAAGACATGCTGCTGCATAGGTTTATTGGCCTACGGAATAAATTGCCCCCGGTTCCCTTTAATGGACTGGCGTCCCATCCTGGGCATAGCCCTGCCTTGCGCCCTGCGTCTGCAGGGATAGGCTCCGGCTCACCGCGGCCTGTACTTGATTAAGCGGTTTCTAACAATGAATGGATGGACGGACTAGCGGCCGGTTCAATTCCACGTCCCGGCGGGGCTGCTGACACAAAGGAGCAAAAGGCGTTTTAAAATCGCTCCTCCTCTGGCCACCGGAACACATCACAGTAGGAAGAGTAGACCAAATACCCTCTAGAGCAGCGGCGGACAGCGAGAAATTGCAGGGCTGCACCTTTACCTATCGCACCGGGGACCCGTGTGCGAGTGTGCACAGGGGCATCGCTCCGCGGTTGTTTGCGTCAAAACGGCGAGTGGGGGAAAAAAACCCCCATCGAATTGCGGCTAATTGCGCGTAATGAGACGTAATGTCCGTGTTTGCGATTCGCCGCGCGGGACGCGAGGCGCGGTGACCTCATCGCGGCTCAGCCTGTTTGCGGCGTCCACGTGCGGAGGTCGCAAACAGGCGGAGGCCGCCGCCGCTCAGACGACGAGGCCGCGGGTCGCCGCCTCCACCTCCTCCTCCTCCGCTAGTGTGGGTCAGGAAAACCGCGACCAAGCTGGACGCCGATTGGCCGATTGGTGGAACTGCCTCCGCACAGGTGTAGGTCGCGGCAGAGCTTAACGCGGGCGAGCAGGTGGGTGCAGCCGCCAGCGGGTCTCGGACCGCGAGGCGGCAGAGTAATACCCGCGTGCTAATCCGCGCTCCCTGTCAAGTAACACTTGGTATTACCTGCAAATTCTACCAAACACTTCGAAGCCGAGCTGAAAGACAACGATGTCCAGAAGCTTAACAGATGCCAGAAGCCCCTCAGCAAGAAGAGAGGCCAATGCCCGCCGCCTTTAAGGCCAGCACTGACTATTATATCTCTAAATGTCGAAGGGCTGTCTGCAACTAAAGAAGAACTTGTTGCAATGGGAAACTGTCGTATAACCATCACGTTTCGAAGAATCGAATCGAATCCGCGCTCCGGCGTCGGTGCCGGATAGGGCAGCCGCCCCCGCTCTTGGTCGCCGTCGCTCTAACTCCGTTGTTGTGATGAACACGAAATTAATAAACACGCGTCTTCAGTTCGATTACGGGGAGCGTCGATGCTGCGGGTGGCACAGCGCGCTTACGAACGAACCAGGCGACCTGAGTTCGATCCCCGGCCACGGCCAACATCGGTGCGGAGCGATACGTGAACCGGTCGTCGCCCTCTCCCCGGCCGGACGCGGGGTTCTCCGAGCACCTGCTGCACACACCGCGCCCCGGGGATGTCGGTGGATTCGGCGAGTGGGGCTCGGCCACGCCACCCCTTGCAGATTTAAATGCTAGGTGCCGCTCAGGGCACTTATCCTGGCAGTCGGTGCGGCCTCGTGGGGGTATTTCTATTTCCTCGTGTGCCTACGCTTGATAATGCCGGTGCGTCTTTGGAACAGAATGTCCTTAGAATGCCCGCAGTGCAATTATAATGGACCCCGTGGCTGCGGTCTGTGCCTGCGGTCTCCGCCTGTGCAGTCCTAAGCAATCCCATTGTGACGCCGTGTTTACCCCAGGCCACTGTGTCTCCTCCGATGTAGTCCCCTGGAGCTTTACTCAACACCACGTGTCGAGACATAATGTGTCGTGACTGCTGGCTGGGCCATTTTGTGGGAAGTCGCCACTGGTTTTCTTCTCAAATAGACCGGTCCCTGGCATAGAAATGTGGAATGTTTTATTAATTTTCACCAATGAGACAATGAACCTGCATTTCCTGCGGCCAGTGAAATAATTCGAAATCAAGCTTTGCCCAGTTGTACTGACCACGGCTCGCGCGCGCGCTTCTGTGCGTCTGTTTGCACAGTCGGGCGTGGTGCTGGTCACCCACCCCCTCGTGTGCTGTGTCGACCTCCATAGGTGCTACTCGCTAACGGCACTTCACCCCACAGTCTGTTAAGGCTACACGCGGGATCTTTGTTTTTGTCCGCGCAGTGGCGTCGCTGGGCCGCGAGCCGCGGGAGATGGCGCTCGCGACGCCCGTCCGCACCGACGCCAGCGGCCTCTTCTCGTCGCACCGCGTGTCGGCGGGCGGCGCGACGGGCCCCGGGGTCCGTATCCGCAGGGCTGCCGACGCCGACGCCGAAGACGCCGTCTACTTCAACGTGACGGTGTTCGGCCGCGAGCTGCACCTCCGGCTGAAGCGCAACGGGCGGCTGCTGGCGCCCGGCGCCTCCGTCGAGTGGCACGAGGACGCGGAGGAGGGCGGCGGCGGCGGCACGACGACGCGCCGGGAGGAGCTCCCGCACGGCTGCTTGTACACGGGGGAGGTGGCCGGCATGCCCGGCGCCAGCGCCGCCATCAGCAACTGCGACGGCCTGGTGAGACGCCTGCAGCACGCACGCACGCACGCAAAGATCCCCCGTATCGCCTTAACAGACTGTAGAGGGCAAGTGCCGTTAGCGAGCACCTGTGAAGGCCGACATGGCGCACGTAGGGGTGGGTGGCCAGCACGCACGCACACACGCAGAGCCCTGGGTTTTGACCTTCACCGGCCGTTAGCGGAGTGGTGTCGGTGCGTGCAGGCCTGTCGTCGCCACAAACCCGGCCAGCTCACTCGCCTTGCGCCACTACGGCTCAGCCTTAGCGAGCGTGTGATACGTGTGTAAAGCGGTCGGCCGCGGCACCCCCTCGTGTGCCTACGCCAGCCTTAATAGGTGCTGTGTAATTAATCTGGCCCCTACGGCCTATGTGGCCACAGAGAATACAAATAGACAATGATCATCGTCGTCTGCATAACCGTCCCCCAAATAAACCTCTCGCCTTCCCACACCCACAATGAACCACTTCTGCTCCGTAGTGTTTGGGCATCTCGCGCGTAGCGTCGGCCGACTGTTAAATTTCCGCGATGGATGGGCCGCACTTTGCCGATGAGACCCAGAGAGATCGAACCTGCCCCGGAGTTTATACGGAGATGTTTGATCCCCGCGGCTGATCGGTCAGTGGATCGAATGGTGTTTGACGATTCCCACGAAGTGGACGCCTTCAATGAATAATTTGATGCAGATATTTTTGCAGCCAATTATACAATTGAAAAGAGATTTTGGCAAAGGTGACCTCATGATCGTGCCACGTTTGTGTCGTAAGACCTCCCACCACCCGACATGGCCAAACACATGAAAATGTTCGTACGCTTACAAATGCTTAACACGTCAAACGTCAACTACTGTTTCACAGCCAAATTGGCCAACTTTAGTTGCGTGACGTTTCGCTTGAAGCTTTGCCAAGCATCTTCGGGACAAGATCCAGAGAGTCAGAGCAACCGAGTCACCTGACCCAGCTTGCAAACAAAAAAAACCTAGCTTTGTGAATGAGTGTTTTACCCAGAGGAACCCCACGCTCCGGGCTACTTCTAGCCCGTTTTTCCGTGACCCCCGCGTCTCGGTTGCACACCGCCTGCCGTCCATCTGTCCACACCGACCCAGTCCCGAGCCACTCATCGTCAGGCTCCAACACGAGTCAAGATTTAACGAAGTCCCCCAGTACCCTCGAACCCTAACTACGCCGTGCGGCCGAGTGTTTCCTGTCTGTCTCTGCGTGCTCAGGTCTCTACAGGAATTACCAGATTTTTACCCCCGGGGAAATTAGCCACCACACAAAAAAAAAACGTATACTGTATTCGCGCGAGAGCGAGCGGTAATGGTAACGGACGTTTACAGGAAATCAGTGGCCCGTAACCTTCTTTTCTCCGCTATGAAACGAAATGTTGCGCGGGAATTAAATACATTTGCTGCTTGTGATGACGGCGCGCTTGAGTCTGGGAGCACGGACCCCCGATTGCGCGAGATTTTGTTGTCCCCACAACTCGCTCGGCGGGACATCGCTCGTCGCAGTACAGTAGAACCGTGTAGCGCGGTGGCAACGCTCGCACCTCACAGCGAGAAGGACCTGGGTTCAACTACCAACCCGAGCGTCGTTTGTGTAGAGATTGTATGTTCTCCCCATGTTCTACATGAGTTTTACACTGGATTCTCTGGTTTCCTGCTAAAGCTAAAAAATATACACCATAAAAAGGATGTGAGATAAGAATAATACAATTTATAACATGCGCAAATTCCACGCCTGGTCATGGACGAGACCCGGACACGGAGACGTAGCGAGGAAACCGCAGAGAGGAGGGGAGTCAACCAGGTGGTCGGCCGGCGCCAACCCGCCAGACACTGCTTCCTATATATTATGATCTTATTGGCCGATTAATTAACGAGTGTTTTTTAGTTGTGGGAGGAAACTGGAGAACTCGGAGGAAACTCACTCAAAACAGGGGGCAAACGGGGGTCAAGGTAGAAGCGTTCACGTCGCGATCCCTGTCAGGTAGTACTTGGTATTGCCTGCGAATTCTACCAAACACTTCGAAGCCAAGCTGAAAGACGACGATGTCCAGAAGCTAGCCATCGTGCTTCGAAGAATCGCAAAGAAGAAGAAGAAGGGGGCAAACACACAGACTCCACACAGAAAGGTGCCCCGAGGCGGGAATCGAACCGCCTCGGGCAGGACTTTCCGTCTGCGAGATGCAGACGTTATCACTGCGACGCCCTGCCGCCAAAATCTGTAACTCGTATTGGACAAAATCACGTATCCAATCGTGAAAAGTTACCTGCAAATCACTCATTTGGGATTGCACACATTGCAACATTGCCGCGCTACCGCAAAAACCTGGCAGGACCCTGCTGAAAAAGAGCCTTCAGACTCCGCGAGGTTTTCCTGGGTAAACAAGCGTAGTGGTAGTAATAATAATAATAACCGTCCCACGGCTAATGGGGTGTTGGAGAGTGAGCAGCTGAGCTTGAGGAACAGCGTGGCTGTGTGTTGTGCCTGCGGAGTTAGTGGGTGGCAGTGCGCCCTGCAGTAAACTTGATAAGCCTCTTCAGCCCTGTTTGGATTGGGCCCTTGCCTGGTTTCATGTTTCTGTTGATTTTCGTTTGTACGAAAGCAATAAAAAAAAACCCCGAACGCTCTCGTGCACACCCACCACGATTGCAACCGCACAGATGCGCAGAACGTGAATATTTATATAAACTTTGATCGCGATATTGATCGTATATGCAGCAGTGGAGCAATGCGTCGATCCATTCCTCCCAAGGAGCGTCAAATCGCTCCGGGACTTCGCTCGTTTAAACTAACGCTGCTGCAAAACATTAAGTCTGGCAGCCGCGTGTGCCGATCGACTAAAATGTTGTTATAATTACATGCAGAAAATTAAGGGGGGGATATTTACGTATTTAGGGGATTATTTTTCCCCTTGACTCTCCGCAACAGTGGATAATTAATTCCGGTTCGGCCCTAGTTCACTCGTGTCAACTTCCGTGGCGAGTTTATTTTTGTTTTGTGTTTTGAGATGCCGGCACATTTAGTGTTCATAATAACAGTAATGCCCAATGCCCCGCCTATCCACTGCTGGATGAAGGCCTCCCTGCGCCGTGTCGGTCATGTGGACGTTGTCGGATGTGACCATCAGCATGCCGGGTGCTGCGAGTTGGTGAAGGTGTGGCGACACGTTCCGATATCACTCACCACCGAAATTAGCCACGGCCAGGAATTGAACTTGGGTCATGGGGTTCAGAGTGCAGAACGCCAACCGCTCTGCCACCACTCGACTACGTGCACGGTATATAAATCTGCGTTGCATCGCTGTAATGGACACTTCTGCAGCAACCTCCGTGCCGTAAATAACATACAAAAAATACACGGATCTGTAAGATTTGTAAGGCAGCGCGCGGCTTTCTTTAGATCGGAGGCGCGGGGAACCACAGGCGAGCGCTTGGCAGCCGGAACCGTCGGCGAGAATTATCCAAGCTCTGCGATCCTATATTGGAATATTTGTCCGACTCCATTAGATGGGCAATTACACACGAGCCGCGTTGTTTGCGAACGACGTGAACGCACAACCGCATCTGTGTGCGGGGAGCCGGGCGAGCGCGGAGGGGTGAACGGGAGGCATGTGCCCGCCGGGTCTACCCGCTGCCATGCCACCGTGGGTATTCATGGCACCACTATTTACAGAGCGCCCATAAATCTCCGCGGGCACTCCGTGGTGGCGGCGGCGGCGGCGGAGGCGGCGCAGGCGGCTTAGCGTGGCGGAGGGATTTGAATAGTCAGCACCAGACGGTGCCACTGTATTAATGTTGAGCCCTTGCAGCCCCCTTCCTATTTGTGGTAATTAATCCGCGGCTCTCGTGCACCTCGCTGGTTTCTTAACGGGCGAGGTCGTCACGGGAGGGGTGGGGGATTGGCGGTGGCGTTTAGCGGGAACTCCGCTGCATTCCGATTAGCGCGGTGTAAACAACAACAACAACAACAACGGCGTCTTCATCGTGGACGATGCTGGCATTCTGCGGCAATCGCGAGCGGTTGCGATGCCGCCGAGATGAAGGTGGCTGCACCAGGCTCGATGATTTATGTCCAGCCCTTGCCGGGTTCGCAAGTTGTTGACAAGTGTTCGTTTTTGTCCGATTTTGGCGAAAGGGACAAATTGGCCGGGCGACAGCAATTCGCTTTGTGCGGTTTGTCAACATCGCGAGAATTGTGTCCCCTTGGTCGCGCCTCACCGAATGAATGTGTGCGTGTGCAGTGCTCGCTAGCGGCACTTGACCCGACAGTCTGTTACGGCTATACGGGGCATCTTTGTCTAACGTTCCATTCTATCCTAACAGGGCGAGGGTATTTAGAAGCGCGGCTTTTCGGGATGGAAATCGATAGGGCGCATTTCTCGCGCGGCGCGTCGACGATCGCCTGCGCGCGTCGCGGGCACATGTCCCGTGTTTGTCTGGGTAATCAAGCCCCCTCTCACACGCCGCGCTGCGTGGATGTGCAGCGTTGACTGGCAGCTGGCTGGGATGGCGAGGGGGGGGGGTGGCGGGGGGGGGCAGCGAGAGGGGGGGAGGGTGAGGGTTCAGGTTCGCCTGTCTGGCTGTCTGCGGTTATTTGTCTCCCCTCCCTCCGACTCTGTGGCTTGTCCGCGCGCGCGCGCGCGCGTGTCTGTGTGCACATCTGTGTGTCTGTCCCTGTGCGAGTTGGTGAGTGTCTGTGGAGTGTCCCTCTGTGTCTAACCCTAACCTGCGTGTGTCCGTGTCCCCCGTGTGACCCTATGTAGACAGACCGTCTCCCCGGTTGCACGGTGTCTGTGTTGTCGCTCCCTGTGCTTCGCTCGCACCTGTCAGCCCAGTTGGTGTCTGTGCCTCGCGCTGTCTATGCTGCCCACAAGCCGCACTGTGTTGTGCGATGTGGTTTTTTTTTATTACACCTACGTACGCACCCGCGCGTGCACGTGTCGGTCAGTCCGTCTCTCGGACAGTGACCTGTATTTTGGTGGGCGTGGCCCCGAGGAGGCTCCGTGTCTGTCCTGTGGCGGAGAAATGGGATGAATATTCAGAAGCAACAGCTTGAAATACGAGAACGGGGAACTAAATATTTGGTCCAACAAAAAGAGAACGAGCGTGACAACACCGCGTCGCTGCGTGGCGATGAACTAACGCACTGTACTGTGGCGAGAGAAGGCACCGTGCAGAGCCACGATCCCTCCGTACAGGGCTCCCAGAGGCGTAGGGCGGCACGTGCCGTGCTGATGAACCCCAATGAAAGGGAAGCCGCTTGTCCTCGCCGCTGCCTGCGCGTTCGGTTCTGCGGAGCTGGTGGACCGGACAAGGCTGCTCAACAGCGTAGTACACAATAACAATGATAATTTATTCAATAAAAAAAACCAGAAGCCATTTCTGCGAAGTCAAGGCACCTTCCGAAAAGTCACACGTGCAATGCGGTCGTCACGTGACCCCCGACCGACCCGTGACCTCCCGCCCGCAGGCCGGCCTCATCCACACGCAGGACGACGACTTCTTCATCGAGCCGCTGCAGCGCGGGCGCCCGGCGGAGGAGACGGAGCGCGAGGAGGGCGGCCGCGCGCACGTGGTGTACCGCCGCTCCGCAGCCGGCACCGGCCCGCGCAACCTCACGTCCGTGCCGCGCCCCACCGCCGGTACGTGGGCGCGCGGTCGCGCGGCGCGGCGCCGCGGTCGCCGGCCCGGGGCGAGGCCGCCGGGAGACCTCGGCGGAGCGCGGCGGGCGGCCTGCGGAGCGCGTGAAGCGGGGCTTTGTGCGGCCCCGCGTCGCGCGTGTGGTATGGGTGACTCCCCCCGCGCGTCCCACGGGTGTTGTGGTAGCAAATAAATTAACAAACGCACGCAGGCAGGAGCGACGTGGGACAGGCACGTGCGTGCGTGTGTCTGTGTGTGTGTGTGCGGAAGCGCTTCTGGTCCGATTTCCGTGTCCGCGATGGCGGCTGCCCCGGTTGGATCGTCGCTCCCTCCTGGACGTGAAATAAGAACCGACCCACACACACACACGAGTGGCTCTTATCTTGTAGCTGCACACCGGGGCTGCGTGACCCCGGGCTGCGTGACCCCGGGCTGCGTGACCCCGGGCTGCGTGACCCCGGGCTGCGTGACCCCGGGCTGCGTGACCCCGGGCTGCGTGACCCCGGGCTGCTCTCTGTACACAACACAATATTGGACCTGGCTCCTGCTTAGAGCATGAGGCTGCAGTGCAGTGGGGCCACCCGAGTTCGAGTCCCTCTCATGATAGATAGATGTTTATTATTACAGCTGAAAAATACCCATTGAGCTTGCAAGGTCATTACGGGATTCCTGCGACACAACAAACATGCGAATTGACAAAAAAACATCAGTGGCGAGTGATGTCAAAACCGGTCCTGAGCGCCCCCACAATCACCAGCGTGGTCACACCGTCCCTGAGACGGACCGGCAAGAGGTCTTCATCCAGCAGTGAATCGCTAATCGCACCTCTGCGGTGACATCACAGCATTGGCATCGCTTTAAATGTGTGAGAGTGTCACGGTAGTGTTATGACGGCACGCGTTACCATAACGTTGAAATATTTTTTTCATTAATGAAGTTTCAGATTGTGTCTTACAGCGCAGGACACACACGACCTCGGTGTATAGCCACAAGATAAGAGCCGTTTGTTAATCCGTGAGTTTACATTCCTTTGGGTCGGTGTCATCATTACCACCGCTGCGCTGGCTCCGTAATCCACGCGGCATGCAATGATTCACCGCCCCGGCGATTCGATATAAGTTCACGAGTTGTCACCGTCTCCTCTGTGTCGGTCGTCATCGTTAGACGCGTCGCGAGGGATCGAGTCCGAGACGCGCGATTGCGGTGCGTGCGTTGCGAGTGTACGAGTCCGTTTTCGTCGCTCCGGGGAGTCGTCACAACCGCGCTTGTCCTCGTTCCGTCATCAAACGGACACGTCGACGGGTTGTGTTGTTATACGTCGATTTGGTGACTGGGTTAAAACCATTAACCTGTTACTTCTGAGAGCCCCAGGACTAATCAAGTGCCTTGGATCGGTGCTGAAACGCGGCCATTATGAGCCCCCAGAGCTTCGAGCATTGCTCGTCTCGCGTCAAACGTTAGCCGGGCGGCCGCGGCCCGAGGCCTCGCTGGGGAACCTAGCCTGGCAAGCGGCCATCGCCGGGCCGTCGGCGTATCGGGCGCTCGGAGCGCGGCACGGCGGAGCGAGGCAGCCGGTACTCCCCACCGCTGGAAACCGGGCACGCTGGCGGTGATTGGGGTCATTTGCATTTCGTCATTTATCTTTGCGCCAACGCTCCGCTTGCCCCCTCGCTTGGCGAGTGCGGCGGTATTTTTTCGGGTAATCCGAGACGCGGGTCGTTAACTGCGCGTTGGCCGGCGGCGTGGTGCCGTGAGCGCTGCTGACCGGGGGCCGGCGCGGCCGCTGCGGTCGGCGACGAGTTGAAGCCTTTGCGGGTTTTTTGCATCGTTGACAAGACGTCACCGCTCAAAGTGATTTTCTTGTAAACTGTTTTTTTTTGTGCACCGCCAAATTTCCGTGAATTAATTCATCCTCCTCGCTCATTCACCAACTGTATTTAGAACCTGGTGTGTGCCCGTTGGAGCGACGGCGCGGTGGTGGTTAGCGCCGTAAACCCGGCGACTGTCGTCAGCGGCAAGTTACATCTGGAACCAATCCGTCGGCTCCCTTTCTCTCCTTCATTATCTCTACCGACCTGCGTTGCGAAGTACGGTCCAACGGCTGTTAGCGTTCATCCGGCAGCGGCCTGAAAAAATCCTGAACATTATTTCACGTTCTTATTTGGGAGCTCGTTGCCACGGGTGCGTTGCCAGTCACCGTGGCCGCCGGCGCTGGCGATTGTCAGCCGTGTCCGGGATTCAAACCTCCTCGGTAAGCGCCGTGTCTCCCCCCCCGCGGGGTCCGGCGTCGCCCCGCGCGCCGCGAACATCGCGGCCCAACGGGCGCTCTCTCCGTCCGCCTGCGCACCGTAGCGAAACGAGCTCCGGTCGCGACACGAGCGCCGGTCGCCAAAAGAGCGCCGGCGCGGCTGTCCCCGCTTAGGAGCGGCCGGGGAAACACGTGGCGCCACCGTCCGCGGGGGCGCGCGGGCCGCCGAGGGAAAAATCCCACTTGATTGCGCGGGCGCGAGCGTAAGTAACGAGAGGCGTAGCGTGTAATTAAAGTGGCGCGGCGAGCCTAATTCGTTTCAACTTGAGCCACATGCCGCGGACGGTGGCGGCGGGACGCGTGGCCGCCCGCGAGGCCCCCCGCGTTTGTCTCCGTTAGCCGAGCCGCTCGCTGCTGCTGCTGCTGCTTGGATCTATTTTTTTATATTCCGCTCTCGGCGGTAACGCGTGTGTTTTTCATTCATTATTTTGTTCCATTCGGTTTTTTTTCCAGTTTGTGGCTTGTTATTTTTTATTTTTTTTTGTCTCGGGGCAAGTGCTGTACCGGGGCGTGTTAGCGCGTGTATTAGCGTGTGTGTGCGTGCGTGCGTGGGAGGCTTGGGCTGCTCTTTGTCGCTGGCGTCCGTGCGTCATTTATATATCGTTGTGTAGATATTCCGCTTGTTTACCCGAGAGCCTCGTTGAGTCTCAAGACTCTTTAACGAGGGTCCTGCCGGGTTTTCGGAGCGGGGGGGCGATGTTGCCGCGTGTAATCCCAGTTGAGTCACGTAAAGGTCACGATGCAGCGTTGGCGTGGTCGACCAATCGCGATTCCGTTGTGTGCGGGTTGTTGAGCTGTGAGAGGCAGTCGCCGTTCCTCATAGGTCACCCACACCGGTACTCGACTCACCACACAGCCCGCAGACTTCAGGACCCACATGTGTTTAGTGTTTGGCCAAGATTGGTAATTCAATTACGTTAAAACGCTTTTTGTTGTAATTAAGGAGAGGGCGTGTGACGCTGCGTACGGGGCGATCTGTTGCCTGTGCGTTAGGACGTAGCGAGTGTGTGCGTCTGTGTGTGTGATTGCGCGTGTCTTTGGGCGGCCGAATCTCCGCACGGTATCTCGGCTCCCTTAGATGACTGGTTTTCCAGCTCATTGGAAAATGCTGGCACGGCTACACATGCGGACACAGAGACCCCCGTGTAGCGCTTAGCAGGTATTCATTTAAGAGTCGACCTAGGGGAGGCCCCTGTCTGGTTCAGATATTCGGCACCGATGATGACGGCTGTGAGCAGGAATCGAACACGGGTCCCCGGTTTTGTGTCTCAGTGCTCGCCAACCGCGACACTCCCTTGACTGAGACAGACAAAGATTCCCGGTATAGCCTTAGCAGACTGTAGTAGGGTGATGTGCCGTTAGTGAGCACCTGTGAAGGTCGACACGGCACACGAAGGGCTGATTGACCAGCACCACGCCCGGCCGCGTTAGTCTCCCTAGTGGCGATGTTTGCACACCGCACCAGCCACGCATGTGAGGCTGAGTCGACACACGCACACGCGCGCGCACGCACACACAAACATATTTTAACACGGACGGCCGCGGCGTGCCTTCACGTGTGCGGTCCGCGCGGATGTGAGCCCGGGGCAGCGCCGCGGCAGATCGGCGGAGATACGGGGCCGTAATCCGCGCTCGCATCTCTTTAAATGGCCCCTCGTACTTGCTTTGCACCCCTTGTGGATTTCTCTCGTACATTTCTTTATTTAGTAATCCAGCCCCTCGTCCCGGCCAGCAGCAACAGCGCGCGTTGCCAATCACCGCCAGCGTGTTCTCGCGTTGTTTGCGCGCGGAGCGGGGCGCGGGGTTTGGTTCGGACCGGCGGGTAGCGCCGGAGCGGCGCTCTGCCCGCGCCGAAGAGAGAACCGCGAGCGAGCGGGCGACGCGCCGCTCGCTCGCTCAGTGTCGACCTCCTCGCTCACAGAATTAACGCTCGTCTCTGTCGTGTGAATCGCTGGGAGGTGGTCCGCTGACGGCGGGCGATCGCCGGCCGCGATGCGACCGGATACCGTAGTCTACCGATTATCAGACGCGCCTTCCACCCGGCTGGACGTAGTTGACGCTGAATGCAAACGCACAAGCGATGGGTGAAAACGTCTTCAACCCTCGGGTGTTTTTGAGTTTCGTCGGACAGACCCCGAATTCATCCCCCTCATTCGCTGCCACAGAGAGAGCGGTGGGGGGCGGGGTGGGAGGTGGGGGGTTGGGGTCGTGAGACGTTGGAGGGTGAGCGGGGAGCGCTGGGCCACCTTGTCGACACGTTTCAGGACGGGTTGACCCCTGCGCGGTGAGACGGAGGTCAAGCGAGATGCCGCCGGAGGACGTGTGTAAGAGCGGCGCTCCGCGACGAGCCCGGCGTGCGGTCGGGTTGGACGCCGACCAATTAGGCCGTTACATAAGAGCCCTCGTAATAACATCACTCGTTCGGCGAATTAAGTGTGGGCAAACCGCAGGGTCCGTGCGTCCGTGAGAGCGCGTGCGTGTGTGTGCGTGTGTGTGCGCGAGAGCGTGCGTGCGTGCGTCCGTGGGCGGTGCCCGCTCTGCCCGCCGAGAGCGCCGTCATCGTAGTGGTCGTGCCAGCCCCGAGTGGTCGCGAGCACACGACGATCCAAATTATGTTTCGAGTTGGTTTTTGTTTGACCAGGTGAGATCTGAGGAGTCTCATTCACAAGAGTGACCCGAATGAAAAAATGACTCGCGGAGACGCGAGAACATCAACCAAGCAAAGAGAACTCGGAGCGAAAATAACTGCTTAATCGTCGTTTAATAAAATAATGGCCCTTAACGAAAGAAAGCGCGTTGCCGAAAACGTCACGTACGTTATATACGTGCGCGTGCCCCCCTCCTCACGCAGCGTCGATGACGAACGCCTCGAGTTGTTGTCGTTTGTGCTCCGGCCCAATCGCCGCGGCGGCGTCGCGCACTCCGGGCCGGGTTTACGGCCTCTCCCTCCTCCGCGCCGGCCCGCGAGTCACGTGGCCTCGCGTGAACCGAGGGCCGCCCGCGCGCGCGCACGCGGAGGATTCGGCGTCGGGCGCCGTCGCCGGGAGCCGCCGCGGGTTCCCGCCGACACCGCCGCCAACGCTGCTGCCGCTAATTTGTGACGACAGCTTGGCGCGGAGCGAGCCGAGCGTGCGAAAGGTCGCGCCGCGCGTTTGGCAACCGCGAGCCGCGGCGCCTCCCGACGGCGCCGTCGCCGTGACGGTTTCGGCCCCGAGACAACGGCCGCTCGTGTCCGGCCTCCGCGTGTTCCTAGGGCACAGCAAGTCCGGCTTGGGGAGGCCTGCATCCAGCAGTGGATAGAGCATGGCTGGCGATGACGATCGTCCGAGCTGGGTCGTGCAGCTGCGGTCCAGCTGTGCGCGTGTCCGCGTGCGCGTGTCCGTCCGTGCGTGCGTTTATATAACGGCCGTGGTATGCTGGCCGCCGCCGCGAATGTAGGCTGCACAGATAAATAAATAAATACCGCCACACAAAGTATGCCGCCACTTACAAGTTCAGCAGGAAGGCTCGCGACACGTTTGCACCTCGACCTGCGTGCATGCCGGCGTTGGGTCACTTGGTGCACTCTGGTTTCTGTCTCCTCTGCAATGCGTTTGTTTTTGCACTGCTTTCTATTGGCTTTTTTTCAGTACTCATTTTGTCATTTTGGTGGATTTTGTCATTTGGGTGACAAGGACTTTGTCCTGGTGTCGTGAGATCTCACCTGGTCAAACTAAATCAGCTTGCGTTCCAGCGCTGTGCCAGGCCGTGTTCACGAATGAGACGCTGGGTGTTGGCGGTTGGTGTCGGGGGTTGGTGGAGCACGGGCGGAGCACCGCGAGCCGCGTGTCCGTGAGTCATGGAGCGGTCGTGCTGTCGGAGTGGTGCTTCAACTGTTTGCGCACTGCCATTACGCACCTGTCCGCCTGAGTTCTATTCCCGGCCAGTCGGCCTCAGTGGCGAGTGATATCTGAACCGGCCTCAGGACCCCAGCTTCACGAACCCGGACTGACCAGCGCGGTCAAGTACGGTCAAACAACCGCGGGGGGGGGGGCCCTCATCCAGCAGTAGATTGACAAATAGCTGTGTATTATATCCCTTATTATTTTTGTTGTCAGCGGATTTGAATGATTGGCTGCTCGGCATTTTACCGCTTGCAAATAATTACTCGGTTCTATTGCTTGGCCTGTCAATTATGGCTTTTATTGTTTTATTATTACAATAATTAGTGAAACATTCGAGGCCGAGAGAGCGGCAGCGTTCGTCTCCGAGTTCCCGTCTCACTTCACCGAGCGACGGCGGAGCGAGCGAAGGTCGCGCGGGTCGAGCGCGATGCGGACGCATCCAGGCTGGGTAGATGCGTGCGGCGCGGCTCTGCCAAGCCGTGCGAAAAACAAGCGGAAACCGCGCCGATCGAATCTCTCTCCGGCTTCGTTTTTTCAAGTTCCTTTGCAAGTGCGTCCCAGCGACGTAGAGAGACATCTCCTCCAGTGCGACCCGTGCGAGGGCTCGGCCCCCGCGGCCTCCGGGCGGGCGCGGCGAGGCGGGGCCGCGGGGGGCGTGCGGCGGCCTTGACCGTACGGCGCCGTGACCCCGGCGCGGTCCGAGTCATCCCCGGCGGGCTCTAAGCGGTCCCCTTGGCTCGGCGAGCCCATAAAACACGCGTGCGCAACCGCACATGCACACGCACGCACCCCCGCGCACACGCGCGCCAGAGAAATAATAAATAGAGAGGCCAGCATTCCTCCATTGTTGGAGCATTGTTTTGGCAGCAGCCGCGGGCCGGCAGGCCGGGTAATGGCCACTGCTGCCGCCGCTGCAGCGCGGGACTTGACGGGACTTTCTTTTGCACCATCGCAGATTCCTTCGCGTTGGCAGGGGGTGGGGGGCGGCACGGGGTCGCGAGTCTGCGGCCGTCGTGGCCGCCCGCGGTCGCTCAAAGGGCGCCGCTGTGCGCGCGCGGCCCGACACTGGCCCATTCTCCCGCCTCGCGGCCTCTCGCATGCCGTGGCGCCGTGCGGCCCGCGTGCGACCCGCGTGTGTGTGTGCGCGCGCCTGCGTGTGTGTGCGCGTGGTTCGGCGTGTGTGTGTGTGGGGAGCGGTAGCCCAGTGGTCTACGAATCTGGCGACCCGAGTTCGAATCCCGCTCACGGCCAACACCGGTGACGATTTTCTGAAACCGGTCCTGGGCCTCCCCTAGGTCGACTCAGCCTCAATTATGGCTTTTATTGTTTTATTATTTCAATAATTAGTGAAACATTCGTCTCTGAGTTCCCGTCTAGTGGTGTGTAAACATCGCCACTAGGGAGACAAAGGCGGCGGGCGTGGTGCTGGTCACCCACCCCCTCGTGTGCCGTGTCGACCTTCATAGGTGCTACTCGCTAACGGCACTTGACCCTACAGTCTGTTCAGGCTATACGGGGGATCTTTGTCTTTGTCCGCGCAGTGGTGTCGAAAGCCCTCGCGCGTGCATCTGTCGGTGAGCGCACAATCGTGCGTTTGTGCATGTGTGTGCATACTGCAGCGTGTGTGTCATTGTGCGTGGGTGCGTTGTCCTGGGGTGCGTATGGTTGCATAGTTCAGCGTGTGCGGCTGTGCAGTTCAGTGTGTGGTAGCAGGTCTATAGAGTTTAGTGTGTGAGCACGGGTGTGGGTGGGGGTGCAGAGTTTAACGTGTGTTGTAGACAAATGAATCCCTCATGTAATTCAAAGCGCTGAGCTGCACTCGAAGCCGAGCAAACTGAATTCGAATCCGGGGCAGCGATATCCGAGTGGCTTTCGGGTTTGCCGTCTCCCGCTTCACCCACCCGCATTGACCCCGTGAGGTGGCGGCCGTGGGGGTCATTCCACCCGAACCCTCATCACGGCGCCCATCGCGACGCCGATCACCGCCGGCTCGGGAAGTCGGGGAGCGGAGACGGCGGCGCGCTGACCGCGGCGCCGCGGCCCCGGCCCCGCTGATTTATACGCGGCACGTGTTTCCGTCGTCTGACGTCCCGAATTCTCCGAGGCGGCGAATCCGAGCCGGCGTCCGCGGCCCGGCGCCCCATCGCAGCGTCGCCGCCATGTGGCCCATCGCGTTCGCTCTCGGAAGCTAAGCGGGGCCGAGCCTGGATAGCGCCGGGTGGGTGACCGCCGCGCGCCAACGCGTTATCTTAGGGCTTGCAGGGCGTCGTGGCTCGCAGCGATGGAATTCGGGACATTTTGCGTTTGAGATGCCGGCCCTCTCTGTAGTGGCGACTTGGGGAGAGGCGTCGTGTGTGGTCCCGGCCTCCGCGTCGGGGGGCCGTCGCGCAGACTCGCCCCCTCGCCCGCTCTCCGCCCGCGTTGCACTTGCTCGCGGCGACGCACGGCTCGCTTTGCTCGGGCGGCTTAGCGACGCACGACGGCACGGAGCTCCGCAGCTTCCTCTAAACCCGGCCACGAGTGGCGGCGGCGGCGGGGGCGCGCGCTCACCTGCCCCAACACCCCGTCGTGGTCGCGGCTCGCTCACAACTATTTAAAGAAAGACTGTTTACGTTACGCCGGGCCCCATTACGCTATCTCGCGCCGCGCGGAAACGTAAACGCGAGCGGAAACGTAAACGCGCGCGTCGCGGCCGGGGCGGCGGGGCCGCGGGGCGAGAGGCGCGCGGCGCGCGCCGAGCACTCTGCCGCGCGTCGTCCATCTCCCCGCGCGTCGCGTCACCCTCCTCGCGTTCCCTGCCGGTGATTCACGACTTGGGATTTTTTGCGCGCGAATTTTTTTAATTTTTTTTTTCCTAACAAAAAATACACGTATATGCGCAGCAACGCGAAAGAGTGGGGAGAACGACAAAAAAAATGTTTTAATAAAATACATTCCGCTGCACACCCCCCTCCCCCCGCCCGGAAAAATGTGCTCGCGTGTAACGTGTTCCGAGCGCGAGCACACACAGCACCCGCGCTGATTTATGGAGCGCGATTCTTCCAGATAGTGCGCCGCCGTGGGGAGCCGGGGGGGGGGCTGTGTGTGCGGGTAGTCGGCGCCACGTGGAGGCAGGCTGTGGGTGCTGGCTGGCAGTTGGGTTGGTGCCGGCGGTGCGGATGGATTGATTGCGCGTGCGTGCGTGCGTGTGTGCGGGGCAAGCGCCGGACGGTCTTGAGAGCGACGGGACGTGCCGCGGTGGCCGCGTCGCTCGCTTGGGTTCGCGATGGCCGGTAACCGCGAAGATGCGGATTTGAGCCGCCCCGCAATCCTCTTCTTCTTTTCGATTCTTCGAAGCGTGATGACAGTTTCACATTTATTTTCACAGTTCTTTGTATTTTTATTGAACTCTGCAAGGTCTTTTGAGCTGCAGAGGTTGGGTAGTA
>JAZEWU010000038.1:517885-528435 GCA_036362915.1 Geotria australis | reverse complement strand
AGATTCACAACGGCTTGACCAGCTCTCCCCCACACCCCCCTCATTGGGCTTCCTCCTCCTACAAGGCCGCCTCATCCCCTCACCCCCCATCCCCGTCAGCTTGCCCCCCCTGCCTTGCCCCTGGCAGGGGGGGCACCCTGCCTTGCCCCTGGCAGCCCCCTCCTGCATTAAGCCCATGCGTGAGCGGGTAACACACGCTCATGAACGCAGAAGACAAGGGCTTCACAAATATTTGACCCGTAAAATCCCTCGAGATGGAACCTCTCGTTTTTGAGCGCGTCCGACACTCGGTCTCGGTCGATCTCCCAGCGGCGTTTAAATCACACGGCAGAAAATCACCCCAACGAGCGTGTAGATTTTAACGGCGTAAACCTCCGGTGACCAATTCCACGTTTGTTAACATCGCGTCGTCTTGTTGTAAACGTTGCTGCCTGATGCCCACCGCTCGCCGTGAGAGGAGTCAGTCAGTCACGGGGTGGGGGGTGGAAGACGTGGGGTGTGGGTAGGGGCCTCCGTTGCCTTTCGTGGGCCTGGACCGCGCCAGTGTGGCCCATTTCCCGGTCGTCACGGAAACGCGGCAACAGAGACGCGGGGACACCTCGCGCCACGGTGTCGGGGGCCCGGGTGCCGGGCCGCCCCTCCGGCATCGTCGCGTGACTGGCACGGTCCCGTGTGTGGCGAATAAACCGCGGCCCACTCCTGCCCATTCCGAACCCCCGGGTTCGTAGCCCGGCACCCGGGTTCCCTCCGTCCCGTGCGCTCCAGGCTTAGTGCCGTCGCGCCGCCTGCACGCTCGCGGGCTGCGCCGTCAACCCCGTCGTCTCCCGCAGCGGGGCGGCGGGTGATTTACGCGGCCGTGGCGCGGCCCCCGTGCGCTCCGGTGGCGGCGGCCCTCTACAAAAACACCGGGCAGACTTTGAACGCGGAAAAAAATATTCTTCGATTCTTCACTTTGAATGGCCGTGGCATTCGGCAGAGCGTGTGCGTGCGTCCTTGTGTTACAAACCCCCCTCCCTCCCCACCCAGTATATAATAGTAGTAATAATAATACCGTGAGCTTGAAAAGAAAATAGAAGCCCTATCCAAGTGGCAAAATATTGATTTGGTTTGGATGCTGCAGAGGGGCCATTGATGGGGCTGGAATGGGGCCTGGTGGGAGAGAGGGAGAGGAGGGAGAGGGGACGTGGAGACCGGGAGGGTGCGGGGGTGGGTGGCTGCAGAGACTGTGGAAAGTGGAAATATGCGAAGAGGGCTTTCAGATTTGACGCCAATCTCGAGATAAATCAGCGCTGTGTGGCCACAGCCTCGCGAAAAGGCCACTTAAGCGCAAAAGTTGGCAAGGCCTCGCTGAAGAACGCCGAGTTTTGGCACGGCCGCCGGACGGGCAGCAGCCGCCCGCACTGTACGTAAGTGCGCCCAGTGAACGACGCTAGCGTTTAGAAGCTATCTCAGGGGTGTCGTGTTTCGTTCTAAACTCCCCGTTACCGTCATCCTTACTCCCGTCTGCGCGTTATAAAACGCATTTATAACCCCGTATTTTAACACAAGAGTTGGGGTTGCGTCGTCTTATAATCCGGTAGTTGCACGCGTGACCGTGTTTGTGCACCGAGCCTGGCGCAGGCGCCACGGTGATGTTGCCGCCAGTTAGTGGCGAACGGAGGCCGTCATTGAGCGGGTGTCTCGCTGTGCGGGGGGCGTACGGGGCACAATGCACGCCTCGCGGCGCTTCATCTCTACGGAGCTCTTTGCGAGATTCGCGTCACGTGAAGCGGTCGGCACGCACAAGCTGATCGATGCGCGTTTGTCGCGAACGCGCGAATCGATTTTGGGTCATTTGATATAAATCGTCACGGGCCTGGGATCAAACCATCAACAACGTTGAACTATTCTCACGTGTATTACTTTACACGAGGACACAGGCACGCGTCTTTAGGAAGAAAATCCGCGTCGAGCTGTCAAGTTCTGGTTCGCCGTCGCGAAAGTTTTCACCACGGTTGAGCGGCGTCCCTCACGCGGATCAGCCATGCGTGTCTCCTCACATGCCTCTTTGCTCCGTCAGCCTCGGCGCGCGCATCGTCGGCCGCGGTTCAATCCGCCGCTGGATGTCGGCCTCCCGAATCCGCCGCCATCTCTCGCGATGCCGTGATGCAATATCGCACCTGGCTCCGGCTGACGAGCCCACGGCATCGCCGCTTGCTCCTGACGGGCGTCCTCTCGGACACGTTCCATCCCTTGGCTGCCACTCCATCGTCAGCCTTGACCCTCGTCCAACATCTCTACGAGCCGTGACGCGTCCAGTCCGAGCCCGACGCTGCGGACGATGTCGTCAACCCGAGCCCGTTCTCTAACCGCGCGCTCCTCTCTCCGTCTCGCAGCTATTCCCAGCGCGCGCGCTCCTCGGCGAGCGTTTCGGCGTCTGTTACGTGTTCCGCGTTAACGTCCGCGTTTCTGACGCGGACTCTCGGCTCCGGCCGCGGGTCACACCGAGAGCGTCTCCCCGCCGCCCGTACCCCTCGAAGCGGCGGCGAGGGCGCAGCGACACAACTTCAAAGCGGAACGTGACCGCGATAAAAAAGAAAAGAAAAAATACGCGGAGTGAAAACGCCGCCGTGTGTTTTGTCGTCGGCGTTTCGCGGCCGGCGACGGCCGCATGAACGCCGGGTCTGTGCCGCGGCAAGATGGTGACAAACTGACAGATTCCGCCCGCGGGCGACTTGGCGGCCGTGCCAGGGCGGTGCGCGGGCGAGCGTGAGCGGCCCCTCCGCCGAGGAGGAGGCCCCGCCACCGGCTCGTCCCGTGCGCCGCTCTCTCCCTCGCCTGTCCGCGAGAGTTTTAATTGCTTGTGACGGCAAGCGGTAAAATTTGCTCACGGCGGTTTGGCTGAAACCTTGTCTGAAAACAAAGCGGGAGTCGAGACAAGCGCGGTGGTGAGTGTACGTTGTAAAATAGTTGAGATATTTTGGTGCGGTTTTTTTTCGTGCAGATTTTTTTTTTATTGGAGCAGAAACCAACCTTGAGTGTCACCTGTGAAGTCGAGCAGGCCGCTGTGATCGGTGCGGCGAGGGACGTTGAAAAAAGTCGAGGTGGCTCGGCGGCCCGCAGGCTCGTGAGCCGAGCCGTCACCGCCGAGATCCTGGGTTCGAATCCATTCGAGAGACGGCCAAACGAGACCCAGATATTCAGGACTGACAAACACAAAAGTCAGACAGACAGCCTGACAGAACGCGAGAGAGGTGGGGCGACGCGAGCGGACGAGCGCGTGCTGCGTGCGTGCGAGCGAGCGAGCGTCGCCACGCGCTCACGGCACCGCGCGGTTGGCCTCGTTCCAAGAGTCCGGTTCCGCATGCCCGGGGCTCCCTGGTGCATTCGCTACAATCTCATTACTCGGCGTGACCTGACGTGGAGAAGAAGGTACGCTATATTCCATACACGTTCGAACCGTCCGTTGGTCCCGCACGGATGACGCGCGGCCGTGCGGTCCGCGCGCGACATCTGCGGAAGACGTGTCCGCCGCGGCGCTTAGGAATTTGTGTTTTATAGCTCCTCTCGTAGCCTCACTCATTCATTGTCAGAAACCGCTTAATCCTGTACAGGGTCGCAGTGAGCAGGAGCCTATCCCGGCAGACACAGGGCGAAAGGCAGGGCTATACCCAAGACAGGACGCCAGTCTATCACAGGGCACGGGGGCAATTTAGTCTGCAGCCCAATCAACCTGTGCAGCAGCATGTCTTTGAACTGTGGGAGGAAAAACCCACGCGGACACGGGGAGAACATGCAAACTCCACACAGAAAGGCACCCGAGTAGGGATTCGAACTCGGGATACCTTGCTGTGAGGCAGCAGCACTACTCACCGCTACGCTACTCCTCTTCTAACCGGTTTGGAATAAAAATAAATAAATTTACAAGTAATTACAGTGGCATTTTTTTATCGCCACAATTCTCGCTGAGTCGCCGTCTCTGTGAGAGAGCGGCGCCGCGCACAGGCGACCGACCTCAAACCGCGGCGACCCGCACGGGCGGCACGCGCCGGGCCGCCGCGAGGCAGCGGGCGGCACGCAGGGCACGGGGCCCGCTCGCGGCGAGCGCCGCACGGCGGCCACGGTCGCGGCGACGACGGCGGCGGGATGGGGCCCAGGCCGACGGGCCGTTTGGGCGGCGTGCCCGCCAGCGGGACGCTCGCCAGCCCTCGTCAGCGGCCCGGCCGCGTTTGTCGGTGACCGTTAAACAAACCCCCGTCGCCGACACAACGGGCGCCGTGTGCCGCGCCCGTTTGATCTCCCGGCCGCGCGCGGACCCACCCCCCCACCCCCGACGCGTCGCGGACAAGATAATTTTACGCCGCGCGGCCCCCGAGCCGTCCCCGCGGCCGGCGATCATGAAAGCCGAAACGCCGCCGTCGCGTTCCGCCGGCCCGGCCCGGGGAACAAGCGCGCGCTGTCTGCGCCGCTCGCGCTGTCTGCGCCGCTCGCGCTGCGACACGAAACCGGATCGCGGGGCGAGGCCCGGCTCCGGGTCGGGATCCGCGGCGCGGACAGCCGAGACAGGGCCGGCTTTTGTGTCGCGTCGTCGCCGTCGCCGCCGCTATCGTGCCCGGGCGACCGCGGCTGGCCGCCGCTCTCCACCTTGTAGTGGCATCAAAGAGCGCCGCGGAAACGCGATACCCGGTGCGCTGGCGGCCGCCACGGGGAACGTTGTTCCGGCGAACGGCGACCGGCCGGCGGGCGCGTTGGCGCGATGGAGTGACAACGCGCGTCCGGGCTAGCGGCCGGTGCCCGCCGGCGTGTGCCCGCTAACGTGACTCTCTCCCTTCTGATACATTTCCCTTTTCTTGAGATGCGGTCGTATTCGTTTAGTTACGGACCATCGTCAATCCGGTGCTGGATGAGAACTTGCCGATTCGCATTCCTGCCGAACGGCTGCGGAGCGCCGCGGCGGACCCCGCCAGCGCCACGCAAATCAGCTCGACGCCGCGGGTTTTATTGCGCACGGAAATAAAACTCGGAAATGTGTGAACGAGTCAAAAGCCCAATAAATTGTTTGGTTTTTCCTCGGCGTCTGCGCGCGTGTCGGCGGTGGGGTGCGTTGCCCGCGCACAGCGAGCGTGTTAACTGGCACGCGGTCCACCGCTCGTGTTACCCGCGCTGCGTCCGAGCGGCGCCTGTGGTGGAGGTTCAGCGATGGCCTCTCATCGGAACCGGATCGTTGCGGCCCATCCAGTACGCGTGCTCGGCCTGGTGTGGGTTTCGGCCTGCGCTCGTTACGTGCGGTCTGTGGGCATTGACGCGACCGGCGGAAGAGGTCGCGGTTCTAATCCGGCAGGCCGCCCCGACTAATGCCGCGGTGTGTATTCGCAGTGGACGCTAAACAAACTGACATCGTTTGACATTAGTTAGGCCACGCGTGCCGCGTGCGCATTAGTGATGGGTAAACAAAGGTGGTCGGGCGTGGTTCCGTCCATACCACGCACTCGGGTGCCGGATTGGACTTCGCAGGTTCTCGTCGCCAGCACTTGCACTCACAGCCTTTGTAGCTTGAGCCGGGTCGGGGGCGGTCGATCCGCCATGCTGCCCGGCGTATCGCAGGAAGCCCGCTTGCAGAGTTCGCAAGCTCGCCGGGCATTTTCTGCCGTAATAATAACCATCTATCCTTCTCTCTGACGGTTATGACGGCGGTGAGCGCGGCCATCCGAGCTCGGGGTCGTTTAAGCATCGAGGTCGTCTTGGCGTCGAGGTCGTGCCGCCGGCTCTGATCGGCGTCCTCCGGTCGTGGCCCACGTGTGACCCCCAGATCTCCGCGACCTCACGCCGACCCGTGTGACCGTCTCTCCGTGCGCGCGTTTGTCCGGCAGGCGTCCCGAGCGCCGGCGGGCTGGCGGGCACGCTGGCGGACGGGCTGCGCCACCTCGAGGGCGCGGTGGGCGACCGCGTGCGCGGGCGCCGGCACACCGCCAACGAGGACTACAACGTGGAGGTGCTGCTGGCGGTGGACGACTCGGTGGTGCGCTTCCACGGCAAGGAGCACGTGCAGAACTACCTGCTCACGCTCATGAACATCGTGAGTCCGGCGCTTGTGACGCTCGCGGTCGTGCGTCGCTCCTCCCGCGACGCCTCCCTCCGCGCGCCTGGCAGCTGCCGTTGCGGTTGAACGCGCGGGATTCGCAGCTGCCTGCGACGCAGGTTCGGTGTCGTGGGGCCGCGACGAGCTCGGTTCCGCGCCTCTGTGTCCGCGACTCGTCCCTCACCGGGCGTGGGATTTGCGTGTGAGCTATGAATTGTAGTTTGTACTTCTTCTTCGCGATTCTTCGAAGCACGATGGTCAGCTTCTGGACATCGTTGTCTTTCAGCTCGGCCTCGAAGTGTTTGATAGAATTCGCAGGCAATACCAAGTATTACCTGACAGGGATCGCGACGTGAACGCTTCTACCTTGACCCCGGGTTTTCACGGTTCATCATCAGGCATCCTAGTGAAGATGCTTCCAACGTGGGAGGCGAAACGTCGTGAGGGAGAGCGCTCAGTGACACGGCTATCCCGAAATAACACTCCGAAGAGCAGCAACCATCGTGAATTGTGAGACGATTGTTGATGCGTGTTGAGAACTTCCTTTCTGAAGTTTTCGCCATGCGTCCGTCTCCCCTCGCCGCGTAATCTCGCCGATGAAGATGCCCGCCGTGTTAGCGCGGGGGAAAGCTGGAGAGACGAAACGCTCAGCACGCAGCCCGGCTTGGAAACCCGCACGGGGGTTTGGTTCCGCTTCCGTTGCCAGCGCGCATACTTGCGATGCGTACGCCATCGCTGGCAGCGCGCGTGCGTTGGCGGAAACGGCCGATCTGGAAAACCACACTCGCCTTTAAAGCCGCTACGACATCCAAGTGTTCCATTATTCGCTTTACTCGTAGCAGCTCCCGGTCCCTAATCTCCCGGCTTCAGTCAGGTGCCTCGGCCGTAGAGCGAGTTCAGATCCTTCTATGGGTTTGTCTCGACCCATCGTTCCTCCAGGGAGGCTAAGGCAAGTACCACTTTGCAGAGAAGTTAGGAGTGTTTGACCTATGAATAATAATTATATCGTGCACATATGTGTTCAATGTCAAAGGGATTAATTGGACAAGAGAATGACTTAGAAGCGCGAGGAATGTGCAGAGAGGCGGAGGAGGCATTCAGGCGGTTAGCAGGCGCCAACATTGCCACAAGTGTGTTATCGGCCAACTAAATTAATGAGTGGTTTTTTTAAGTTGTTGGAGGAAACGCAGAACAGGGGGAGAGAACACACAAACTCCACACAGAAAGGCGCCCAAGGTGGGAATCGAACTGCCTCGGGCAAGACCGTTCTTTCTGTGAGGCGCAGGTAGAGTAGACACGCTTCATTGCCTGCGAGCAGCAGGAGCTCACGCCGGCCGTCGCTGCGCACCACCAGCCAAGCGCCGGTGCCGTCCCAGGGCCGCGAGCCACGCGCCCCCGACGCCCGCTACAGTTTCACCACCTTTCAATATATTCGAAGCAGCCTTAATCATTGTTCCTTTGTTTTTTTTAAAAAAAAATTCATTGTTGACATGCCGTTTCTTCGAGGCCCTTGTGCAGCGCTTTGTGACCCTCGGGTGAAAGGCGCTATATAAAACGCTATTATTATTATTATTACCCACACCTGCGGCGCCCGCTAACGAGGGGGGCCTTACGTGTCAACGAGGGGGGCCTTACGTTTCAACGCAAACAGCGTGTTGTTCGCGAGAGCGGCGCGTTGCCGCCGGGATTCCGGAGCAGCGCGTCGCAGACGAACAGAGTGTTCCTTTAAGAGGAAATCTTTTAGTGTTGTTTCGACTTTGTGGAAGTGATGGATGCCACCTGAGGTGGAAAGTGGCTCGGAGGGGGAAGACGGATCTCCGGTGGCCCCTGATTGACTCGTGTAAAACCCCCGACAGGATATTATTATTATAGTTCTCTTGTGACGTTCCCCACTCCCTGCCCCCCTTCCCCGCCTTCCCTCCATTCGTAATTATATTCCAATCGTGCTGTCGGCACCGCGTCGCGAGACGGAGAGAGACGTACG
This sequence comes from Geotria australis, assembly GCA_036362915.1. Classification (NCBI taxonomy): domain Eukaryota; kingdom Metazoa; phylum Chordata; class Hyperoartia; order Petromyzontiformes; family Geotriidae; genus Geotria; species Geotria australis. The sequence continues at coordinate 520,393 of JAZEWU010000038.1, read as the reverse complement.
GCCAGCGGCGCGTCGCGCTGCATCGCAGAACTGCCGTCATCTTTTTGTAAACCTATAACGCAACTGTGGTTCTGTGATGGGGGGGGGAGCGAAATGAAAACTCTTAACGTGACTCGCTCGGCGATATATTTTCGCCAGCCGTGAGTCGCGCCGCACCGGTTGTAACTCGTGAAACGATTCCACGCCGAGCCCTGAGCCGGCAGAATTATAATCACAGTGGTAATATAATTTGTCTGTCCGGCGAGGTCGCGGTGAGTTTCGCGCACGCTCGGCTGGCGCGCGTGTGCGTCGGATACATATTGTAACGCTCCCTCCGCCGCTCCCCTCGCTGCTCCTCCCGGGCGCACACGCGTGTTTGTGTGTGTGCGCGTGCGCGTGCGCGAGGAACGGCGTGTGCTCGCCCGTGCGTCCGTCTGCCCGTGCCGGCCCGCGCAATTATTTTTTTCGCGAATCGTTCGTAGGCCGCGGCTCCGCGCGCGCATCATCGTCGCTGCCACATTCCACGGCGCTGCTTGTCAGAGCGGCTTAGTTTCCATCTCTGCCGCCGGAACTCCGCGTTCCCTCGCGGCGCCCTTTAGCGATGCCCCCTCGCCGCCGCCACTCCGTAACCTTTTTCAGATGCTCGCCAGCGATGTCCCGCTCGCTAGCGATGTCCCGCTCGCTCCGTAGCGTTCCCTCCCTCGCAACCGTGCGCCGCCGCGCCGGGTTATGCGTCACCGCCATCTTCGTCGTCGCTGTCAACGCTGTCATCCACCGTGCCTGTATGCGTATTGCCATCATCATCATCATTAACATAGCCTTCGTATCCCATCCCCAGCCGTGTGTCATCACTGTCATTATCGTCACCGCGTTGTCATCACCATCATCATCATCATCGCCATCACCATCGTCAACATGAAGATAAGCTTCATCTGCCATGTCCAGCTGTGTGTCATCATCGTCATCATCGTCACCGCGTTGTCAAGATGATGTAGTGAGGATAGTGACGCTGCTGGTGCTCGGCAGCGGCAGTGGATGTGTTTACTGTTGTCGTGTTTGCGGTTTTCCAGGTCCGTTCTATTTCCGTCCATGTTTGTCCAAAGCACTTGTTTTGCACCCAGCGCTGCACGCCCGAAAGTAAATAACCGATTCTTTAATTTGCCCCGTCTTTAAAAATATCTCCTTGTGTAAATAGAGGCTTTCAGAGTCTGCCCTTGGCGGGCGGCTAGCGGCGCTGGCGGAATGGGCCGAGAGGGGCACTCAGCCGGTGCGCCGGCCAGGGGGCCACTCGAGCGTTGCCATCGCGCGGATTGTGCGAGCCAAGCGTTCGGGTCTTCTTCTTCTTTGCGATTCTTCCAAGCACGATGGTCAGCTTCTGGACATTGTTGTCTTTCAGCTCGGCCTCGAAGTGTTTGGTAGAATTCGCAGGCAATACCAAGTATCACGGGTGCGGCCCCGCGAATGGCTTGCGCACCCCTGCCACCGCTGGTGGAAAAGACACCTCTAGGGGGTATTTAGCCTGCTCTTCCACACTGACCGGACACTTTTTATCCCACCATAGGTGACCTGCCAACGGGCTGGTGTGCCGTCTACGGTGCCAGGTGGACAGAGGTGGCGTGGCTAGGTGTGGAGACAAGAAGCCGCCCCATAGATTCGCCTGCGCGGCAGGAGATGGAAAAAATGCCGTTGTGAAACGAACATTTTCTAAAATTAAATATTCGTGATTTGGCACTGCAGCTGTACAACTTGGGCCGAGACCGAGCTAGAAACTTCCCTCTGTGGAAGGAGGTCGGGAGGGAGGTTTCAAAATGTCAGGCTTTTTTGCAAAGTGCCCCCTACGTGAACATCAAAACATTCAACGTATTTGGTCTGGTAATGATCAATGAAATACCAGTTTTTCGGGTCTCAAGGTGGGCCACGGGGTGGAAATCTGCCCCGATCGCTACCCGTCGATTCCCCCGTCGAATCCCGCGTCGAGTCCCGCGTCAAATTCCTCGGTGCGGGACCGGGGTCGATCGCGCCGTCCCGCCCGGGCGTCGCGCTCCTCGTGCGCTCGCCGCGACCCCGCTGACCCCCGGGAGAGGAGGCGCTCCAGTTGGACGGAGATGAAACGGCCGCCTTGGAAAAAGTACATTTTCCAGATCACATGAGACTGTCAGCAGGTGCGGAGTGGAGCATGTGTGAGAGCGCGCCAGGGCGCGTGCGTGTCTTTGTGTTCGTTGGCGTATGTCTGTCTGCGATGGTGTCTGACCGCGTGCGTATCCGCGTGTGTCTCGGAGTGCCTGGCACAGCCTCGGTGGTGATGTCACCTCCACTCAGTGCACGCCGCTTGCTAAGTGCACTACTGCGGTGCCGCGAGCTTTTAGGAGCGGTCTCTGTTTTGAAGAGCGGTGCCCCGTCATCCCAAACACACACGTTTCATTCCAGCGCTTAAGATTGATCCGACCGTTACCGTTTACACGCGGGGTGGGGGACGGTGGCGCAACGGTTAGCGCGCCACGCGACTATAAACTACTACAAACTCGCTGA
>JAZEWU010000038.1:495460-507647 GCA_036362915.1 Geotria australis | reverse complement strand
CAGGAGGACAAGTGCGGGGTGTGCGGAGGAGACAACTCGCACTGCCGCACCGTCAAGGGCACGTTTACGCGCACGCCCAAGAAGCCTGGTGAGACGCGGGATCCTCCCACGCGCGCACGCGCGCACGCACACGCGCGCGCGCATACCGCTAGCATTGCTGGACGTGGTGTGCCGGGTGCGGAGATAATTTCAGGTTCCCCGGTAGACAAACAGCCGGCACACCAGTAACACGGTGACCTGGGTTGTATTCCCCACGCGATGGCCAAGACGCCCGGTTCCCGGGAGCGGAGGTCCCGTCTCTCTGCGCTCGACGCTCAGCGGGTCGAGCCGACTCGCACTCCCAGCCGTGGTCTCACCCACTCTTCTCACCCTCCTTCCGCTCTCTCTCTCCTCTCACTCTCCTTATCTCTCGCTCCGCTCCCGCTATAAATCCCACTCCGTCTCTCCCCCTTGCTCTGGCTTTCCTTCTCTCTCTCTCTGTGCCTCTCTCTCTCTCCCCCACTTTGCTTCTATGGAAAGTACATTGCATGTGGAAGCCGTGATGTATTTTTGGAATGTGATCCATTACTCCCCAAGTGAATGACATTTATAAATAAGAAAGAAAACAAAACACGCCAGATGTGGCCCGGCTTGGAAAATACCCGGAAAGTTGTTGGCGGTTTCGTAAAACCATCCACAAACCAAATTAACAACACAACTTTTGGGAGCACTGGTGGAAGGAAATCTCAATGCTTCAATTACAGAGAGAAAGACGTATATATACACACACGGATATAGCAATAATACAAATGTAATTAGATATAGACAGACAGATGGACAGACGCATAGAAAGAGATCGACAGATAGAAAGACAAAGATCCCCCGTATAGCCTTAACAGATTAGGGTCAAGTGCTGTTAGCGAGCACCTATAGAAAGACACACAGCTGGACAGACACAGACAGGCAGATGAACATAATAAACACATTGTCTGAAACGGCTTGCCTTTTGGCAACACTTGGCTAAGGCTGTTAAGACCAGGCTATAAAGCAAACGGTCTCTGGTGTGGGCCAATCAGGTTCAAGGACAATACTTAGATTATGAAAATATTTTGTTTGCATGTTTTTGCCCCAAGCGTGTGTGGCTTCTTGCAAACTGTTTGCTGTTTTTTTGTTTTATTTGCTGTTTTAGGAGCGTAACACTTGTATTATCGCCGTAGCGGTGAGTAAGGGCTGCCGCCTCACAGCAACGTCCCGGATTCGAATCCCGGCTCGGGTGCCTTTCAGTGTGGAGTTTGCATGTTCTCCCTGTGTTCGCGTGGGATTTCGCCAGGCACTCTGGTTTCTTCTCACACACTCCAAAGACACGCTGCTGCATAGGTGAATTGGATTACGAACTAAATTTCACCCAGTGCCCTGTGATGGACTAGCGTCCCATCCTGGGAACAGCCCCGCCTTGAGCCCTGTGTCTGCCGGGACAGACTCCGGCTCACCACAAACCCTGTACATGATTAAGCGGTTTCTGACGATGAATGATGAGTGACCTACCCAAAGACCCGAGGCGTTAAGCAGCCATCGGCGAGCAGCACTGTCAGAGTTGTAATCGATAAGCGTTGACGCGGCTGTCCGGAGCTACGGCTTTGGGGAATCGCGGATCACATTCCACGACGACGTCATGCAGCGCGCACGCCGTGAACTTTCCGTTGACGCGGGGACGAGAGAGAGGAGCGCTCTGCTCCCTCCCTTCGCATCTCTTCCCCGAGCTCTCACAACAATAACCTCGCTCGATTCCAAAAACCTGTCAACTGTTATCCGTTACAACTTGGCTTGCGCTGAATGTTGCTGGCCGCTCGGTGTTTCTGGCCTATGATCGGGCGCCGTTGGAAGACGGCCGCTCGGTGTGACGCCGGTGCGTTTGTGCCGCCGCAGGTCTCCTCAAGATGTTCGACATCCCCGCCGGAGCGAGGCACCTGCTGGTCAATGAAGCGGAGGCCTCGCCCCACAACCTGGGTAACTACCGCACCCCCTTCCCTGGTGCCACAGTGAACTGTGAACTCCACACCCGGTGTCAGACCGGGCGGAGGTTCCGTCTCGACGATGAGAGGACATCCTTGTGAGTGAAGCACTGGTGCTCCCTGCTGGTCCACACAAGGCACTGGTGCCCTCGGCTGACCCTAAGGGTGCCCGTGACCTAAGTAGTGAGTGGCCAACGGTGCGGTAGCGCATTGGCCCTGGTGCGAGGCAGGAAATGGGGCCCCCTTTCTGTGTTCCCACCGCCCCTCTTCGTAGTACGGCGCCTGCCCCCCCCCCCCGGCTTCTCCGGCCCGTGGTCGGCCCTAGTGTGGTGGCAGCGATCGGCTGCGTGTCATTCCAAAAACACGGAAAGGGTCAGGGCGGGCCACCCGGCCCCCACGGAGGAGTTACCGCCACGCCAAGTGCGGTTTTTTTTCGGCCCGTTAACCAAAAAAATATGTAAATCTCAAGATGTTTTCCCATAGTTTTTCACTGACGTTCACATTCCTGAGCCTAATTTTGTCTTTGTGCTGCTTTTTTTAGAAAATAATTTTCATTCTTATTTTTAAGTCTGACCCACGGGCACACACACACCCACACACTCCACACAACCTTTAACATACTTCTGGGGCAAGTACTGTTGGCGAGCACCTATGCAGGATGGCACACACATACATACACACACAACGAGCAAAGGTTTGGCACTTTATCTTTATTGACAGCCCTCACCCCCTGCTAGAAATTCCACATTCCCATAGCAGGGGACCAGTACATCCATACCAATACCTCCAACAAAGTTGTAATCATTGCATCATCATAGTTATCTTGTCACCCTGTTACAGACACGGCTGATGCAAAAACACCTTCAACTCTTGCTTGACAGCAGTACAAATAGAAGGACCAGAGGCGTCGTCTCCACGTTGTGAATGCGGCGCCACCGCCGAAGTTGACCCCCCGCCGCTTGTGCCCTTACAGCCGTGAAGAACCAGGCGACGGGGCAGTTGGTGCTGAGCGGGAAGCCGCGGGAGCGCGGCCCCCGCACGCTCATCGACCTGGGCCTCGAGTGGGACTACACGCTGGAGGACGGAAAGGAGTTCCTGCGCTCCACGGGGCCGCTACCCGAGCCCGTCGTGGTGCTGGTGAGTGCTGGGGTGTATGGTGGTGAGTGTTGGGGCGAGTGGTGGGGCGTGAGCGGTGGGGTGCGCGGTGTGGTGCGGTGTGTGGTGTGGTGAGTGGTGGGGTGTATGGTGAGTGGTGGGTGTTAGCAGTCTGTCAACACTGACACCCAACCACTGCCCTCCCCCATTCCTGCCTCATAATTTTGCCATCAGTTAATTACAAATTGCAGCCTTTACTAATAGTTGCTGTTCGGAGATGTTCTTTCGCGACATTTCGCCTCCCACGTTGGAAACATCGTCTAGTGATGATGCTTCGAAGGTGGGAGGCAAAACATCATGAGGGAGAGCACTCAGTGACACGGCTATCCCGAAAGAACAGCTCTGAAGAGCAACCATCATGAATCGAGCTGTGAAAACCTACATTAGCAGACTTTACTGTTTGAGGTTTTAGTCTGTTTTAGCAGCATAATCCAAGCGTTTCTTTTCATCAATGTGTACATATTTTTCACAGGTTTAGCTGATTATATCAAGATAGAACGAATACAGCTGTCTTGGATTGTTTTGTTACTTATTTTAGATTTGAGCAAAGCTATGTGTAGTTTTTTTAGTTGCCATAGCATTAGCCTGCAATCCAGAGGTCATGTAATACATTCCATCTCCCAGAGCAGCAGATGAACATGTGGTGGGGGGGGTATAGTGATGGGGGAACCGTGGTGGCTTCAACTAAAATGATCAACACATCTAGTTAATGTGGAAGTGTACTGATGTAGGTTTTCACGGCTAGATTCATGATGGTTGCTCTTCAAAGCTGTTCTTTCGGGATAGCCGTGTCGGGCGATCTCCATCTCTGCTTCGTCCAAGATCTGAGCGATCTCCATCTCTCGACACGGCTATCCCGAAAGAACAACTTTGAAGAGCAACCATCATTAATGTGGAAGTATAGGCCAAATACCTCCGCAGCCTTCTCTCCGCAGCGTTGTGCAGCGCTTTGTGACCCTCGGGTGAAAGGCGCTCTATAAATGCTCTTATTATTATTAGAGCCCAACGGAGGTCATTCGACCAACTAACTGGGTGTGATGCGTGGATGCACGTTTTCTAAGATGAACGGTTGTCGTTTTCTGTCAGATCCTGCCCCAGGACAACGAGACCAAGTCCAGCCTCTCGTACCGCTACATCATTCACGAGGACTCGCTGCCGCCCGTCAGCAACAACAACGTGCTGCAGGAGGCCGAGGGCTACGAGTGGGCCCTCAAGAGCTGGACGCAGTGCTCCAAGCCGTGCGGCAGCGGTACGCCAGCGCGCACACACACAGGGCGCCCGCGAGCGGATAAAGGGTTGCCACCTCCTTGGTCCGATACACAGCAGGGGCAACACCGCGTACGTGATTGTCATGCTCTATAAATATTATAATTATTATCTGTCTTTATGTTATTGACATGCCGTTCTCTCCACAGCCCTAGGCAGCACGTTGTGACCCTCGGGTGAAAGGCGCTCTAGATATGCTATTATTATTATTATTGTGACCCTCGGGTGAAAGGCGCTCTATAAATGCTATTATTATTAAACCGGCAACACCGTGCCTATGGAAGCTTTCACACGCGGAGAGTGAAAGCTTCCATAGGCACGCTACAAGCTGTGGCCCTAGTCCAATAAAAAAAAGATCCTCCCCCCATATAGCTTTAACAGACTGTGGGGGTCAAGTGCCGTTAGCGATCACCTATGAAGGTCGACACGGCACACGAGAGGGGGTGGTTGACCAGCACCACGCCCTAGAGGAGGCCCGGGACTGGTTCAGAAAATCGTCACCGGTGTGAGCAGGATTTGAACTCGGGTCGCCAGGTTTGTAGCTCAGCATAGGGCTAACCACTGAGCTACCGCCATAGTCCTAACCCCCTACCACCCGGCGTGCGCAGGCATACAGTACACCAAGTACGGCTGCCGGCGCAAGTCCAACATGAAGATGGTTCACAAGACTTTCTGCAACGGCAGCCGCAAGCCCAAGCCCATCCGGCGCCGGTGCAACCTGCACGAGTGCACGCAGCCCAGGTGACGCGCCGCCCGTGCCGCATCGCACGCCGATTCACCCACTCGTCCCTTGGCTCACCGCGTTACCTACAGAGGCTCGCTGACAGGTCACGGGACAGACCCAGGTGCCATTGGCCGCCTAACTGAGATGACTGGCCGGGGCACCACCTGTGCTCCCCACCGTGCCAGATTGCTGAGTTTTAGCCGCCCGGCGCTCGGCTCACTGTTGTTGTTGGAGGGCGACTGGCTCCAACTGCTCAGTAGCATCCTTCACGAACCTCCTCCAGAGGTCGATCTTGACACTGCCGGTACCAGTCATCGGCTAGTCCAATCATCTCCACGTCCTTCTGCACCGCATCAGTCCATCTCCTCTCCAGCCCGCGCCGTGCCCGTTTAGCCCCCTCTATCCGCCCACTAGCTCGCTCGCCAGATCGCGCATCGCCTGGCAGGCAGCGCGACCGGCGGCGCGAAAGACGTCCGCTGCGATGTTTGACCCTTGACCCGTCGTGCGATTGTCGGATCGTGGGGCAGGTGGGTGGCGGAGGAGTGGGAGCACTGCACCAAGACGTGCGGCAAGGCCGGGTACCAGATGCGCACGGTGCGCTGCGTGCAGGCCATGCACGACGGCACCAACCGCTCGGTGCACAGCAAGTACTGCACCGAGGAGCGGCCCGACACGCGGCGGCCCTGCGGCCGCTCGCCCTGCCCCGCACAGTGGCGCACTGGGGCCTGGTCGCAGGTGAGGCACGGGGGGGACGGACGGGGGGAAGGTGGTGGAGCTGAGGGGTGAGCGGTATGCGCGGGGCGGTAGGAGGAGGGGGTGGTGAGGGGAGAGAAAGGGCACAGACTTGGGGAGCTGAATGGGGAGGCATGGGGTACACAGAGAGAAGCGCATTGGGTGGAGGGGTGGCAAAGGCAAAGATCCGCCGTATAGCATTAACGGACTGTAGAGTCAAGTGCTGTTAGCGAGCACCTATGAAGGTCGACACGGCACGCGAGGGGGTGGGTGACCAGCACCACGCCTGGCCGGCTTTGTCTCCCTAGTGGGAATGTTTACACACCGCACTAGGTACTCATTTGAGGCTGAGTCGACCTCGGGGAGGCCCAGGATCGGTTCAGTAAAATCGTCACTGGTGTTGGCCGCGAGTGGGATTTAAACCCGGGTCATCCGGTTCGTAGCCCAGCGTGCTGACCACTGAGCTACCGCTCCCCACACACGTGGGAAACGAAACACACTGCAGAGCTGATCCTGGCCGCACCGCCAGGAGCAACTCTGCGCCGTATCCATCCCCGTAGCAGCTGCCGTCGCGTGACGAGCGCCGCGTAACGGCCGCGCGGGGTCTCTGTGCTCGTGTGCGGCAGTGCTCCGTGTCGTGCGGCGAGGGCATCCAGCAGCGGCAGGTGCTGTGCCGGTCCAGCGACAACTCAATCGGCTCGTGCGACGGCGACAAGCCGGACGCGGTGCGCGTGTGCCGCCTCGTCCCCTGCGCAGGTGAGCGGCCGAGACGCTCCGCGCCGTCGCGCCTACAGTCGCGCACAGGGACACGACGCGCACCCCCACGTAGTGTTAGCAGACTGTAGGGTCAAGTGCTGCTAGCGAGTAGCACTTGTGAAAGCCAGCAATGCACACGAGTGGATGGGTGACCAGCACCATGACAGGTTGCCATTGTCTCTCGAGTGGAAATGTTTACACACCGCACCAGGTAGCTATTTAGCGGCAGGGTGGCGCAGGTGGTAATATCTACGCCTCACAGTAAGAAGGTCTTGCCCGAGGCAGTTAGATTCCTGCCTCCGGCGACTGTGTAAAGTTTGTGTGGTCTCCCCCTGTTCTGGGTGGGTTTCCTCCCACAACTAAAAAACACTCGTTAATCAATTGGCTGACATCATAAAATACAAGAAGCAGTCAGTGTCTGGCGGGTTGGCACTGGCTGACCGCCTGGCTGACTACCCCCCCTCTCTGGTTTGCTTGTGCCTCCGTGTCTCGTCCATGACCAGGCATGGAATTTGCGCGCGTTATAAATTGTATCACTTTTATATTATTGTCAGAAATTTGAGGCCCCGTCGACTTAGAGGCAGCCCAGGACTGGTTAAAAAAATGGTCACTGGTGTTGGCCGTGAGCAGGAATCGAACTCGGGTTGCCCAGCTTCGTAGCGCAGCACGCTAACCGCTACATCACTGCTCCCCATGGACACACGCAGTCACGGAGACACAACTCCAACACAGAGCGGCTACCACACCTGGGAGAGGCTACCACACCTGGGGGAGGCTACCACACCTGGTACAGGCAATGGGGATTCAGCAAAATACCACTTCTCAAAACACCAAATACCTAACGTGACGGACACCACAACATGAACCCGAGACGCACGTAAACCTGCAGTGCGTTATTTAGAAACATTCCCCCGTTATTTATTTAACTTGACCTGCGTGTTTCGTCGGAGTCGTGTCGGTTCGTCCTCCACACAATAAACTACGGGCCGTGTTCGCGGTTCCGCAAGACCCCATTGCGATGTGGTTTCTCAAGCCCCGTCTTTGGCAGCCGACGCTAAATAAGACGCTTCCACCCGGATGGTGTGCTGGCACGCGGCACTGTCACGGGAGCATCTGATATGGACTCTCAAAACGAATTATACCTTTGCACTTTGCCACCTTATTCACTCATTGTCAGAACCGCTTAAACCTGTACGGGGTTGCGGTGAGCCAGAGTCTGTCCCGGCAGACAGAGTGCAAGGCATGGCTAATACCGAGGATGGGACGCCAGTCCATCACAGCCACCTTATTTGTTTAAATTCATCATGTTTGACCTGATGCGAATTTACGAGAACCGTTTAGTCTCGTATAAGAGTAATCTGGGTAACCAGAATCACAAAAGCAAAGCCAAACAAATAAAAAAACAACTATTACGCAAATATAAATATGCACAAAAGCAACCGTGTCACAGGAAATGTTGAAAATACGGTACAAACATAGATGTAGCATAAGTCAGCATTCTCAAATTTGTTTGTACCGTATTTTCGACATTTCCTGTGACACGGTTGCTTTTGTGCATATTTCTATTTGCGTAATAGTTGTTTTTTATTTGTTTGGCTTTGTACAAATATAATTAAGCTACAGATATTGCAAAAGACACATAATGTCTGTTGCACTAATATGTAAACAGACCATTAAGTATAGGAGAACTGTTTGTGAATACCAGAACACAGGGGGCACATGGTCGCGATATCTTACCGCGGTGAAGTGATGTGAAGACTGCGCAGCACCCGGACGGCGCCACTCTGTCACCGTGCCGGCAGAGTCGTCGCCCCCCTTGGTCGCGAGTCCGAGATGCCACACACATGTTCAGACAAATGGACGGACAGACTGATATAGCCAGACAGACATACGAACGTAGGAGTCCTCAATTTAAGACAGTGCGACTCATTCTCACGCAAGCAGACAACCAGTGTCATACGCGTGTTCAATAGAGGTGTAATGGCCACCGAATAATTCAACGTTATCAAATGATCGGCTCACGGCGCAGAAATAAAATTGCATGCGCGAGTCAACGGTTGTTCTCAATTTGTATCCGTTGCCTGCGATGGGTTCATGAAATCCCTGCAACCACCATCGGCCACTACGTTGCCCACATTCTGAAATAAAATACCTATGTTTTAAACAAATCACCAGACAATGGTGAGCGTCACGCACAGGGAATCGCTGAGCCGCTGTGATCTCGCTGCTGCAGGTCACGACTGGTGACCAGCTAACTATTTAAAGTTGTGTTTTTGTTCACGGTCAGTTATTTATGTCCCGTTCCGGCGTACCGTTGTTTAAAACTCATTCCACCTTTGCCATCTGCATTACGCTTGTCACAGTATGACCACAAACTTGCTTTGGAAAATTTGGGAACCGGAAAAAAACACAATTTCTAAATCGTGAATCATTTGTTTTGCACATGGTGGCTGGCAGCTCTGGAATGAGCTGCAGCAGGATGGGGTGGGGGGGGGGGCTGCCTCCAAGCGTTAATTGAACACAACCATGATATCATTCCTCTGCAGGATCCGTGTCCTTATTAAGTCGGTATTGTGGTGAAATAACAAGCTACGGTATCTTTGCGAGTGTGGTATTCGTGCCATCTTAAAATCCATTCCAAGCACGTTTAAACGGTAACGTCGATCATTGCTTAGAACTTTAACGTTATTCTTCAAATATTTAGCAACGTTTGATAAACAGTAAAAAAATGGTTCGTGTGCCGCAACCCTACATACAATGCGCACTCCCCCAGTAATCCAGTCCCCCAGTGCCCCGACTCACCTTGTGTGGCGTGTCCGTAACTCGTGCGGTGTCTCGTGGCAGGAAAGGGCATGGGCCCGGCCGAGACGGCGGTGCAGAGGAAGCCGCGCATCACGTGGCTCTCGCGCCCGGATCCTGAGGGCCCCATTCACAAAATATCATCAAGTAAATGTTTTGCATCGAAGGCACCACACTCACGTCGCGTGTCGTCGGTGCAGGGGAGTGGGAAGACCTACCTCCAGCAGTAGTACGATAAATGGCATCACATTATGATTACTATTAGGCACGGGATGGGCCAGTGAGGACAGTTAACGACACCGAAGCCAATCAAATCAAACCTCCCAAGGATGAAAGTGCAGCCAGACTGAGGCCACGTTTACAAAACCAAGCTCAGAATTGGATGCCGTCCTCTGCGGTCGAGCCAGCGTGTTTATGCGATTGGCACTCACTCACGACGACCGCAATGCCATCTGAAACCAAGACAATGCTGCATGCCAATCCGACACCAAACTCTGGTACACACGCGAGCGACGTTAGCGATCGTGGTCTGGGCGACGGCACCCGCCGCGGCTGGCAATGGGTGAGTGCGCTGCCCACGAGCCCAGCCGCTGCCAAGGTCATTAGCGAGCCATACCCGAACTGGTCCTAGGCACAAACCTGCACTGACCAGTGTGGTAAAGTATGCGTCAAACAATCCCTATGACTGACAGCAGCGTGGAGGGAGGCTTAATTGTGGGATTACAACACAGTCATTTCCAAATGCGTTTATAATCTTGTGTTAATTATATAACATTAAATTAAGCCATCTTCTTAAACATCATGGGGCACATTTGGCATTGGGAGAGACGGTTGCCAGCTTGGTCCTTGGCACGATCGCCGTAGTTAGCGCGTTCGTTCTATGAAGGTGGCGACCCGAGTTGAATTCTTGGCCGTGGCAAGTGAGATCAGAAAACTGCCAAAACTGATCAAAGCGCTGCCCAAAACCCAGGAGGAAATAAACTAGACCACAAAGGACGAATTGAAAATAAGCATTTGGCCCCGACGGGTAACCCGTCGGCTTGCGTAATATTTCCGAAGACAAACGGGTGCTGGAAAGCGTTACAGATTCCGGGTGCAAGCATGATATTTCCTAACTTTTATTTGCGCCGTGTCTTCTATTTAAGGTGCTTTTCGGAAAACTCCCGAAAATCACAATCACGCACACTGCCAGCTGTTTAACCAGGTGCAGAAAGCGGTGGTGTCGACCGCAACAAACACTAAAGTACTGTGTTGGCAGCAGTGCACAAACACAGTCGACGTGTTCGTCATTAACGCTGCCTTACAGCGGAAAAACACACAAAACGAGATGTGAAGAAAGGCCATTTCCACAAGTCTTTTTTTAGCTTGTGGAAAGGCAGCATTAATTATTAATGTGACTTTTTAACATCCACCTATCCAGATTCACTGAACCAAAGCACATAGAACACCTCGTATTTCTGTGGGTGTAGGATATGAATCACAAATATTTCCTGCATTGCACATGCAAGTAGGTAATGTTGAAAAAGTTACAGGTGCATACGGCGTAATCGCCTATGAGCAGGTTGAGTCAGTGCTCGGCTGAGTGATCACCGTCCACAAAGCAGTGGGCAGCAGAGGGACAGCGCAACAAAACGTTGTTGTCTTGTACTTCTAAGCTCACTACCTTTACCAACTCCCGCTGGCCACCGTGACGTGGGTGTGTCGATATGCAACACAAAATGGTAGTCTACTCACGTGAATTTGACGGAGCAGTCATCTCCTGTTTACAGCCGTCAGCCATTGGACGAGTCCATCCGCAGGGCCACGACTGTTGACATCCGGCGCCTCGTGCTCATTGTAACAGAGCCTCGCGTTTCACCAATCTTGCCCCTCTCTCTCCGCCACAGAAGAGCCGTGCCAGGGCGACAAGTCCATCTTCTGCCAGATGGAGGTGCTGGCGCGCTACTGCTCCATCCCGGGCTACAACAAGCTGTGCTGCGAGTCGTGCAGCAAGCGCAAGGCCTCCTCCGCCACGGCCAAGCCGGGCGAGCCGCGGGGCGACCGCCCGGAGCCCACGCCTGGCCCACTCGACGGCGCGGCGCCGCCCGCCGAACACGGCAACGCCGCCTCCGTCCCCGGCGCGGTGGGACGCCTGTCTCCCCGACACGGGGCGCCGCCGACGCGAGACGACTTTTTGCGACAGCAGGAGACGAACGACGGCTACACGGAGGAGGACTTTGAGCCGGTGCAGATCGTGGAGGTGGCGCCGCTGTGGACGGACGGAGACGGCCACCAGCGGGGAGCAGGGGAGGACGGGGCGCTCGCGGCGGACGGGCCGCACGGCCAGTCATGAGGAGCCTCCTCCGACGCCCGCCGGCCTGGCTGCCCAGTTGTGAACACCTAATTTCCTTCCCGTCGCCGTCGCGGGGAGACGGGCGCTCACGGCGCACGTCTTGGAAAACGAGCACTTTGAGGATACGATTCTTCTTCCGCCGCTGCCGCCGCCCCCGGCGCCGCGCGTGGATGGCGTGCACACGGCGGGACACGGAGTGCTGGATCACTTTATGGCGAGCTGCGGCCGCCCTGGCTTTACGACCATCTCAAACATTTCAGTTTCCCTCTGCTTCTAGCTCTGGGCTCAGTTCGCTTGCTGTGGTTTATTATTATCATCATCATTATTTTCTTCTCAGCATATACTTTTTTTCAAAGTGGACTTTGCTCACCGCCCCTCCCCGCATCCTGCTAAGTGGACTGTCACTTTTAATTTGCACAACCCCCCCCCCCC
>JAZEWU010000038.1:479057-495436 GCA_036362915.1 Geotria australis | reverse complement strand
CCCACCCCCATGGCATTTTTACAAACGCAGGCATTTAACAATTATCACGAGAGAAAGTCATCCTGTCAAAATTAAAAACCGAGTTAGACGTGTACAGTTAAGCAATTGTGCTGGGGGTAAAAGAAGGGTAATTGGGAGTCGCCGGTAAGCCGAATGTGTGTTTTGTATTAGGGGTCGTTCGCAAGGCAATTAAGCACTGTACATAGTCCAACATCAGTATTACTCGATCCACAGCGCCACAGGCAGCACCGCGGGGCGAGAGTGGGGGAGCGGCGCTCGAGTTTGTAGTTTAACTTTTGTTTGCCTTGGAAGCTGCACATAAACTGTTAATGTTAACATGAAATACTCAAGCAATATTGTTGAGATTTGTATAGTACATGTACATATATGAAACAGAGCAGAGCGATACTATTTATTGGCCTCTTGTCGTTAGCAAGCTAAAGGTTTTGTTTTGTAATAAGCTGCTTCAGTGTACTTAATGATTTTTTAAAGCACCACCTCAGTTGTACTCCTGTGTATTGCAGCAGTGTAAAGTATTCAGGGAGGGCTCCCGAAAAAAGCGCACGTTTCTCTTCGTCTTTAGCAGTTTTACCTACGCTCCTTTGCACCTTATTTAAAACGTCCCACGGCCAAATCTCTCCGAGCCGGAGCTGCAGGCAACACGGAGAAGCGTCGACCCACGAACACGCCGGATTGATCCCTGCCGAGCGCCGGCGAGTAGGACCGTTACGTCACGTGTATGTAAATAAAACTTCATGCAGATGCACGCTGCGTGGTGTCCGTTGCGTTGTGCGCGCTGCGTGGGAGGCGCGTTACGACTAACGCGTTACGATTCCCGCGTCGATGTCACTCGGGGGTTGCGTACGCGACCCCGCGACCCGCTGTTGCTCGGGTCGCCCCGCGTTCACGCCGTCTCCGCGGGCCAAGGAGGCAAAACAGCGCATTAGGAGTGGCACAGTAACGCAATGAAAAATGTTACGAGCGAGTGCAGATGTGGGGGCTCACCGATCGCGACTCCGCACCAGGCGCTTGTTTTAGACCAGCTGGCCTCGTGCAGCAGCTGCAGCGGCCGGGGAACAACACCACCACCAGTAACAGCAGCAACAGCATGCACAATAAAGTTCAAATATGCACTTGATTCAAGGCTACGGAAACCTCAACTCTAAGTTGATTACATTACGATGACGGTGCTCTGGGACACTGGGGGGCGTGAAGGGCTGGGCTGTGTCCCGAACAGTCCCTGCCGATCAGGAGACAAAGGAGGTGGAGGTTCCAGGGTGAGATGAAGGCGATACCATCCAAGGAGAGTGAACTTCAGTTCAACTCCCAACCACAGCTCCCATCAGGGGCCTAGTGGTATCTGAACATGTCCCGGGCTACCCCGGTCTCTTCACCAGCCTCCACAATGACCAGTATGTTGAAGTATAACAATAATAATAATAGCATTTTATAGAGCGCCTTTCACCTGAGGGTCGCAAAGTGCTGCGCCACGGAGAGAACGGCATGTCAACGACAGGAAAAAAAACTGCAATAAAAACCAAAGCAACGAAAATAAAATTATTAAGGCTGCTTCGAATACACTGAAAGGTCGTGAAACTGGCAATTTTAAGAGCGGCAAAAATCTGCCAGCGTCTCCTAAGATGGCCGTCACTTTATTAAAGACAAACACGGAGGGAGATAGGGAGGGAGGGTGAGCAACAGGGGGAGACATAGGGACACAGACACGAAGACAGAGACAGACATGAGGGGGTAACAACGCCAATCTAAATTAAACAATTAACATTGAAGCACAAGAACATATACATAGACACACGCAACAGTAAAGAAAAAACGCAGCTATTTATAACAAAAACATAACTTTTACACGCGACACCTGGGCCACACCACAAGTCTAGGCAAGGCAGGCCTTACATAAACTGGACCAGGAGTCAGCCGCGTAAAGCAGACAGACAACAAAAAAACCACCAAAGTTACATAGAAACAAACTATTATCTAAAGTGAAAAGGAACAGATGAAAATTGATAAATGTATAACAAATCAAAGTTAAATACGCTTAATACAGGGAGCTGTAGCTCACGTGCTCCAAGCACGTGGGCGACAGTTTAGTGAACAACCCCCGTGACCGACCAGGTGTGTGTGTGGGGTGATTTACTCACTCACCGACTCGAGTCGCATTCCATCGAGATCTCCGCGCAGTCGCGGTCCGGCCCCGCGGTGCCGATCCAAACTCCGAGCAGACGCCGCCCTCCCGTCATCGCGTGGTGTGAGCGTGGACTTCGTTATTTGTGGCGCAACAACAGCTGTGCGGTGCCGTGAGTTGTAGTGACAGCTTACCCAACGGTGACGATGACTGACCGGGTTACGGTGTCAACGTAAAATTATTCTTATTATTTATGACCCAACAGCATTGCTGGATCTACGTGGTCTTATGGTTCAATAATGGATCGCCGGGATTTAATGTGCATCGTTTGGTTTCTAGCAGGTGAGTAACCGTTAAACTCTATTATTAAGCTTCTGATACGTGAATCCAACTATGTGAGAACCGTATACATCCAAATTTGGTCAGGAGACCTGTGCCACCAACAGGAGCACGACATTATACCACTGTAAAAAAACATTGCTTCTTAAACCTAATTATGACCCAGAATCGTGACAATTCATTGAGTCCCGAAGGGGAAAATTTATTCCTGGCATAAAGTATAGCCCTCAGAACCTATGGTCTGTGGCCACAAGAGGCTCACCGCTTCCAAACAGCTCATATACCACGCTTATATGCCACTGCACGCATCTAAGCACTAATCGGGTGCTAAAGGAGAGAATATTTTGTACCTGACAACAGTCAGTGACAGGCCTGATGGAACTGCGAGTGGGAATGTATGTTGTCGCCAACACTAAATGGAAGCCCCAGTTGGGCCTCCGTGGTGAAAAAGGTCCGCTAATTCCACGCCCGGTCATTGACGAGACACAGATAGGGAGGCGCGAGGAAACCCCAGAAAACCCGGATAAAACCGATGCAGGACAGGGGGAGAACACACAGACCCCACGCAGAAAGGCACCTGAGGAAGGAATTGAACTGCCTCGGGCAAGACTTTCTTTCTGCAATGCGCAGATGTTGCCACCGCACCATCCTGCCGCCGAACGGCCGGGTTCGAGAGGGTTGCTGGAATCGGTGCGAGGGAGACGGGCGGTCATCGGCAGAGAAGAAGCGGAAGGACTGGCACGAGGAGAGAGAATAATCAGTAGCGGCGATCGGAGCGAGAGTTCGAAACAACTGGCGGAGCGAAGGACATGGAGCTCTTTCATGGAGCAAGAGGAAGTGGTCGGCAATTAGTGTGGGGCTACAGGGACGGTTGGACAGCTGACCGCTGCATGACCCTGCAACGTGGACACCGCACCGCAATCTACCGCCGTTCCCGTCAAATAAGCACGCGGGAATCACAAGTTTTATGCATGAACTTCTTCCACGTTTAATGAACATGAAGGTAAATAGTTTCACATTTAAGTGTCTTGTCTACACAGAGCAGAGTCTCTAGAGGCCGACTCTTAAACTCGACGTTCGCCAACTCGTGTGTGTAAACGGTACATCATACACCGCTTCAACAATCTAAAGTTAAATGTTAAATCCTTAACCTTCCCTCCCTTTCTCTGCACTAATGCATCTTTAATCTGGTTATAAGTGAGCAAGATACTCCACTCAGTCGTATGCAATTATCTCAGGCGAATAACATCAAGGGTGCCACCTCTATGCCGTTCCCTGATCGCTCTCCTCTCGAGGGTTCCCCAACTCACTGTTGTCGTCTGGGCAGCTGAATTCTGTGAAGCCCGTCTGTGCTAGAAATTCAGCAAGGGTGACAGCACGGAAAGAAATTTAACCGAATCACTGGTAACTTTTCGTGAAAAATTAAAAAAATAAAATAAAAAAACAAATGGAAAAAAAAACTTTTTTTTGCGGATGTCAGGACAAACAGCAGCAAAATAAAACCATCGATACCCTGGGTGGTTCCACATACAGACTTTGATGCGACAGCCCCTGCAGTAACCGGTGGAGAGTGTGCTCCCGCGTGCGTTGACGGAGAGACGGGCGGGGATTTGCGGACAGCAGTGGAAACGCTGTCGGGGCTTTTGTTTATCTTTCTCTATCCCATGTGGTTGAGGTGCAGGCTGTTAACATGAGCCTCCCAGGGCCCCGACCACATCTAAAGCCGTAAACACAAACATGCGCGTTAACACGCGAACCGGCTCACATTACGACGAGGCGCGCGCTGCAAACCAACGGCTTTCGAAACATTAGGAGGCGACGCAGACCGCTCTCGCGAAGACATCATCCATTTTGTTTTACGGGCTGCGCGCGGAAATGCATTCATGGGCAACGATAGCCGATGAGCGGCCGCGGCCAGCAGGGGGCCTGAGCAGGTTCAGCACGGGTTCTACTCCCTGCCGCTCAACAACAGCAACTGGTCAACCCACTTCTATCCCATGCACTGGCCGGCAGTGCCCTCAGGAGTTATTTATTTACTTGACGAACACCCTGTGCGCGTTATTAACGGTACGTGGGTGTGCGCACACGCACACGCGCCGACGCGCCCAGAGGCACGCGCTCGCACGGGTAGATGCGTGCGTGTGGCGGTGGGGAGCGGTGGCTCAGTGGTTAGCGCGCTGGGCTACAAACCTGATTATGGTTCCGAGTTCGAATCCCGCTCGCGGCCACCAACACGAGTGACAATTTTCTGAACCGGTCCTGGGCCTCCCCTAGGTCGACTCCGCCTCAAGTGAGTACTTAGTGAAGTGTGTAAACATTGCTACTAGGGAGACAAATGCGGCCGGGCGTGGTGCTGGTCACCGACTTCCTCGTGGGCCGTGTCGACCTTCATAGGTGCTCACTAACGGAACTTGACCCTACAGTCCGTAACGGCTATACGTGAGATCTTTGTCTTTGTGTGTGGGGGTGAAGGTGGGCGCGAGTGTGGGTGTCACTTGCCTGCTGGTTCTGGGCGGCGTTGGCGTCGGCTGGGTTCACCACCTTGAGGAGGGGGCTCCAGTTGGGGTCGGCGCCCCCTGGGCCGGGCCCGCCTCCTCGGGGCCCCCCAAACACGCCGGCCATCGAGCCGTCCATCATGGGCATGCCCGGGCGGATGAGGGCACCGCCGTACAGTGACATGGGAAGAGTCTGTGGCAAAGTAAAATGGATGTGGGGTCAATTAACTCGATTAATCGGCTAAAACTGCAAGTAAAATTTCTGTGCAGCTGAAAAGACAAATCTTGCAGCAGTGATGCACCAACGGATGGTACACCAACTGTGGTACACCAACTGTGGTACACCAGGAAAGTTTTCAAGGATAAGGACTGGAATTTAAAGGGCAACTAAATGCCCCAGCAACTCAAAACACCTAACATCACATCTCAACTCAAACATGGCAATGCCCCACTGCACTCATATACTTTCAGGCAAGGGGACCCTGGATGGCAACCGTCCTTTTGCAGCAAAATTTCGCAGTACCGGCCCTCAAGTGGGTGATGTTGCTATTGTTTCTTCCAATTAAGTAATTTTTCAAATTTGGCCCACGATGCTAGCACACGTGCAGCTGGTAAACGCAACGAGATATGGCGCTTTAACCAAAATCGTCAATACGGCAAAACTCCAAATCATTCGCCAGAATAAAAATTTGGCCTCAGCCACAATTTTCGCCGTACGTGCAGCAGCCTTACCCCAGCCTTTTGAAAGTCCATGTAGTTCCCTGGAATCGGCTGGAAATTTGAAGGGTTGATCACTCCAGTATTGTCCCTTTCCATCGGCTGGTGCTGGTTATAGACGGAGGGGTCGATGGGCGGGCGGTGACGGAAGACGGGCGTCTGCGACCAGTCCGACATGTTCTCTGCGGGAGGGTCAGAGCGAGCGGAGAGAGACGCCGGTTAGCGCGCTTCCTCCCCGCGGGCGGTGGATTGCGCGACCGAGGGGGCCCCCTGAGCTGGGCTCACCACCATGTCGCGTGTAAACACGGGCCCTCTCCGGCCAACCCTGCCGCGGTCCTGAAAGAGACGGGGGTCAGGACAATTGTCAGGACACAGCGGCATCCCCCAACATAACTGCCGCCCCCCCCCCCCCACGCACCCCGTGCAGTGACCGCCATTTACAAATGCTTCACACGACGGAACAATTATCAAGTACCGTCCACGCGAGACTTCCGCCGGATTTTACAATCAGCTGCATTCACGATAAATTAACGCATTATGTTAATAAGCAAGTTGAACCCAGTCACGGTGTAATTTATTCACGGCACAAATGTCCGCTTAACGGCTGAACGCGTAAAAATTGCTTTCAATACAGACCCTGCACACTCGTAATGTGAGATGTCTCCGATCCCACGCAACACTACTCTCCTGAGACCTCGTCATTAGTCAGAGCCCCGGGAAAGGAAATCAATGTAAGATGATATCACCACGATAGCCAGGGACACTGTGTATCTGTTTATGTTATTTGGCCATTGTTGTTAACTATCAAATATTCATGTTACTGTGATGGCACGTGATGTGAAGCCACGTATACGTTTCTGCAGGAATGAAGATATTCCAGCTCGTATTTTACCGTGATTGTCTGTAAGGTGACTATGTATTCAAAAATATATTTTTTAAAACGTCACGTGCCTTAACTACGACCAAAACCACATCTCAGTGTGTCACACAACTGTAGCGGATTACATCTGTTCTGTTTCTATAGCAGACAGCATCCTCATGACTCGAAAACCTTTGCCCAACACGACCACGTCTTCAGCCACGGCGTTCATCTCTCCTCAGCACTTACAGCCATCGCCTGCGACCCTTCCCCGAGCTTATCCTCAAACCTCACAGCAGCATCGCGACCGAGTCGCGTCAAACCCCGACGGTCGCGAGCGGGCGGACGGACGCAAAAACCTCGCTGGCACGGGCGCGTCGAGCGAGACCCGTCGCTTCCCCGCGCCGCGGCCGCCGCCACGCGTGTCCGGCCACGACCCCCCCAAGCCTAACCCGGAGCCCGTGGCCGCGCGGCCCCCCCACCAAGCGTGTTGGAGAAGCTCCAGATGCCTCCGTGGCCCACGGGGTTGGCGATGCCCGCCCCGATGCTGGGCCCCAGCTGCGTCATGTTGCTGGATTGCCGGATGCGGGCCAGCCTCTCCGTGCCGATCGGCGTGGGCACCTTGCGGTCCTGCCCGCCGCTCCCCACGGGCTTCTGCTGACCTGCGAGTTTGAAACAGGACGTTTGGTTAATAGGTAATGTCAACGAGATTTCAGCGAAGCAATGGATTCTTGACTCGATCTGTGGCGGCGCTTTTACTGCCACCTCTTCGCGTGTATGGGACGCTTCCAGATACTCCAGTATCCTCCCGTAAACACTCATCAATGGTATTAGCCAAACATCCCAATGTAGCGGGAATCTTATTAAAACAAGACTTGAGACTCAGCCAGGCCTTTGCCTTTACTAAACCCAGGGCACTGCTGCAGTTTGTTTCCCTTGGTGTGCATACGGAGACGTCAGACCGGAGCTGTCACGGCGCTGCTGCCGTGCATACCTGCTGCTGGGCCGGGCACGAACTGCTGCCCTGGTCCCGCGCCCAGCGGCATGCCGGATCCGGGAGGGCCTCGCACCGGCACGGAGCCCGGAGCCGCTCCGGGGTGGAACTGGGCCTCCAGACTCATGAGTCCTGCAACAAGAAAGATCCCGCTTACAGCTTTCAGCAGACGTTTGAGGCACGCGCATGGGTGGGTACACGTAGAAACACGAAGATCCCCCATATCGCCTTCACATACTGTAGGGTCAAATGCTATTAGCGACCACTTATGAAGCCCAACGCGGGACATGACGGGTGGGTGCGTGGCCAGCACCACGCCCAGCTGCCTTTGTCTCCCTAGTAGTGATGATAACACACCACACCAGGTACTCATCTGAGGCCGAGTCAACCATGGAGATGCCCAGGACTGGGTGAAATCTTATTGGTCTTGAGCGGGAATCAAACTCGGGTGGCCAATGTAGACCTTAGTCCAATAGTAGTTTCTGATACTAAGTTAGACTAACAATCCCCAATAGAGACCACAGACTGATGACCCTTATCGACTTGAGACCAGTGGTCGCTCCCGAATCTCTTTGCGACTCACAACACGCACGTGTGACTTCACATACTGTGCACTTAGCGAAGGTGCTCATCAGCAAGTCAAGGTGCAGTGCCGACATTAACGATTGACCCTAACCCGAATCCGGGAACTACCGACGGACAGCTGCCCCGATCCTGCGGCCTAATGATCCCGTCGTGAGCGCGAGCACACGTCGTCGCGGCCGAGCGCGCGCGACGGCCCCTCACCTGTGGGGCTGAGAGTAGGCCTTGGTCCCGTGGGCCTGAATCCCGGCGCCTTGGCGGCCGCCTCCGCCGCCAGCGAGGGCTCCGACTGGCTGAGCACGGCGCTGGTGCTCAGGTAGGCGTTGGCGTTGACGACGGCGGCGTTCACCTGCCCGCCGGACGCCAGCATGGGCTCGGGCGTGCTGATGGACCTGCCCGCTCCCCAGCTGGGGCCGCACGACGGCGGGGCCGCGTTGGCCGCGCCGGCCGCGCCGGCCGCCGAGGCCCCGCCGCCGCCGCCCGCGGTGTTGAGGTGCGTCGGGTCGAAGTAGCTCCCGCTGAAGGGGCTGTACTGCTGCAGCGGCACGGACGGGAAGCTGGGAGGCATGGAATTGGGCACGTTGTTGCCGCCGGACGAAGCGACGCACGCCGGCGCGCAGCCGCCCTGGGCCGCCGCCGCCGCCGCCGCGGCCATGGCCGCGTGGCTCTGGCTCGACATGCAGGCCGACGGCACGCTGTGCGGCCGCTGGATGGGGCCCGGCTGGACCGATGCGGCCACCTGGTGAGGCAGCTGCTGCTGCTGCTGTTGTTGCTGCTGCTGCTGCGCAGCGCCCTGCTCCGTCTGGTAGTGAGCGGCGCTCGCGTGCACGGCCGGGCGGACCGCGCCCGCCTGCTGCGGCAGCGCCATGGGCTGGAGCGGCTGTGCGGACGAGGCGGGGGCCTGGGCGGTCTGCGGGGGCGGCTGGGCCACGCTGAACGGGACGTTGACGCCCTGCCCCGGCTGCTGCGCGGCGGAGGCGGGCGGCGCCGGCGCGGCCCCCGTCGCCCTGAGGGGCGGCGGCGCCACCACCCTCTGCGCGGGCGGCTGGACGGACTGCGGGTGGGCGGGCTGGCGGAGGACGTCCGGAGAGCTCTGGTGCCCGAGCGTGGGGGCGGACGAGGCGGCGGGGTTATTGCCGACGGGCGCCGAGGAGGAGCTGGACGCCGTGGCCGTGCCCAGCTGGGGCGTGGGCGCCCTGCCCGACGAGAAGCCCATCTGGGGCGGGTGAGCCGAGGCGGCGGCGCCGGACGACGGCGGGGGCGCTTCCCTCGAATTCGCTTCCTTCACGCTCACGGCGGCCGCGGAATGCCCGTGCGTGGCGGCCGATGAGGCCTGCGCGTTCTTGTGCTGGTGCTGCTGCTGTTGCTGTTGTTGCTGCTGCTGGGTTCCCACAGACGGCTGGTTGCCAGCGTTGGCGGACGTGCCGGCGGCGTGCTGCGGTGTGGGCGACGGGGAGGAGGAGGACTGCAGGTTGCCGGGAAGCCTGCTGGTGGCCGACGCCGCGACGTTGGCGCCGTTCGGCTGCGGGCGCGCGGTGGGAGTGGTGATGGAGGTGGTGGTCAGGGAGACGGTGGAGGCAGTGGTCGTGGAGGCAGTGACGAAGGAGGGGGCGGCCGAGGTCATGGTGACCGTGGTGGCAGTGGCGTTGGCAAACAGCTGCTTGCGGACAGAGCTGTGCTTGGGGCTGTTGGAGGCGGCGTGCGTCGACCCGGCCGTCAGCATGCCGGCGACCGCCGGCGACAGGCCCGGCTTGCCTGCGAGCGCCGGCAAGCCCGACGCTCCGGTGAGGCTGGGGACGCCCGAGGCCGGCGAGGCCACGGAAACGGCCGGCCGCACGGGGAAGGGGCCCCAGGCGCTGCCTCCGAAGTGGGCGACGGGAAGCCGCGGGTGCTGGAACGCCTGCGCCGCGAACAGCGCGTGGGCGTGCGGGAATGGGGGGCTGGCGTACGACAGCGAGATGGGCACCGGGAACGACGGGCGCACTCCCTGGGTGGCGCCGCCCGGGGAGTTTCCGACGCTCGCCGGCGCGGAGGCGGGCGGCTTGTGCTGCGGCTGCTGCTGCTGCTGCTGATGCCCCTTGGCGCTGGTGGCCACCACCGTCATCGTGGTCGTCACGGTGACGCTCGTCCCCGTGGTGGCGCACGAGACGGAGGTCAGGGAGGCGGCGTTCACCTGGGGGTTCTTGCCCGACGAGCCGCCGGACGTGCCCCCCGACCCCACGCCCTTGGAGGAGCCGCTGCCCTTGCCGGTGGCGCGGTTCTTGGGGAGCAGCGCGTCGATCTCCTGGTTGGGGTCCTTGATGAGCGCGTTGATGAGCTGCGTGGCCTGGCGCGTGGCCTCCGTCCCCCCCCTGAGCGCAACGACACAAACCCACCAACCCAATCCGAGTTTGATAAGCGCTTAGCGACACGTTATCATCACCGTGGCACAGGGCCGGGAATATCATGAACCTGGACGCATGTTGGAAGTTTGGCTAACAAGGAAATGCAATGAAAGAACAGCTAAGGCATAACTGTATAGATAAAACTATATACTTTTCGTAAGCGGCCCTACACACAGTATTAGCTTGCCTGGGTGTTCAGTCTCAATAAAGACGTATGTTAAAACGCCTTGAATCAGATACATCGTGACAGCCAGTGGGGGCTGATGGCTCGTCGGTAAAGGATTAATTGGGCAAAATTCTTCCAGGAGTGGGAAAATTATTGCTGCCGTGGGTAATCTCAGCTTTTTGAAAATCAACCGATAACGTCGCTGCTCCGCGTCACACCCACACACGTATGGCGCGGCAGTGCGGTGAGTGACATCAGCAAAGTGCTCCAATGACTCGGCTTCGGCACGCGTGGGCGGCACGGGCTCCGCAAGGGGGTCGCCGGCACGCACCGTATGGTGATCATGCGGTCGCCGGCCTTGTCCTTCTGCTTGTCGATGTCGATGTGCGCGCCCGTGAACTCGCGGATCGCGTTGATGTTGCAGCCGCCGCGCCCGATGACCCTCGCGATGGCCGTCGACGGAACCGCCACCTTCTTCGACCTGAAGGGCACACGGGAAAGGTGCACCCCCACACGCGGGGGGGGCGGCGCAATCAGGCGCTGCGGTGGCAGGCGCGGAACCACCACGGCTAACGTGCGGAACACTAGCGGTGCGACTGCTAACAAGACTACCGGTTACAACACCGGCAGTTTAAAGCGGGGCTGATTGTGCCTTAAGCCGGCGAATTTGTGCGGTGGAGCACACGGTCCTCCCCGTCTGCACGGGAGAGAGTCCAGAGAACAACAGTCAGAATGACTGATGATCCGGTGCTGATTCACTCCACTCGCCTGCCAATGATCAGTTGCCTCCTTAACACTCCACTGCTGCTACTACCATGGTGACGGATCCTCTGACTTTAGTCGATTCCTTCATCTATGCTAAGGACTCCAGACTGATTCCATCGTCTTAATGCTACAGTGTTCAATGTCCACACTATAGCTCACAACTCACTCGCTCAACAACACCTCACTTTGTTTTCTGCTTCCTCCACTTTGGGATTCGCTCCAATCATCTGCTTTCCCCAAGCTCTCATAACAACCTAGCTCAATTCAAGAAACATGTTGCCTCTTACTTTTGACAGAAACGACGGGTCTGTTTGTTACTGGGATTTTGGGCCATTGGGCCTGCGCTCGGCAAAATCGCGTTATAAAAACAAAGTTCCCGGCGAGCATCACCTCCGCACGACCTCCTTCCAGCCATCCTCGCGTTTCTGCGCCCGCTTGGGGCTGGTGAGGTTGAGCTTGCTGTTGGGCGAGGAGAGCGGCGTCGCGCCCACGCTCGCCTTCAGGCTGGCGGCCGCTGCCGCCGCCACCGAGGCCACCGAGTGCAGCCCGCCAACGCCGCCGGCGCTGGCCAGCACGCCGGCCACCTCCAGCGCCCTGAGCGACCACGGCACGAGGGAGAGCAGGCAGCGTGTCCTTTAGCGGAGCGACTGATGATGCACTGTTACGTGCCCGGTTACCACAAATGTTAATAGGCTCGAAAAGGATCAGACTAGACCGTTGTTGTGTAACAAGAAATTTTCACGCGACAACACTCGTACTACACGGACCGATGTGATTGGTCACGTGACAACCCATCGTACGCAACATCAATAGATATTAATATAAACTCGCGGCCGTGTCCATCCCACCCGCGGGAAACAGGCCTGACCGAGCCATGCCGGTCACACGCCTTGTTTGACAGTACTTCCCTACGCTGGTCTGTGCGCGCTGATGGAACGCGACGCAACGATAATTGTGCCGCGTGCGACGATGGATAATGCTAAATCGAGGACCGGGCTCGCAATCGTGAGCGTGTGCGGCACGCACTCCCGCACCCGCCAGCAACTCTCTCGGAGCCGCTTTCTAAACGCACGCCGCGGGCGGACGCGCGCTACGCTGCACGGCACCGACTCAATAATTAATTAGCAGACTGCTTCGTCAGCGTCTCGGCCAGCAGGGCTCGCCACCGTCATCGTTAACGCTGCCTGAACAGAAACATATCAAGTACAGCGAGGTTCCGGGCAATAGTGATGCAGTCGCTTTTCGTCGTGGACAGTGTTCTCAGACGCCCGAAAATAAAGCGTGCTCCGTCCAAACAAAATCGCTCGTGATAATTTTATCCATCACCATACCACCGGATTGTCGCCAAAGTGGTAAATCAAGAGCATTGACCAGCAGGGCAAGACAACGCCACGCAGTGTTATTGATTATCCGCTGCCTTCTTACCGACACACTGAATAATGCAGGCTCGCAACGCTTCAGACCTAGGAACACTCCGTGCATCATAAACCAGGCTGTGCGCGGCACAGGGCACGGTACCGTGATCGATGCTCAGCGAGCCGGGTGCATTTTAAAATAACTCGGTTTTTGTGTTTCAAACAATAGCACTTCCCGTGAGCGTCACTGGATACGTGACCTGGAAGTAACCGGAGATATATTTTTTTTAAGTCTCTTAGAATTTGTCAAGAATCAAACGCATGTCGACCAGCACAGGACACACAGTCCAAGCGTGCACAGCTACAAGATCCCTTTGTCAAGTCCGATATAAGCACTGTAGGAGCGCGAGTGTTACTGCAGATTTTTTACGTATCGAGTTGTATATTCACACGGAGTACACACACACACTCGCACACTCACTGTATGTGCACACTGTACACAGCTGTGCACAAACGCAGCCTCAGCGCGTCACCTACACGCGTCTCGACGTCACACACAGCGCGTGACATCGGCGGCACGGTCCGGCTTTCGCAGCATAAATACAACCCGCGCCTCCTCACCCACGGAAGCCTGGCTCGGCACGGCACCGGCCGTCCGGTGGGAAAACAGGCTCGT
The DNA here is from genome assembly GCA_036362915.1 of Geotria australis. Lineage (NCBI taxonomy): Eukaryota > Metazoa > Chordata > Hyperoartia > Petromyzontiformes > Geotriidae > Geotria > Geotria australis. The sequence continues at coordinate 481,964 of JAZEWU010000038.1, read as the reverse complement.
GTAGCCGCGCGCTCGATACGGATCGCACAAGCCTTACGTGGCAGCGTGCTTCTGGGCGCCGATGGGCCCGGCCGCCTTCCTGTCGACGTCTCCGTCGTGGTCCGCACCCCCGGCAGCGTTGGCCTTGTTCCGCTTGCGCTCCTTGCCCTTGCCGCCCTTGCCCGCCGCTCCGATCGAGTCCTCCCCGCTGCTGCTGCTGCTGCAGACCGTGCCGTTGCTGCTGCTGCTGCTGCTACTACTGCCGCCGCCGCCGAGGCCGCCGCCTCCGCCGCCGCCGCACCCGCCTCCGCCCGTCACCTCGCCCGCCTTGGTCTCGCCGTTTATTACGGGCGTGGGGCACACGGACGCCTGCGGGGTCGCCATCGAGCCGCTGTCCTGCACCGTAGAGGTGGCTGGTGCCGCCTGGAGAGAGAGGAAGAGAATGCCAGTTAAGGGAAAGGCCTCCGTATAGCCTTTACGTACCCACGGGGCAAGTGCTGATAAAGTGAGAAAACACCAGCACGCCCGGCCGCCCGTGTCCGCCCAGCGTCGGCGTTTACAACACGGCAGCGGGAATCAGTGAAACGGGTGCCACCGCGGGGCCAAGTCACCGCGCTGGCTCTCGGGAAGGGGGACCGTGTTGCGTACCGCGCTGACGTCCGTGCGGCTCTTCCGCTTGGGGCCCGGCGTGGCGGCGGGGGCGCTGAGGGCGGCTCGCTTGCCGTGCACGTTGGCCAGCGTGGAGGACGTGGCCGAGATGCCGATGGTGGTGGTCGTGGTGGCGCTCGGGGGTTCCGGCGGAACCACGTCCTCCTCGTCGTCATCGTCGTCGTCGTCTTCCTCTTCCTCCTCTGCGTGGCCAGACGAAGTATCGAGATTAGGTGTGCGAGTGGGTGGGCGAGCGTGGAGTTTTTGTATATTCTCCCCCTATGCTGCGCGGGTTTTCCTGCAGGTTCTCAACACATGTTATTGGTGTTGGCCAAACATCGCAATGTCGCATGTCGCAGGACGTTCGTGAATTAAGTCTTTGGAGTCAGCGTGGCCCCTCCTGGGTAAAGAGGGAATTACCACCGCGTCCAACTCACCTTTCTTCTGCTGGCCGTCGTCCTGCTTGTGCGATCCGTCCGTGTCCTCTTTGCTCTTCGCCTCCTGCTCCTCGGCTTTCCGCTTCTGCTCCTCCTTCTTCTTCTTGCGCTTCTCCTTGCGCTTCTCCCGCTTGGCCGCGAGCGTCTTCTGCCGGCTCTCCTCGCGAGACTGCGCCAGCGCAAGCAACGGAGGCGGCGGGCGACAAATACACCCTTCAGTTACCGCATCATTAAAAATGTAATTGCATTCGGATTCAACGGAAATCCAGGGAGGGGATGAGATGCGTCGAAAACGAACACATGATGGGACTCCGCGACACCGACGAAGATGTGTCAGAGGGAAGGGAAAGCAGGGCGCGTCGCGACCGGCGGTGGGAACTCGCGGCCACTCAGGAACGACGAAGCATTACCAGCACGGCGGGCAGCCGCACGGCGCGCCCAAACCGGTGACTGCGCCGTTCCAATATCTCGGACGGTGACGGTAAGATCGTCACTCGATCACCTAGGTTTATCGTTTGCGATAAACAGGCGGCCGAGCGAACGCAGAGCGGCGTGACCCTCACCCTCTCCAGGTCGAGCTCCTCCAGGAGGATGGAAGCATTCTTGTTGGCTTCCGCCGCCTGCCGGTCCTTGGCGTGGACGATGATCTCCATGCACTGGTGGCACTTCTTCAGCAGCTCCTGGGAAAAAGCCAAGGCAAAGGCGTCAAGGCACAGGGCCCGTGCGGCGGTGGAGACAGGGCCCGGGGGCCCGTGTGACGGTGTGGACAGGGCGCGGCGACCCGTGCGGCGGTGCCCGTGCGGCGGCGTGCCGGCCGGTACCTTGTCGGTGATGGTGGCGATGTAGCGCATGCACTCCGAGTCGGACGGGAACTGGTTCACCTCCTTAACCAGGTACCGCACGACCTTCACGTGACCCTGCAGCGCGCCAACAAACACCCGAGCCCCCCGCTCGTCAGAAACCTCCTAACGAGTCTCTTGCAAACGCACGCGTTCGACGGTCGTGGCGTTTCCTCTAAATCGGCGGATTGCAGTTGGCAACAAGGGTGACCGCGACACGCCGATAACCCGGGTGAAGGTGCGACGAGCGGGAGGAGCGGCCGCCCACCTTGCGGAACGCGGCCATGAGCGGCGTGATCTTGCGGTTGTCGGCGGCGTCCACGTCGGCGCCGGAGTTCACCAGCAGCTGCACCACGTCCAGGTGGCCCCCGTTGGCCGCCAGCCACAGCGGCGTGTTGCCCTTCTTGTTCCGCACGTCGATGTGCGCGCCCCTGACGCGAGCACGCCAACGCAAAGATCCACCGTATAGCGTTAACAGGCTGCAGGATCAAGTGCCGTTAGCGAGCACCTATGAAGGCCGACACGGCACAGGAGGGGGTGGGTGGCTAGCACCACGCCCGGCCGCCTTTGGCTCCCGAGTGGCAATGTTTTAACACCGCACTAATAATAATAATAATAGCATTTATATAGCGCCTTTCACCCGAGGGTCACAAAGCGCTGCACAAAGCTGCAGAGAGAACGACATGTCGACAACGACAGAGCACGGAAAATCAGCAACCAATTTTTTTTTGGGTTTTTTTTTTGTGAAGAGAAAACGGCACAACAACAACGGGGAGACAGAAAACTGAGTCAAGCGGCAGCTTCAAGCGGTAGCTTCAAATACAACAGGGAAACTAATAATAATAATTCTACAACAAGCAAGGAGGGAACAAACGTCCCCCAGCAGACACAGATCGGAAGAGAGAGAGAGAGAGAGAGAGAGCCAACATGTCGGCACGGCACCGACAACACACTCCAACAATCCAAGCCAGGGGAAGGAACGAATGCTCCCAAAAAGGTGCAGG
>JAZEWU010000038.1:457280-478413 GCA_036362915.1 Geotria australis | reverse complement strand
GGGGGGGGGGGGGGGGGGGGGGGGGGGGGGGGGAGGAGAGGAGAAAAGTTCAACGCGTTCAGATGTCGGCATCGTTCGGGCCCTCTGACGTACCGGGGACCGATCGTCCTGAGTCTGTCCCTGCCCCGTGTCACAGACACATCGGGCGACCTGACAATACTGCGCCGGCGGCAGAGTGCAGACAAGTGGAGAGACACGTATAAAGGAGACCTGGCAAACGTGACAACTTGGTTACCGCAAATCAATCCGGCAACAAATTGTTTAACAAATCGGGTAAGCACCTAATGAGACAACGTGTTCTTGGCAAGGAAGGCCTCGAGACGAGGCCAATCGGGACTGTGCGCTTTGAACAAACGGAAACCCGATGCATGCAAGCGGGCATCAAGTTGTTAAAAAAGCCCTGAAATTCCCTACACTGCTCACTTTTAAACGCACACGTGAAAAAAAACACGCGCATGGAGATGGACGAGCGGCGTTTAGTCAGGAGGCACCGCCGGGAGTCGGCGTGGCGTTCCTGTACGCGCCTGCAGGTGGCGTCGCCCAGCACCCGTCGCGGGGAGTGGCCGCGACGCAGCACGTAAACTCGCGCCGCCCGCGTCTACGCTTACAATGCTAGGGGTGGGTGGGGGACGGGCCGGAGCGTGTGCATCCCTCAGGCGTGCTGCTCGTAACAGCGCAACGCCGGAGAGAGGGAATCGGGCCAAGCGATGTAAATGCTAAGCAACATAATTGTTATTATTATTTATGCAATGTTTGATCATCGCATTATTTGCAAGAGCGTTGTCTTTGTCAAAAGTATTTCTAACAAGTGCGTTCAAAAAGGCGCGCGGCACGGGTTCAAGCGGAGGCTGTGCACAGCGTGCGCACGCCAGAGGGAGCCGCGCTGCACCGGGATAAAAGCGCCCTCCCTTACGCGCGTGTTTAAACCTAATAGAAGCCAGCCTCGACCCAGACGCTGCCTGTTTATCCAAAGGGAACTTCCTGCTCACTCTAATTGCCCATTAGTTACTCGAGGGCTGCCCTAACATCCCGACTCACCCCCCACCTGTAACCCAACCTCCCCTGCAGCCAGTCTACATGCTCAGTCCAACACCATCTGGGAGCTCTTCAGGGCCCCGGTCACAAGGAAACGCCGCAGTAATGTCTTATTTCTACCAGGACGGGGATCCGGGCTCGACCAGCCCACGACTGGCCCGCTTCCGGCCCAGGAACGGGACCGGGGCCCAGCTTCGTTTCCTCGTGTACCGAGAGCCAAGCCGCTCTTTCCGGTGACGGGGCCCCGGCTGGATTTGCGTTTGTTTCGCGTAGCGCGCTTCGGCCGCACGCACCTTGGCCCTGTGCTCCACGTTGGCCTTCCTCTCGACGAGCAGGCTGACCACCTCGTGCCGGCCCTGGAAGCAGGCGAGCGTGAGCGCCGTGTTGCGGTTCGTCTCGATCTGCGCGTTGATGTCGGAGCCCATGTCGAGGAGCAGCTTCACGGCGGCCGTGTGCCCGTTCATCGCCGCCAGCATCAGCGGCGAGATGCCCAGCTTGCTGCCCGTCCTGCAAGAGCAGCGCCGCCATCAACATCGTCGTAGTCAACAGCCATTAACTCGGGACGAGAGACTGTGGGAATACCGAGTGCTGCGAGCTTTGGCTTCAGGGCGGCCAGCAGTTACAAGTAAATCAATAGCGCTCTTTAATCAATTTGTGCCGCGTTTCCAGTGTTACCCCTCGTATTCACGGTGGGTTTTCTCCAGATGCGTCAGCTTCCTCACACAAAAATCTAAACTCCCATTATTGGAATTAGCCAAAGCTCGAACCATGCTGCGACTAAGACTACGGGCTTAAGGGGGAGCGAAGGGGATGGGGTAGCTGTGTTGGCAGTGCGCTGGGTGCTGCACCGAGAGTTGATCTCCGCGCCGGCGTTGAGCAGGATCTTGATGATGTTGACGTATCCCCCGGAGGCGGCGAGGCTCAGCGGCGTGTAGTCAGACACGTTGCGGTGCTCCTTGTTGGCACCGCGCGCGATCAGCAGTTCCACAACCTAGCAGCGGCACGACATGGCAGATGCGAGTGGCATCATCGTCAGTGTCGTCAGTCCCCGAGGCTCCCGTTCCCTCGGTCTCCCAGTCCCTCAGTCTCCCAGTCCCTCAGTCTCCCGCTCACTCAGTCTCCCGCTCACTCAGTCTCCCGCTCACTCAGTCTCCCGCTCACTCAGTCTCCCGCTCACTCAGTCTCCCGCTCACTCAGTCTCCCGTGCTGCAGCTCACCTCCTGCCGGCCCCCCGAGCAGGCGAGCGAGAGCGGGGTGTCCTTGGTCCGCTCAGACTGCGCCTCGATGTCCGCGCCGTTGTCCAGCAGCAACTCCACCACGTTGACGTGGCCCGCGGTCGCCGCCAGGATGAGCGGCGTGAAGCCTGCAGCACGCACACCGCGTCGCACACCGCCATCAGCCACGGGCCTCGTCACTAAGCAACGTTAACACCGCAAGTGTGGCCTGGTCCAATAAATACCCCTCTAGCACCAGATGAGTGAGCTACAACGCTTCCAGTGATGGATAAACACTGCTTGTGGGCCCCATTCAGTCGTGTGCCGCCTTAAACTCAGTCACGGGGACGGATGGGTTCCTGGGGCCAGCGATAAACCGTCATTAAGACTATGGGCAACGGACACTTTGCAAAAAGGTGTCCACTTGGTGTTTTAAGATCTTAACACTTGTCTCATTGCCAGGAAAGGTAGAACCTTGTGTATTGTTTACAAAACCATCATTGACTGAAAGGTCTCGTCGGTGCGTGCGCGGCATCGCCCGCCCGCGGGGCTCACCCTTCTTGTCACGGTGCTCAATGTTAGCACCGCGGGCAATGAGCACCGTGACCAGGTCCTCGTGGCCGCCGGCACAAGCCAGCGTCAGCGCTGTGTCGTGGTTGCTCTCCGTCTGGACGCACGGACGCACAAACAGACCCTGGTTAGCCTCACAGGCTGCAGGGGGGAAAACGCTCGGTTTAATCTGGCAGTCAATCGACAGGGCTGTGAATTCTTACTATTATAACAAAGGTGGATTTAATGAACACTTCAGCGGATAGAAATAGCACTGACCATTACAAATCAGTAGATCCAGCGGACTGCCAATTAAATCAATTAACTGGCTATGCTGTCACCACACGCATCGTGTCTCTTCTAAAACACGCATATATGCAATCCATCAGAGGCAGGTCAACCGCTGCTGCCTGCACACCAGGATTTATAGCCGATCATGACACCCCACTACAGACAGACAGAGCTAATGTATTAAGGCTTTATACCTAAATTAACATGCGGTGGAAATGGCCCAATGCCGGCGGAGGGAGGGGTGTTGCCGCCTGGAGGAGGTTTCGAACTCGAGCGTCTGCCGGAGGGAGGCGGGAGGGAGTGTGCCGCTCACCTGAGCATCCAGCTCCAGGGGGTTGTAGGGGTGCGGGATCGGCGGAGACACGATGGGGCTCGGTGCCGGCGTCTGCGGCTGGGAGGAGGACACCCCGAGGGCGCCGTGCGGCGGCGGCGCGTTAGCCACGGCCGCGGGCCGCCCGCTCGCGGCTGTGAGCGGGAACGGCACGCGTCAGCGACACTTTCCGGACGTGTGTAACGAGCGGCGGAGGGTCTTACGACGTAAACCTCATCGTTACGAGGCTTAAACAAGAAATCAACGTTGAATCGTAGGAGACGCAAGACAAAACAAATGATCGGGCGCAGATGAAGGAGCACAAACTGGATATTACAGATGACACTGTTGAAACGGCACCGTAAACAACTGATCCTTGAGGAGACTTGCAAACTCAAATCTCGACAAACCAGAAAATCAAGGCACTGGAATGGCAGCACGCTCACGGCAGTTCACACAACCGCCGCGCCGGGCGCCCACCGCGAGGTTCAACATTACCCGCCGAACCCCGGGCAAGGCCCCGGCGACGAGCCGACCAAACGGTCGCGGCGAGCGGGCGCTCACCTGCCATGATGTCGCCGAGCGTGTCGGTGAGCGTGCGGGCGGGGCACGCCACCATGAGCCCCTCTCCCGTCTCGCCCAGCACCAGCTGCCCCGTGGCGTTGACCCCGACTCCGACCCCCATGCCGCCCAGCTCGGGGGGCACGCCGGCACCGTCCAGCGCTGTGGCGCCGGGCGGCTGGGCCGTGTGCAGGGGCACGAAGCCCGCGGGGAGGCCGCCGGTGCCCGCGACCCCCGCGGCCGTGAGAGGCAGGTGCTGGTGCTGGTGAGCGGGTGAGCCGTCTTCCCTGGGCAAGATGGCTTCCATTTGCGCCAGGCGGGCGTAGGCCGCGTCCGGGGTGCTCGTGCCGCCTGCGCGCGTTGCAAATCGACACACGCGTTTTTCAGTCAAAGCTAGAATTTGGTGAAAAGTAAAAGTACAGTCGTGTAATTACTTGCTCACGACACCGCTACACAGTCCCGATAGACGGAATTTTGGGCTACACTTCCACTCTGAAATGGGCGTACCCACATTATACCCCACCACACGAGGCTTGCCAACCAACTAACTGTGGTGTAGTCATTATACCACTGGGTAGACAGAGGCCGGGGCGTCAATAAACGTGCTCCACCGTTTGAACCGAGGGGTTCAAACCGGTGACCTCGCATTGCGAGCCCAGTGTGTCGATCACGACACCGCGGCGGCACCGCAGCACATCTGTAAACAAACGCGTGTAGCGCGTGCGTCACGGACGCCGCACGAGCCGTGGCCCCGCACGCACCCGTGGTCTCCTGCTGCTGCTGCTGCTGGATCTGCTGCTGCATTTGTTGCTGCAACAGCTGTTGCTGCTGGAGCTGCTGCTGCAACAGTTGCTGCTGCAGCTGGAGGTGCTGCTGCTGTTGCTGCAGCTGTTGCTGCAGCTGCTGCAGCTGCTGCTGCTGGTGCAGGTGGAGCTGGATCTGCTGCGGCGTCTGCTGCGGCGGCGTCTGGACGGCGGCGCCGTTGGGCGGCGTGGCGGCCGCGGCAGCGCCCGCGGCCCCCCCCGGCTGCTGCTGCTGTTGCTGCAGCTGCTGCTGCTGCTGCAGGAGCGCCTGCCGCTGGGCCTTGGCCTCCAGGTACTGCTTCTTGAGCTGCTGCTGCGTCTTGAGCTGCAGCTCGCGCTCCACGCGCTGCAGCTCCTCCAGGATGCGCTGCTTCTTCTGGATCTGCTCCTCGCGCGTGCGGCTCAGCTCCTCGATGCGCTCGCGCGTCAGCTGCTCCGCCTGCGCCAGCTCCAGCGACTGCAGCTGCGCGTTCTTCTCGATGGCCTCGCGGATGCGCTGCTCCAGCTCCGTCAGCTTGCCCTGCGCCTCCTCCACGATGCGCTCGGGCGACTGGTGCGCGTGCCCGCCGCCGGCCCCCCCGGTGCTGCCCTGCACGCCCGCGGGCGCGGCGGCGTGGTGGGCGCCGCCGGCCGCCGCCGCCGCCGCCTGGTGCGCCCGCGTGTGCACGTGGCAGCAGCAGCCCCCCGCCGCGGTGGCGGCCACGTCAGGGTTGGGTGGAACGGGGCTGGGCGCCGGCAAAGGCGGACCCGCACCGGGCTTGGGCTTTGCCGGAGCTTGGAGGGGAGGGGGGGGCGACAGGTAGGAACGCCGTGAGCGGGGTAGGCGGTTACGCGCAGAGGGCCTGCACGCCGCTGGCCGGCGGCCTCCGTGCGGCTCGCCGCGTCTCCTAGAGCGGCGATGCGCCGTCACCAAACCCAAGCTTGCCATACTTCGTCTCTTATTAAATTATTTGAATCATTGAACATTTTTGTCCCGTGCAATGCCGTGTTACTGTTTACTTTACGACTACACGGCTAATAGTTTCATTCTTGCACAATTTAATGCTGCAAATTCGTTTTATTAGCTTCTGATTTTATGTACCGTTTATGTCGGTTAGTTCGTACATTTGCTGAATAGCAGGAATCCCGCTGGGTATTTTCTGCTGTAATAATAAACAGCATCTGTCTACAATGCCGTTGGAAGAAAGCAAATCTTGAATCGGATCGCGCTCTCGAATCGCGAGACAGCGGCGCCCCCCGCGCCGACCTCGCGACACGAACGTTCCAGGGTGCTACCTTTTCCCCGCGCCGGCAGGTTCTGCTGGAGGTCGTTGGGCGGCTTGTCGGGTTCCTGGGGCGGAACCACCATGGGCAGGGCCTGCATGGGCACCCGCGGGGCCTGGGTAAGGTCAGAGAAACCCGGAGACCTTCAAACTCAAGGCAGCGGTAGCAACGACAACAACCCACAAAGCCTCTGGGAGCCCAGAGCCTGTGGAGAGGTGAAGAGCCACTCTGCGCTTGAGGGCAACGCGAGTTCGTCCGCTCCGCGTCTGTTGCCGATTGCGTTTTTTGTGCGAGCGGTGCGTAATCTGGTGTGGCCAATCTTGTGCAAACATGGAGAGAACGCACCAATGAACACTGACGTTAATAAAAAGTATATAATTTAAAAAGCGAAACTAATTATACCATGATGTTTAACTGCAAAATAACGTGTTAAGCCTCCTCTCCTGAGAGGCATGCCCCGTCGGGTCAAGAACATTAATGGATTTGGCGAATTGTTTTTTAATTGTATTACCCCTGCGCAGAATGCGAAGAGAACACGGGATACATTTACATTCCATTGTTTCCAAACAGTTATAAATTAAATTACATGAACATAGTATGTTACTGATTTAACATCACAAAACAAGTCTGTTCAGCGAAAAAATAGTTATGAATGACATTTACTGTCAAAATGAACACAAGAACGGACGCGCATTCCCTAAGCCCACACACGTCATCCTCACAGCCGAGCCTAACACTGGAATCCTCCGTGTGAACACACGCGCGTCATCACCCGCACCACACCCACGAACCAACAGCGTAACCATCACGCCTGACCCCACACCCACCCCCACAATCTATCCCTCGTACCTGACCTCGCACACATCACGAGCCCACAATCGGCGACTAAACCCTTATACCTGAACCACACATCTGAACCCACAGTTGAGCATCCCACCCGAAGCCACGCACTCTTAACCCAGGCAATCTAACCCAGGCAATCTAACCCCTCCTACAGGAGCACCCGGTCTAACCCTAACATCTGAACCTCACACCTGAACCCACACACCTCAAGGACGCTAATGGAAGTGTGGGTTTGGTGTGCGGCATACGTACAAAGACGGGAGCACCAACCTGCCCCTGGTCCTGGGGAGGGGGGGTGAGTTGGGGGGCCTCGGGGGGCGAGGCCGAGAGCAGGTTGTGCGGGTAGTCGATCAAGTAGCACACCACACTCGTGTGGCCGCCTTTGGCTGCCTCGATGAGCATTGTGGAGCCGTCCTGCGGGGGGGGGGGCGGGGGGCGAGACCCGCGATACACCATGAGGACGTGGGCCGCCGGACCGTTTCCTCGCAACACACTCCCTCGGACCGATTCCAGGTCAAGGCACTTCGATTTTTAACTCTTCCCTTGCACGGTTCCCACTTTTGAATTCCCTCCCCATCGTCAATAGATCGCTTCTTGATTCGAATCGTGATCTCAAATCGTGACAAAGCGTTGAATTTGGACTGAAGACAATCTATCATTACAGGTTGGCGAGAGGTGGGACGATCGATTCGCGCCTCCAAGGTTCAATCGTCTCCGTTCGGGGTCACGGTTTTGTTCGGTGCAAGTAAACCCAAAATAACTGCAGTTTTATTGAACCAATCACGAGCAACGCTGTTAATCAAACGCAGTATATTCCTACACGCACGACCCGATATCAAATGTTGCACGATGTTTATCGCCATATCAGTTTCCCGGAACTGTGAAATTGCATTTCACATTCGTATCGTTTTTTGTGCTTTGCCGTTCATCCGGCGCTAACAAAGACGACTCAAAACGTTCTCCAGATGCAGCTCTCCCAGCACGAGCCCGCTAATCAGTCTTTCTAATCATCACAACCTCGTAAGGCACAAGCTGTCCGCTGCACGGCAATTGATTTAATAATCCAACGGGCTACGCAAATGATGGTGCCGTGACTGCAAAGCCATCAATTACTTCGAAAACATTTTGAAATGCACTAATTCAACGGCTAATAGCGTTTCAGATATACAACGTTAATTACTGAGCTCGTTATTATTCTGTAAATAAAACGCTTAAAGAAAACGTGGACACGCAACGATCATCACGATGTAACGATGTTTTGCAAAACAGCCGAGAGACGACCTCTGCGGAAACTACACCACGCGACATATCAGTCCTGTGTATCTGTGACGATGTGGGTATGTGAATGTATCTGGGAGTGTGTGCTTAAGAACACTGCAAGTGTGTGCGTCCATACACGTGCATTCAAGTGTGTCCAATTCCATGTGTGCGTGTGTGAGTATGTGTGTGTGAGTATGTATGTCTATGCGAGTATATCCATGTGGGAGTACGGAACACAGCTGCCCTGGCAGCAAGGTCCCTTGGACACATGAGCTAATTGGGACGGCCAAGCACGGGGGTGGTAACGTGACACTGTCGGAGGATTAAGGCCCCACGACAGCACGGGCGCCTTTGTGTGTGCACGTGCCTGTGCGCTCATTGGCACAGTGGGGAGCACAGGTGGCGAATCTGTCAGTCGTCTCAGTCGGTTAACCCAAAACACCTGGGTCTGTCTCGTGACCTCCTACCCAGCCGCAAGCCTTTTGTACTTCACGTGCCAGCATGAAAGTGTACCTAGCCTGGCACAAGCGCTGCTGCGGTGACGTCACCGTGGCACACCGGGGCGACCGCCGTCGTCACTGTTGTCCGTGCGCAGACGGGGCTTCTCGAGAAACGAATACCGGAAGCGATCGGCAAGGCGGTTACCTTAAGGCGGTGGTTGGGATCGGCGCCGTGAGCCAGTAGCAGCTCGACCACGGAGAGGTGGCCGCCAGCGCACGCCAGCGACAGCACCGTGTGGTCGTTGTTGGCCGTGGCGCGGTTCACATCCGCCCCTGCACACGGGCGACCACGGGGGAAGAGACGACGGCGCCCGACGGCGGCCGCGCGGAGGCGGGCGACACAACACAGCCGGCGTCAACGCCAAAAAATCGTCGCCCAAAAAACAGACCGCGCTCGGATGTTTTGACCAAACGGGCACGAAGAACATTGAAACCGTACCATCACTGCAGTGTGGTTGGGAGATCATTGCTATGGCATTTAGCTCGATTTACACAACATAAAGGACTAGTTTAAGCTTCCAACCTTACTTTGGCATGGGGCATTAAGACGACTTGTGTTTATGATTTAGGGTCTGGAAGTTGGCTGCTGTATGCAAAGCAAAACAACTTCACGGAACAAAATAACACTCGTTTCTCAAGTCAGTCACTGCACGAGAAGCATTTTCCAATCATTCACCGTGGAGTGAGGGGTGTAAGTGGTCTGAGCAGCGATGTGGAGCATCACTATAAACGCGGTGACCCGACTCGGAATTCCGGTCATCAGTGACACAGCAAACGCCATCATCCAGAGGTCGGCCATAGCAAAGGTGCACCCAGAATAAAGTAAGTCGAGTGTGTGTGTGTATAGCATGCTGTGTCAACACCTGCTGTATGTAGTAAGACAAAGGCAGCTGGGGGTGGTGAAGAAGATCTCCCTAATACCATTAGTATGAATAGAGTCAAAACAATCACTTATCAGCAATGCTGGCTTTAGGTCTCACGTCTCCTAAACAAGGAGGGCTCTTTTGTCAGTGTGAGCGTGCGTGTCTGTAAGTCTGTGTGCTTGTGTGTACGTGAAGGCCGCTTCCGGGCAGCTGGAGGGAGTATGCCAACAACAAAGGAGGGCGGAGGAGGGATGCTCACAACAATCAGAGGGGCACTGGGGGGATAAAATACAGCAAATTTGGCACAGTGGGGAACATAGGTTTTGCATCTGCCAGTCATCTTAGTCAGTCAACACATGGCATCCGAGTTGCGGCTCGTGGCCTCCTATTGCCACATCCACACTTGACGTGACAGCCTCAGAGCTCACCTAGCCTGGCACAAACGATGCTCTGACGTCGGTGCCACTTGGCGGTGGTCGGCGGCTACCGTGTGGAGGTGGGTCTCGGAGCCACTCACCCTTGCTGATGAGGAACTGCACCGTGCACACGTGCCCGGCGCGCGCGGCCTTCATGAGCGGCGTGCGTCCTCCCTCCGACTCGTGCTCCTGCGGGACGGGGCGGCACGCTTACACCGTGCTGCTGCCGTGCGATGGCCGGCACCGGCCGACCCGAGGTGACCCCATGTCACCTCGCATCGGCCACATTTGTCCCAGAACTCGAGTTTTAGCATTTTTATACTCACGCTTGTTTAACCAGGCAGAGCTTCATCGAATAACCCACGTAATGATGTACGGCTCGATTCATGATGGTTGCTCTTCAGAGCTGTTCTTTTGGGATAGCCGTGTCGAGCTAGAGAAAGAGAGCGCTCAACACGGCTATCCCAAAAGAACGGCTCTGAAGAGCAATCATCATGACTAATCCATTCTCTTTTTTGGGGGCAATTTTGTCATCATAAGTGAATCATATGCAGGTAATAATTCTTCAGCATTGGGAGGTTTTGACCAAAACCAGTTACGTTTCATGGAAGTAACGCGACCAACACATTGCGTGGACAATGCTTGTCTGACCATCGATGACCTCACTCTCTACTTCTTCTTCTTTGCGATTCTTTGAAGCACGATGGTCAGCTTCTGGACATCATCGTTGTCTTTCAGCTCCTCGGCCTCGAAGTGTTTGGTAGAATTCGCAGGCAACACCAAGTATTATTACCTGACAGGGATCGCGACGTGAACGCTTCTACCTTGACCCCCACTCTCTACTGACGAGTCCCGAGGCGCAACGCAACCCACTCGCGTCGACAAATAAACTCAAACCGATCGAAAGCGTCGGATTTTCACTTCGCGGCGGAGGAGCGGCGCACACCCGCCGGGGTCACGGCGCCGGGCCGGCTCGTGGCCTCACCAGGTCGGCGCCGGCCTGCAGCAGAAGGTCGGCCACGTCTGTGTGGCCGTTCTCGCAGGCGTAGGTGAGCGCCGTGTCGCCCGTCGCCGTCGTCGCGTGCACGTTGGCCCCTGCGCCGCGCGCGCAAAAACACACGACGCCCGAGGACACAGGTCAACAAGAACGCGCATCGGCTGTGACGCTCGCCGACAGCCGTGCGAGATGCACGTTCAGCTCTCGTGCTTCACAGGAGCGTCTCTCCGACAGATCTCAAAATCGGCACTCACATTCTCATCTTTGGGACTCAAATCACTGTTCTCTCTACCGCGGAAATACGTTTAAATACATGAAGACGAGAATGGCCTTCATCGGCCTACCAGGTATGGACGGTAATAGGTATGGACGGTAATAGGGAGAAAAAAACATAATTTATTGAACAGACCAGAGGCTTCGCATGAAGGTCATGTCTATGATCCAACTAACAAAACTGTGCCTCATTTCATCACATCTCAGAAACAGGGGTGAACCGAGATAGTGCTGGGCATGGGCGACCACCGTGCTGCATTAAACAGGCTGTAATAGGGGCAGTGGTGCTAACAGTAGCAGAGGCAGTGCAGCAAAATCCACTGCAGTACTGTACTGCTATGCTCCCGTGTTTGTGCTCGCCGCCTTCACCAGCTCGCACTGGCGAGCAGAACGGCGTACGTCTAATTCGCTCCCGTAAGCTTCACGGCATGGGGAGGCCCTCATCCACCAGTGGAGTGACAAAAGGGTCACGTGTACACGAGCATGGGTCATGTGAATGACACGTGGCACTGGTGAATTGTGCACCACGTGGTCGCTGCACATTGTGCAATGAAGGAAAGTCCTGTGCAATAGATTGTGCAAGCCACTCCACGTGACTTATTCAGCTTCACACACAGGCACCGGGCCCAAGTGAATTAAACTCTTGGATAAGGGCCTCACCGTGCCATACATGCGGTGAGCGCCGTTAGGCCTTAACTTCACCACGTGGGTCGGGGGGGGGGGTTATGGTTTATTTCTGCACTGCCCTCTGTTGCCCAGGACACATACGCCACCTGTTTTCGCATTAAGGTGCCCGCCCGTCCGAGCGCCATCCAGGCTCAACCCTGCTTAGATTCTGAGTGCCAGGGTAAATTTCGCGTGATTTAGTCCCTAGGCAGATTCATACTTGTTTTGCTTTCAACTAAGAAGAGCGTGTAATGTACCGCATTATACCGGCGGTGCGCACACGCAGACCGCAATACGCCGGGTAAGTCCGCAGGAGCCGGCAACGAATGTGCAGCCAATACTCATCTCGCTGCGGCTAAAAGAAGCCTAATTTATGTTGGCTTAACGTCGGGATATTGCTGATCTGAGGAGCGATGATGAAAAGCCCATGAATCTCCGGTTGGCCGTCTCGCCCGGCCAGCGGAAACGTTTCTCTCCAAGGCGGACGCGGAGCGGTAAAGCCCTAACGGAGGGGGCTTCACGTCAAACCGCTGCCTCTTCCGGGAGTTGCACCCCTTGAGATTGCCACCAAAGAGGCGTGGCGGAGGGCAATGCAAAACGTTTTCTTTCTGTGTGGCTGCCCGGCCGTTCTCCCTCCCCTCCCGGCAAAATACTTCTCACGTAGGTCAAGCTGGGCACCAAAAACCGCCAAGTCAGCTCTGCGTAGCCTACATTTGGGACAACACTGGTTGGAAAACAGCAATTATTGCGATTTTATTTTGGTTTGACGATTACAAAGAATGCCTTTATTTAAGCTGTACGGACAGTGCGGGGGCTATGTGGCGTAAGTGGCAAGGCTTGCGAGTGCCACGGTACGGATATTTACATGTGCCTCTCCACCTGTCACCGCACACGATCGATGTGCGGAGTGGCCGTTGTTCTGTGTCCACTGCGAGCAGGGCGCACTGACCACAGCAGGGGCAAGTGTGTGGTGCCCACTGCCCGTTTGTCCTCATCTCTATTGATTTTTCCGATTGTATTGTTGGTTTTTCCGTACAGTTTTTTGTTGCTTTGTTACCGTATACAGTGTTCCTTGAGCCCCAAGTCGACCTTGCAAGAGACGCTTTTCTTTCGTTTACCTTTCATAACCACCCACCCCATCACCCAGTCTATCCCCTGCTGGATAAAGGCCTCCCTGTTTCGTCGCGATTCTCTTACGCTCCTGCGACGGCACAATCCGTCCATGGTATCTTGTCGGACAAATTTTCTCCTCCACCGGCGTCATCCATGAGTCACCGTCGCTTATAATAACGTGTCCTGCGCAGGCCGGGCCGTACGCGCGGTATGGGGACTGCGGTAATGGGCTCGGCAAGGCCGCGACTCAACAGCTTAGAGAGGGGTCAGGGCACCCTCTCTGCCCGGGTCTCGTTACTGGGTGGCGGCGCCTGTCATCGCCGTGCAGGGAACGACGCTGCCGTATCGAGTTACCGCCCAGCGGAGGCGTACCGAGTGCGTACGCGGAAACTAACACGGCGAGGGAGCGGCGAACACGCACAAGTGCCGCGTCATTATTTGCATTCTGACGCCTCGATCGAAAACATAAACATGGCAGAAAACGGCTACCCTACAATATTGTTGGATTTCCTGTTTCCCTGCCGCTGTGAACCTTGGCGGAAGGCTGGGTTGAAGTTAAACACATTAACACGTGACCCGACAATACAAACTGGTGGCGCTCTTCCAACTGATTGCGCTCTGCGCTACAGAGCCAGCAACCCAAGTTCAGTTCCGGGTCACGGCTAGTATCAGTGGCAAGCGCCATCTGGTCCGGTCACCGGCTGCCACCCACTTCACCACCCTGCATGGACCGGCACGCTGAAGTATGCTTAAACAAACCCCATGACGTCAAGAGACCTCAACGCCGCAGTGGATTGTGACAAAGAGCTGTGCACCACATTATTTATTTCAAGTCCTGCAGGTCAGCCACTGATGCGAATAAGGTTAGGTAAATGATAAATATTGGACGCATCGCCAAACATTACAAGTTATGATTTCCTAGCGCGCCTGCTGGAGTGAAGGGCGTGGAGGTGTGGTTTTTTTCATTTTTTCTGTTCCGATTATTTACCACAGAAATCTCATCTGGGCACAGCCCTGGAAACTGGCGCGGTCGTCAGCGCCCCGCCAACCAACCGACACGTCACGACCTGGCACTAGCCACGACCGCCACCACGACTGCTGCCACGGCCGCCGCCTTTCTGGGCCGCCGACTCCCACCTCACGCTACCGCCCGGACAAGAGAAACGGCTCACGTGTTTTAAAAATAGGTCGGGCTCCGGTTACAAAGATGGTGACGGCGCAAAGGAAAACGCGGTGCCGGCTGAATAAAAAAAGCAGACCGACTAAACGAGCGTCTGTGGTGGCGCGAGCGGGTCAATACTCGCCCGTCGCCGCTATTCCTACTCCGCAGCGCGCGTCGCCCGGCGGCGAGGATTCACAAACCGCGCCAAACTCCGTATCCACGAATGCCCTTTACGTGGCACGACGGCTGCGCTTTGACCGTCATCGCAAATGTGGAAGCCGTGGCTATGGAGCCCGACCGACCGGCAAGAGGGAGAAACAATCCGGACACAACGAGCCCTTTGTCTGATCGTTTGGAACGTTGGTTTTGCATACCGTGCATTCTAGAGTAATTAAGTGAGCAACTCTAGCTGCGGTGCTGGAGTCGGGAGTCATCCAAACACCGCTAAGTCGATCATGCTTTGCAGCAGCCTTACATCTGGTTGTGAACGGTCTCTCGAGACAGCGTGACATCAGACTGCGCACTGTGGACAATGCGGCGAGCGCTTTCGCACACAAAGCAAAGACCTCGCTAGTCCAGCACACATCTTATTTTCGATAAGACACCGTAGCAATTCAAGGCAATGTTATGCATAATGCCCCAGCGCATTCTTGGGTAAGTAAGCCTATCAGATTTTCTAGACAAAGCAAAACAAGGCCCGTCTCAGTCAGCGTGCTGTTGCGCTGGCCAATCAGATGGGTCCGTGGCCCCATTACAGCGCGATTCACTTGCTGCGCTAAGCAGCCGGCCCCCAGAGGTGTGTGGAACGCACGCGCCGCAAATCTCCAGGCACCGTTCTCTATATAAAGACACGCACGGGGTCACGAGCGTTACGCGGCATGCTTGCAGCTCGCGCTGTCGCTCTCATGGCGCAGGGCTGTCACAAAGGAAGCCTCTGCTGTGCTTCACACAGGCTCCGGTAGCTTCACAGTAGGGGGCAATATTGCTGAGTCTATTACAATTGAGTTATTTGCAGGTAATGTTTTAAAGTAATGTGTAAAACACTTTCAGGTTTACGGATCCATTCTTGTCATCCAATTATTTAATAATAATAATAATAATAGCATTTATATAGCGCCTTTCACCCGAGGGTCACAAAGCGCTGCACAAAGCTGCAGAGAGAACGACATGTCGAAAACGACAGAGCACGGAAAATCAGCAACCAATTTTTTTTGGGGGGTTTTTTTTTCGTGAAGAGAAAACGGCACAACAACAACGGGGAGACAGAAAACTGAGAGTCAAGCGGCAGCTTCAAGCGGTAGCTTCAAATGCAACAGGGAAACTAATAATAATTCTACAACAAGCAAGGAGGGAACAAACGTCCCCCAGCAGACACAGATCGGAAGAGAGAGAGAGAGAGCCAACATGTCGGCACGGCACCGACAACCCACTCCAACAATCCAAGCCAGGGGAAGGAACGAATGCTTCCGAAAAGGTGCCAGAGGAAGGAACGAATGCTCCCAAAAAGGTGCAGGTATGAAGAGAGCCAACAACCTGGCACGACAGCGCCGAGCCGCATCAGAAGTCCTGACAGGACGGCTTGAAGGCTTTACGGAACAAATAAGTCTTAAGACTAGATTTGAAGATGTTATTTTGTCACTTACATTTCTCCACGACGAGGCTGATAATGTGTATTTTATTGTTCTGCGTCGAACTAAGAACCATATCTAACAAAGGGGGGTCCTTGTCTGTAGATATGCTGCAGTTCACGAGGACTGGTTCTGGCGGACCTAACCGCTGGCGACACGATGGACGTTGAAGACATTCTAAAATTTGCTGTTGAACTGTTACTGCTGAGACTGTGAACTCCCGGGAGACTGACTGTGTGGCTGATGGGATGTATTGCATTGTGTGGAGAGACAGGTATGGGCAAGGCGGCACATTGTCTGCTTATTTATTTAGTCACGTCTATTCCCCTGCAAAGACGCCAGCGTTTATATCAAATTTTCAAACAAACGCTGTGTTGCTTTGTGCAACGTCCCAGCAAACCCAGACGCTCTGGCGGTCTCCGTGTCATCTTATCGCAGGGAAGCAAAGGCGGCGGTGAATGGGATGTGGGAGCGCGCGGGTCCTCCTGGGTGGCCTACAACATCGCGGGGCATTACCGTGCGTTCGTGTTATCGTCCATCACGCGCAACCCCGCGGCGCGCGCGCGTGCGTCGATCAGATAGCGGAGCGTCGTGCAGACGACGGAGCATACAGAATCAGCTGTTCCAAATACATTCCTCCATTAATTTTACTTGTATTTGTAGCAACGACGCGATTTTTTTAACGGAATTGTCATATAAATGTAAGTTCCCCGCCACGATTCACAAAAGGGGGCATTGTATTCGGAATATTAACTGCATGATAACGTGCGCAAACAACTACAACCTAAGCTTATGAGGCTTGCAACAAGCTACCTGCTCCGCTATTAGATCCATTGCCATCATGTGGTCACGATTACCACGTGACTTTGCGATTTTGTCTTGTTTGACAAACTATTCTTACACGCAGACACTGCAAAGCACAGGTCTTGAGACAAACAACCGAAGTGAATCCTTGCACAACGAATGATTTCGAGGTTTTCACTTCGTGTGGAAACACAGCACGTGACCTCGGACGGAGAGGGGCAAAAGCGAGGCGCCGGCTACCTGCGGCAAGGAGGTACTTGACGAGCTCCAGGTGGCCCTCTTGCGCGGCCTCCATGAGCGGCGTGGAGCAGCCCAGCTCCAGGTCGGCTCCGGCTTTGATGAGGAAGTCGGCCACCTCCAGGAAGCCGCCGCAGCACGCGAGGGTGAGCGCCGTCTCCTGCGTCTCCTCCGTCTGCGCGTTGATGTTTGCGCCTGGTAGGGGTGCGGCGAGCAAAAACGAGAACCGGTTAAGGAGAGATTTCTATCGTGGGGCCCTTCCACGACCCGACAACGCTAAACTAATGAAATTATGAATTGTGCAAGCGTCCAACGCGTCAATTAATATCGCAATTCTCACAACCAAATATATCAATTTAATTATGAATCGTATTGGCTGAAAAAGCTACATGTTAAGAGAACACCACGATGTTGTAGAAGCAGCGAAAGTCCTTAGACATCGGCCACTCGTTGTCTAACGTGATATATTCTCTTTTAGGGCGAACGCACATCTGCACTGAGCGGCCAGGCAGGATGGCAGGTGCAAAACGCAAGGCCTTCTCGCTGACCAAGCGCGCGGGTGAGCGCGAGCGTAGCGGCCGCGCGACACGAGGCCGTCCGCCCGGTACAACCCGCCGTCCATGCGACCCCCTCTCACCTTGCGCGAGCAGGAGGGCGACCATCTCCTCGTGGCCCTCGCGGGCGGCCTCCATGAGCGGCGTGTAGCCCTCGTCGTTCACCTCCTCCAGGTTGGCCCCGCGCTCGATGAGCAGCGCCGCCAGCTCCACGTGGCCGCCGCACGCCGCCAGCGTGAGCGGAGACTCGAACGAGTCGGCCGGCATGTTCACCTGCGCGCCGCTCTCCAGCAGCAGCCGCGCCACCTCCACGTGCCCATCCTGCGTGCGCAACGTGCACGGCAACCCGCGGTGAACGCGCAGCGACAACCATTTTCACGTTTGCCGCATTTGGAGCGCGCCGCCGGAGCGCAATGGCCGACTCTTACAAATGACGTCAAAGGATCTTTTTTTTTACCTATCGGAATTTTTTTTGTCTGTACATACATCCACCGCGTGCGGTAACGTGGTACTATAATGATAAGAAATAAATGTATAACGCGCGCATATTCCCCGAGAGCATCGCGGCCGAGGATTCGGAGGCGCGGAACCTGGCTCAGTGGTTGTCACGTGTAGGTGAAGAGGTGTTCTTTTAGTACTCTTTTTAAAGGCTGTTCCAGGTCGTGAGTGCCGCGACAGAGAAGCGGCATTGTGTGAAGGTTGTGCGTGAGTGCGACGTGTGAAGTAGGTGCTGCGATGATCTGCGTAGAGTGCGGGATTGTGTTGAGGTGAACGGCCGGAGTCGCGATGCGAGGTATTGAGGGTGTCCTGTGTGGATAGCGCGTTGGCATATGACTGCTGTTTAATGTCCACTGTAAAGCAGACAACGTATTCTTAGGGTCAATGCACCCGCAGCGCTAATCGGGGAGCTAACTGGATAAGAACAGTGAGCCTCTGCAAAGAGCGGTGAATACTCTATAACTAGGTCGCGTGACCAACCCGAATATCATGATTTATAATAACCTTATGGGTTTAACCACGTAATGATCTGACTTAATTTGAGTGTTAAGAGTCTCGACTACATAACATAAACACATTAAATTGTGACGTGTACAAGGATTTAACGTGCCATTTATTATTGTATCAGCACACGCCAGTTATTACCGTTTCAGAAAATGAGGAAGTCTGGATAGAATCCAGGAAATCATCAAAGGTGGTCCCAGCCAAACAATCATTCTCACTTCCTGGATTTTATCCTGACTTCCCGGATTTCCTTAAGATGCTTGGAGCCGTTTCAAACAAAACACTGTACCTAATTGCGGCTACATTTTGTTGTGAGAGTTGTTCTTTAGTTTGCCGGTGTGCTGAAACAATAATAAAAAAACCCCAATAAAAATACACTGTTACACCTTACAGTAGCATTACAGTAGCATTATACAGTAGCACTAATCGTGGCAGTAACGATGAGGCATTTTCAGATAATAACGCATTTGACCGATATCTTTAATTTTATATTTTCTCCTCCACTGGAATCGTGATGTCGAGCGTATGCCGAGCACAACCACAGGTGGCGTGGAGCCACCGGCGAAGATCGACCCCCGCTAACGCGCGGCACCGCCACTCACCATGCACGCCTCCATCAGAGCTGTGTGCATCTCGTCCGTCTTGTGCTCCTGGTCGGCGCCGGCCTCCAACAGGAACCTCACCATCTCCAGGTGGCCTGCAGGGACAACAAAGCGTTCGGCCATTATTAAAATTGGCGCAACGTAAACGCGGCGCCCGATGGAAATGTGGGTGAAAAGCCAAGGGTGCGCGCGCACGAGCGAGGCGCCGCCAGAAGCGCACGACTGACGCCGGCGGAATCGCGATGAGACACGCCTGCCCGGACATTCGGGTTGGTTCCGTTCTGTAATCTATATGATGAACACCCTTTTAAAATACTGCCTTCACAGCCAAGGGTACATCTCAACAATTGCCCTGACCGTTTATTGCACGTTCCAGAAACCCGTCTGACACGGCCCAAACGTTTGAATTCCCGAAATGGGTGGTTTGATAAATTAAGAGCAATTCTCTGTCAATAGAAAATAAAGGGACGCCTATGTTTTCGTGATGTACCGTTCCAAAGAAACACTTTATAACCCAAGGCCCAGACTCTGGTTGTCACGATAAAACCCAATGATTGGCCAGAGTGAGCTGGAGAGAGAAGACGACCAACGACAATCTCGTGCACGGCAACAACCAACGAAGAACGGCAATCGGAGGCAATCGGAAGGAGAGAGGAACTAAACTGCTCTCATTCTACGAGGGGACAGACAGGATGAATAAGGACGCAACAGGACAAATGAAAGGGTAAGGAATGAGAGTAAAACCGGAGAGCGAAACGCTGGAGGCGCTGAAGGAAAGGAGCATCTGTGGGAACGAGGAGGGCGGGCGACACACGAGGATGGCGCCGATCGCAGCCACCGCCCTGCCGTGGACACAGAGCGACGACGACTAATCGGATCGGCCGGCGGAGCCGAGCGCGGCTCCCGCAGACGCAGAGCGGGCGTCGTAAAGCGGCCGTAACGCGGTCGTAACGCACCCTTATAGCAGGCGAGGGTGAGGGCGCTCTCCTTGAACTCGTTGGAGTGCGTGTTGATGCCGGCGCCGCGCTCCAGCAGCAGGCGCGCCACCTCCACGTGTCCGCCGCTCGCCGCCTCCATGAGCGGCGTGTGGCCGCTCTCGTTGTGGTCCTCCAGGTTGGCGCCGGCCTCCAGCAGCACGCGCACCACGTCCACATAGCCGCCCGCGCACGCGTACGTCAGGGCCGTGTTGCCTGCGGGCGCGAGGTCGCCGGGTCGCCGCGACGGCCGGGGGGCGGATGGACAAGCGAGTCAGACGATGCCGAAACCGCCCTTACGATTGTCGTTATTACGCGCGTTTGACTCTCTAAAGCCGCCATTTTCAAAACGTGGGTCGCCAGCGCCACCCAGCGGTCAGTGGAGACCAGACCCAAGCGCCGAGTGGGCCTCGAGGTGCAAACGGTTGAGAAACACTGCTCTAAAGCCTCACCGAGTCCCGGGACCGTTTTTCAGGAGGGCGACGATTGCCAAGTATAATCCCCAATTGAGTAATATACGCTGCCATTGATAAAGTTTGGAAAATTCGGAGCATGACGTAGGCACGCAGTGGCCTTCTGCGATTGTCGCGGCATCTTTAACGTCGACCGAGAAACGGACGGCGTAATTAACAGGAATGTTTACGCGATGGCTCGGAGGAGTGCCAGCATGTTTGACAACCCGTGGCGGCCCCGAGCATTCAAAGTCCACGGGCGGGTTCAACATTACGAAAGCAGCTTTTGTTTGGTTAATCTGGGTTTCGTACACCATCCACTCCCACTCGGGCCCGCGCACAGTTCACTCCCGCACAAATTGGAACGAGACGGCGAGGCAGCAATTCCGTTACGGATAAACGGTTGATGAGAACGCACGGGGTCACGTGCTGTCACCGACACACACACTCCGCTGGCAACATGAAAGCGGGCCTCCGTGTAGTAAGCGCAGTACACTGGGCAAGCTAATGTAACACAGATGGCGGGGCCGCTCGCGGTTGTTACGTAACGGAAATACCGTAATAGCGCGATGGGGGTACGTTTTCTTGTTTACAGGGGGCACTTTCTCAGGGGAGCTATCCATCACGAGCATCATCTCTCCAACGAAGGACTCGCTCCATGCTAGGCATTGCTTTCGGCGATAGCCAGGTCCCAACCTTCCCCCCTCCCCCGGCTTTACATTGCGCCCCCCCCCACAACCCCACCTCAAGCTCAAAGTCCT
>JAZEWU010000038.1:422865-448209 GCA_036362915.1 Geotria australis | reverse complement strand
GAACGAGCCATGACGAACGCGTCGCCACGCACGGCTTCGCCTTTTGCCTCATCTGTCAAGGCCCACTGCGCTCGCTCTGTACGCAAGGAAAGATGAAACGCATGTATATTTTACAGCCCGCGCGCTGCACGCGGTGCTGGGCAGTTCAACGGCGTACAATGCAAAGACAAAGACTCCCCGTGTAGTCCGTGACGGCCTAAACGTCGCACGAGGAGGTGGGCGGCATCGTGCCCCGGCCGCCTTCGTATCCCCAGCGGAGATTGTTTTTAAACACCAGAGCCAGGTACTCAATTTAAGGCCGGCTCAACCCAGGGGAGGGCCAGGACCAGTTCAGATATTTGTCGCCGATATTGGTTGTGAGCCGGAATCGGACTTGTGTCGCCGAGTTCGTAATGCAGCGCGATCACCGTCTGCGTGCACCGCACAAGACGCATGCTCTATCACACTCGTGCACGTCGCAACGCTACGTCAGGAAGCATTAAGACAAAGAGTGGCTCCGTACAAAGGAACCGGCCACAAAGGGGCCCATCCAATACAATGTCGAGTGTTTTTCTCCCCCGATCATTATTTCTCATATTTGCTCCAAAGCATAACAGGAACATGACAACACCGTGCAGCACTCATAAAAAAAAAAATATATAAACAAACCCGCTAAGATAAAACGGCTGCAAGAACCGCAGCAGAGACTTGTGGCAAGTTCACATTTACCTGGCAGTTCTGCAGAACCCCTCCAAACCCCCCAACAACCTCCCCACCCGTACACACGCATACCTGAACGCTTCCCCAAAAAGAATGTACCCGGCGTGGCTCGGAAAGCACGCCACGTTTAGCGGCTAGGAATGGTGGCGGCGCCCCGGCCGGGCGTCGCAGACTTTGCCGTAAGTATGTACGCGGCGGCGGCAGCGGCGGAGCGTGCGTGTCCAAACACGGCCCGCGCCGCGCAGCGCCGCCTGCGCGGTGCGGCCCATTTCGAGGCACGGCCCATTTCGAGGCGCGACAAAGGCAACTCTGTGCTGCTCGAGACGCTCTCCTCCAGGCGCAAGCCGAGTCAGTCACACGGCGCGTAAAAACTTAACGATGGTTCCGGCAACAACGGAAAACAGTCACGGGCGACGCGTCGCGGCCTTGCTGCTCGCACGCCGGCGTCCCCGTAAACGGGCGTTCGAGCGACCCCGGGACGGCGTCGATCGCCGGGGAACACGGTTGCAAAGCGACGGTGGCTCTCTTCGTCGGTGACTGTATCGTCGAAAAATGCTCTGAGGTGGAGCTCGTGCTACTGGAGCCGATTCTGCGGCAGATGGCGCAGCGCTGTGTCCACCGCACGCCCAGTGGTGGCACGCTTTTCGCCGCAAGTCGCTTTCTGCGCGGGGCGGCATGGCCAATATTCGGCGTAATCTAAATTTGAGCCGTGGGCATCGTGGGACTTGACAGCGCACAGCGCACATCGCTCCACGCGCTACAGCGTGAATGTAAAGGACCGCTGATTAATGCCAAAACCCGAGATTATTCACACGTTTGGGACAGAAGACACTGGCAATCTAGTAGAGTGATTTTCTGCTCAACTAAGCTATGAGCTGGTGTTCATCTCCTATTTACAAGTGTAAAGATCGCGCGGTAGAAGTTCCTCACACCGTGATGAAGACAAGTCTATCCAAAGGCCAACCACTGTTGACTTTTCCAACAAAGTAGTGCTTATTTAATCAAACCTGGAGACAGGCATGATGGGCCGAGTCAATCCCCAGCAAGGATTTTAACTCACCCATTCTGATTGCGAGCTGCTCTCTCTACCATTGAGCCACCACTGGGCTGGGCGAAAGGATGGCCAATTGATTAAAAAAACCCATGACTGTTAGTAGGTTTCGGACTGAAGACACTGACAAAATACAATGCCTATTAACCTTAATTAGGCTTATGATAAATACCTTCTCGATAAAAACAGATGCTCACCCTTGTTTGACATTGCCTCTTAAGAGCGAGCAATCCAAAGGCAGAGGTGCTACACCATTGGCTACTCCGTACACCCATAATGACAAATTAAGGGCTATCAACGAACGTGAGTAATTCCCAATTAAGGGCCAACAATTACGAGCCATCAGAACTTGTATCCACAACTCCTCATTAACGCCCTCCCCCTGCAAACGAGGGGCCCACAGCAGTGGACCAGCTCTAAAAGTCCACAGTAAACACGCTGAAGGTGGGGTTTATTTAAATCGCTATTTACCTTCCCTGAGCACACTTCGCTCCACCAATGGGAACGCACGCATACGCCTTTATACTAACGGTGCAATTCACGGGTTTTACTGACACGATCGCAATGAGTACCGTGTGACCAGAGCCACTCAACATAAACACGTTGACGACGCGCCTCCTTCCCACATCCGTCTCTCCTCATAATTAATGGCAGCTTTTTTTAACACATTCCATAGGCCGCACGGAATTCTGGGAGCGCATTATTTCAGCAGCATTGATTTAATTGCAAGCAAAACCCAGGAGCGAATTCGACTTTCAACATCTCAGCTACAGTGAGGCTTGGTGGAACCAGTGCTGGAACCATTGCTGGTCTTCTTCTTTGCGATTTTTCGAAGCACGATGGTCAGCCTCTGGACATCGTTGTCTTTCTGGTGCGTTGCCCCGATGTTAGGCATGGGTCCCACGTGCTCACATGGGCACTGGTGGCTATGCTGCAGGTGGCCTGTAAGGCAGCACTGTGGAGGCGAGGGTTGGTGGATCAGAGTCGCGAAACTCACTCAATCCCCATATTCCATCTGTGCAAGGATTGAGCGTCAACCCCCTTGAAAACAATGGCTTTTCCCGTAAATAAAGTTGGCTGAAAATTCCAGCACAGGACAACAGAGCTTGGGAAATTGTTGGCGCCAGGCTCTTGGTACGCAACTCGTACGCCACTGGTACGCAGGCGCAGCACGGCAAATGACGCAGCCCTAAAGTCCACAGCAACACAACCTGATGCAAAATGGATGGACGATTTGCAATTGTATACCCGTGAGCTGCGTGCCATTTTGCTTATTTAAATAAAAACATTCGTACACGAAGGACCTGCGAGAGGCAACATCTGGTTTACAGTGCGGCCCCAGTGACAGCATCGGGTCAAATGGAATTACAATGGTTACGTAAAGCTGACGTAACGTGCTAAATAATGTACGCTGGGAAAATTAATTTTCAGCAGGCAGAAAATGGCAGGCTTACCTAGACATTCCAATCGCCGGGCAGCCTCCTTAAGTCATCAACAAAAATGTATCGGCACCTTAAAATGGCACATTGATCTGCCAACGTATTTAAAGTCCCGGCACGCACAATCCCCCCTGGTTATTTCAACCGGCTTTAAGTGGCCGACTCAACACCGAGAATACGCGACTTAGCGGGCACCGCGAGCCGGTCGCTGGTGGGCTGCACGGCGCCGTCGCAACGCCGCACTCCGAGTAGCGGGCGCCGGCGCCCGACACCGGCAGTCGGGCGGGAAACGAAGCGGCTTCCCACCGACAGCGGCGCTTGTGTGGTCCAGCCACCCTGCACTTGTGGACAATCCACCTTCCTATGACGGGAGTCTGTGCATATAAATCCCAACGGTGAAAAATACCCACAATTAACTCAGTTTGGATTAGTCACGGCAACATCGCCGCCGCCCCCCACGCCGCCCCCCACATCCCCCCCGCGTGAAAAATCTGGCAGGACCCTTCTGAAACGGAGTCTTGAGACACAGGAAGGCTTCCGTGGGTAAACAAGCGTAATCAGTAATAAGTATGCCGTCACAATGACAATATCACCAAAGCCCTGAATTTAGGCCAAACACATGGGAACGCGCAATTTGGCAGCAAAAACGTTCCCAGGGAGGGGAGGCCCGCAATGGTTTGCTGTAATTTTGGGCATTTATAAGTATAGCTTGGTCAACCGTGTGCCTGTGTACTATCTGCATGGGTAACCACAATTACATGACATTACAGGCCAACGAGTTCAACTAACAATAGCAATTGCCATGTAAAAAAAAACCCCGAAAAAATCAGCCTTTCCATCGAGATTTTACGTGTTCATTCAGGAATGGTATCTGGCTGTAATTTAACATCGCACTTCGAAGAATCGCAAAGAAGAAGACTAGGCACTGCACAATGCACCTATTCAATTAAAATCAATTCTCATACTGACGATACAGGGATTAAAATGCGGGATTAAACCTGCTGTATACCCGCAGTATTAATCAGGGCAGCCGCTGGATTCAAACTAATATTTATGAGGCCACGCCAGTACTCATTTTTAGTTCGGCTAGCTGAGGTTTTACAGTACCTACTGTACAATGGTTCATGTAACATCTTCAGGCAATTGTGAGCCAGTGCATTCACCGCGATGTAAACAAACACAAGATTCTTGAAAGATATATACATTGCAACCATTACACTTCAAGCAAATAATTATCATAACCCTAGTCTGTTGAGGCCTTGTCGGTTGCTGAATAGGCTTGTAACAAAAGAGTGCCACGTGAATGGCGGGCAGCAACGTGCTGCATGGACAAAGAAATGTGGCACAAAACACTCGCAGTTTGTTCAACTAAAGCTCGCTATTTCTTGACATATGAACTCTCCTTCAATTACCACTCAACGCGCCACTCACACTGCAACTCCCCTCACTTTACTATTATTACTGTTCCGCACTGCAGCCCACGAGCATTCGAATACCCGACAAGTGTGGAAAAATCCGCACTTGGTTTCAGTACCCAAGTGGTCTACACGTGTGATGTTATAACGATAATTCTAATAATATGCAGCCCTAGATTAATCTACTGCTGGATGAAGTCCTTCCGTCACTGTCAATCATGGGGGTTGTTTAACTATAGTTCACTGAGCTGGTCAGTGTCAGTTATTGAAGGAATGGGCCCAGCTACTGAGCTTAGCTGTGGCTGAGAATCTATCCCAAGCCGGCACAAGTTCATAACGCAGTGCACGAACCAATGCACCGTTTCGCCACCCACACATACATACTGTACCCACGTAACCGCTGCTAAAAACTCGGAAGGGCTGCAGATCGCTCCCTAAGAAGGGGCAGAGTATTTCTCGCGCTGGATTTGTTTTTTTGAGCGATGCGAACGAGGCACCGGTGCTTGTTTTGTTCAAAGAGGAGATATTCATCGCGACCCGAGACGCCCACATTTCGAATGTTATGTCAAGGGAAGCTGTGCGGCTGGCAGATGGTGCAGATTTGCACGTCCAAGTGACGTATCCTTGGAGCAAATGCACTCATGGTTTAGCGAATAAGGTAAAGGTGCAACCGCTCGCTCGTCCACGCCAACCGGTGGGAAGCTCTACAGCCACCATTCGCCGTTCTCAACCGGTGGGTCGCGAGCGATCGGTGGGCTGCGAGTGTCACCGAGTGGTCCGTGAACCCCTGCTCTAGAGGAAACGCAGTCCACTCTTCCACACTGCCCAGACCACCTATCGCACGCAACCTGCCGATGGATTGGAATAACCCATTTGTAGTGCTGGGTGGTCAGAGACGGTCGGGAGGGGAAAGGATTTAAGGAAGATGGAAGTGAATGTGCGACTCGTGGAGTGAAAGTCCAAGTTGCTGCTAGACACTAAACCACAGCAATCCCCTAACGGCCTCGCGTTAGATATACAACTGAAACCGGCGCAAACTCCCCCACACGGGTTAGCACAACACGCCGGTTTATGCACTTGCAGGGCTCTCGACGGTAGCAAGAGGCTCGTCACCCAGACGGTTGTACGGTCGCGTCTGCACTTGTGCGTGATAACGTGTTTATTACCCAGGTGTCAAGATCGACGTCTGTGGAGGAGGTTCGTGAAGGACGCTACTGGGCAGTTGGTGGCAGTCGCCCTCCAGCAACAACGGAGGGCGGAGGAGCGACGCTCACAACAGCGAGCCGAGCGCCGAGCGGCCAAAGCACAGCAAGTTGGCACAGTAGGGAGCTCAGGTGGAGCATCTGCCGGTCATCTCAGTCTGGCAGCCCATGACACCTGGGTCTGTCCTGTGACCTCCTGTCGACGAGCCTTCGACACTTCACGTGGCCTCAAGGTGCATATGGCCTGGCACAGGCGACGTGGTGACGTCACCGCCACTTAGTGGCGAAAGACGGTTGTTATGTTATGTTATTACCCAGGTAGACTGCACGCTTGCCGCAGGGTGTGGACCGGGCTCGTTGCAGTGAGCACTCGGCTTGACCACTGGCATCGCAACGAGAACACGTTTTCAACAGCGTGCCATCTGGGCACCCGCGCGCAGCCAAACTGCCCACTAGCGGTGCCCTCCTTGCTTTAACCACGCACTTATTAGAGGTTGACCGATGATTTAAAAACCTACTGAATGGAAATAGAGCAGCGATGTTATTGCACAATGATTTTTAGTACAACTCGTAAAGGGTTTTCAGAACAGGGATGCAAAATTCCGCAAACCATCGCCGTCATAGCACTGCGGTGCTAAATGGATGACCTTAGCTTTGCTTCAAAACGTGGGCAGAGTAATTGTCAACGTAACGCAGCGGCTACTTCGGAGTCTGTTGACCATCAATGGCACCACAGGATTATTATTTTTAATCCTCACTAAAATGTAGTCCGCTAAAGCCAGCATATTTGCCAATGTGAATAATTTAGGGTTATGCCAAAAAATATTTATGATTTAGACGAATGCAGCCGTTAGCCCCGTTAACACACCACGCAGCTACATATCGGCTTCATAACTGCTTTGTTTAAATAGGCCGCTTTAAAATGCGCTGTCCAAATGTAAACAAGGATGAGCGGCGATTCACAAGTCTACGTCAGTGCGGTGCGGGCGTGTTTCCAAAGAGCATGCGACAAGATCGAGTTACAATGTAAATGCAAGGTCACTTAGTGGTCAACACAGATCTCGGAAAATCATTCTGTATGGATTTCCCAGAATGTCCTCCGAACACCAGCTTTATTCGTATTCAAAGCAAATTAAAAATGCGCTGCATTGAAATACAATTCCACTTCAGGTCATTCAAAAAAGGAACAACTTTGAGAGCTCTGCGTTGCTGTATTTTTACATCTTAAATGGGCTGTTAAAAAGCTGTCACACTACGGCACAGCATTAAATGGGTTTTGTTAGTAGTGTTAACATTGTTGCTCTTTACACGCGGATGGTTTGCGGTGCTCTCCGCCGACGCCGCTCCCTCTAAACGAGCAGCTGTACGGGCCCCCAGGCCTGGGCAGAGCAAGACCACGACACGTCGGCCCTGCCAGGCTCCCTCTCTGAGACCTGTATTCTTAGTCACGGCTTGCCTCTGGCTAAAGTGAGTTGGCTCAAAGCCACGCTTCACTTGAGCTGGCTCAGAGTGAGGTCCTAGCCTTGCTCAGGATTTCTACGAGCTGTACCCGAGCCAATCCACAGCGGAGCGGCTCGCTTCGTAAGCGGCTTGAGCGAGTCAGGCTAGAGGCGACCCGTTAGAGGCCGAGCCGGAGCCTCGCCGTGGCTTAGGACGCGGCTCCGAGTGCGAAGTGCGCCGCGAGCGCTCACCGCGCGCTCGGCAGAGCGGAGACGCGTCCAAAGAGCGAGCAACCCCGCGTTGCCGTAGCCTCCCCGACACCCAGGTCGAGTTTCATTGCAAAGGTGAGTTTGCTAACTGTGGGGTCTGCCCTCCCACCCAGAGCACAAACCGCTTACGCACACAGACGTAGCCAGCCTGGGCTACAGCTCATAACGAGTGCAACAACCTGACTTTCCTTCTACTGGAAAATCCACATGCCTCAGACACACACACAAACAGCTTGATTCCGGAGCTACATTATTTATTCATGTCGAGATCTGCATAACATTTCTCCACTAATTAAGGTTCTGTCTATCGCATGTTACAGTTCCATCTTTGTAAGGGTGACCATTTGTGAATTGCCAGTACACACGGTCATGATTACATTGTTTGCCATGTCGCCAGTCTCCCTTGGGGTGCGTTTCTCTCCGATTCCACCTTACTCTTCTCTTAGCTTCACAGTTCTGTAACTTCAACCGTCAGTTTCACATCTGTAGCGCTCCACCAGCACAAGTGTTGTGGTTTCAGATTTTTTTCTTTGTTTGGTTATTAACATTACCCATCAACTACCAACGAAAAATGCATTAGAACGTTGGTTACCGCATTATTTGAAAGGGCAATATCCAATGTGTGCCGATACACATTTTCATGTATTGCTGAGAGTTAAATTAACTATCTCCTGATCTGGCTTTTTAATTCCAACTAACTATCTTGTGTTTGGATGTAATTTGCTTTGTTTGAAGTCTTCTTTGCGATGAAGTGACACCAAGGCACAGAAAGAGGAAGACAAGGATCAAAGCGCACATGCAGGTTAAAGTCAACACGTTATTTTTATGTAAGTAGGCTTGGGCAGGACACGTCACAGGGAGGCCGGTGGTCAACGCGAACAATGAAGTGGTAGCCAAAGGAGAAAACAAACCCATGAGAGGCCACAACTGTCGAGACGGAGTGATGAAGCCAGCTCGGACAGGCGCTCCATGCATCGTGGCATCACGAGCCCATGAGACAGACCGGGCACAGCTGGGGACTGCTGTAGGTGGTCCGGGGAAGCCTTCATCCAGCAGTGGCTAGATCATGGCTGATGTTGCTTTTCCTTCAGACCAATTCAAGTATATTGATAATACGCAGTTGTACCTACTCAAAACAATTCCGCTTTGATTTAATTCACGAGTACAGACGTAATACATGATAACGGTCGATTCGGATTTCCATTAGGCTTATTACGGTCGAAAATCAGGTGGTAAGATGGCTTTACGTCGATAAAAATGGACACTTCTCATGAGCTGCCCCAAGCAGCACGCAGACGGCACCTCACAGCCACACAGCAGAGACCACCCCGTGCTCAAGCCGAGAATGACAGCCCGTTTGAATTAGAACAATAACAAGCACCAACTGTGTTACGTTTTACATTTTTGAGAGTTCACTAAAAAGGAGTGCAAGAAGGAGGGGAAAAGAGACCACAAATTTCCAAGAATAAAAATCCACCGGGAAACCGTTTCTTGGTAAGCTATTCCACAAACGAATACCTGTCTTAACAACGTCGGCACTTAAAACCAAACTGTGCGGACGCTTCCAATAGCCCGACTAAACGGATCCCTTACCCTGAAAGGTGGCGAGTCTGTCTACAGCACAGCCACCTCTTATATAGTGTTACTCTAATGAAACTGTGGGGGCCCTTAATTGCAATATCCGAGGAGTGCCTTAAATAAGTGATATGCACACAAAGACCCATCTCTCCTGTAACGTTATCTCCTGGCAAAACCAGTAAGCAGAGTTCAATGGAGCAACGTATCGCATGGCACGTTTCAAAAGACTCCGGAGTTACAAATCCAACGGTGCACCTCAGCCGGCTACGATTACGCGTTTCAGAGTTTCTCTTTACCGGCCAGCAACAAACAGCACTACCGCAGCTATGATACTTAAGAGTTAACACGATTCTTGAACTGAGCAATGTTATAAAAGCTTTAAAAAAACATTGGATGGGAGCGAATTCCACAGTACAGCCATGAACGTGAAGAAACAGAAAGCAAAGTGTCGTGACTTGCAGTGTGGCGAGTAACTCGGTGAGTGAGAGTGGGTGAGTGTGTCGTTGCGACCTGCAGTGTGGTGATTGAACACGGTGCAGATGAGATGAAACAGTCTGGGCTAGACCAAATCCTTGACGTGGTTTCAACACGAAACAATCTGGGCCGCGTGTTATTAACTTTACGTTCCAAGCTACACAACGACACGTTGTTGCGCGTGAAGATGTCACCTCGCAACGTCACAAAGGTTACCGCTGCGCCAACCCTGCCACACGGCGGGTTTTGTCGCCTGGTTTTTGGCATCACCGTCGTCAATCCGAACCACGCGCTAAGCGAAAATGGGAATTGTCTCCGTGGCAGATGGTCGCCTGCCGTACCCTGCGAGCAGTTGGTATACGCACGCCAATACAGGAGGCAACAGCTCACGGGGACCGGGGGCATCTGTGGGATTGCCACATCGGCACAATGTGCCACCCTAAACAAACACAATATTCGTACGCAGCGGAATGCTCGTGCCTCATGGCAAGCAGGGGCTGGCGTCAATTCCTGTCTCGGGAGCTTTTTGTGTGGCGTTTGTACGTTCTCCCCTTGTTCTACGTGGGTATCCTGTGAATTCCTGGGTTTCCTCTGAAAGTTAGCACAAAAATCATACAATGTAACTGGTATTGGGCAAACACGCCGAACAATTGCTGGCCAATCACTATTGGGATTAGACGCATAGCAACGCCGTTCTCACCACTAAAACTTGGCAGGACCCTCCTCAAAAAGAGCTGACATTTTAGCGAAGCTTTCCTGGGTAAATAAGCCAAATAAACAATAATCATGCATAAACAATAAGCGCATTAACACACACGCAGAGGCGGGCGATGACGCAACAGCACGGCCCCCCGCTAAAAACTCTCAAACGCACGCCAAGCAGCCCACCAAATGGCACCCACGTCACTTCCACGCTCTCCCGGCCGGGATGGGCGGGGGGCTGGGACGACCGAAATCAATCACCGGCCCCGCGCTCGCCGTATCGAGCTGATGAATGATCCCGTGCACTGTACGGCGGGTGTAGCCCTGGGATTGGCTTGCGGACTGTGCGGCGCTAATCGAGGTGGGGGCCATGGGATAAGCAGCCATTTTTTGTACAAAAATGTAATAATACCTGTGCGGTGCTTCAACAATGCTTACATTGAGTTTGCTCGCAATATGAAAAAATCCTGGTTTTAATGTGCGCCACTCTGGAATTCACTTCCCTTCCCGTCTCTCTATTTCCAGGCTTTCCGCTCGCTCGTTTCAAGCACCGTGTTAACGGTTATTTGTTACAACTCTGATGAGGCGGTTTGTTGCTGGTCGCTTGACATGGAGGGCCTTTCGGGCCTGTGCATAGCAAACGGCATGTAAAAAAAAAAATACATCCAGCAGTTTGCAACCAAAAATAATCACCGCAATCAAAATGCGTTTTCAAACCTCGTGACCAGGGTAGTACCGGCGGAACACAAAATACGAGGAACTGTCTAATCGAGATTTGATACCGTGTGCAGCACGGCCAACCTGCCAACACAATCCAGGATCGACATCAGAACGGACGCCCGTCTCGCTGAGACCATCCAGCGCACGACCTCGCGCCAATAACAGCTGGTGGAAAAACCCACCATCGTGGAAAGCGGCCAGGGGTGAGACGGCTGCCTGCTTTCGCTGGCACAATTACGTGCAAGACGGCCAGCACGCAGCCGGTGTCATTCCCCTCGCAAGCCCGCGGTGTCACGAGGCTCCCATGGCTCCTGGCTTCGCGTGACGGGCCCGGCAAGCGTGGCAAGCGTGGCCCGAGCCGGGCGGCGCGGCGATCTGGCAACGCCGCGTACAGTACGGGAGTGCGAGGGTGCGCGCTGCAGCACGCCCCAGGGATTACACCCAGACAGCCGTGTACTGTACGTGTAAACGCACTGTCCATCTACACGTGTTAATTTTTTTATTTTAACAGATCAAATTATTCGTGGTAACCGTACAGTACGTTGTCAGCAGTGGGCAGTGTAAAAGAGATGCAGTGTACTTCTATGCTCCTACGTCGAAACGAGCCTGACCCCTCGGGGTGGTTTTTTACTTTCATTTTTATAGAATGTATTTTTAATAAGCCACCGCACTCCGCATTGACGACAGCAGAATGACGGCCGTGTATCCCCCAAGAACCTCTGGTCCCGCGTATCCGCTCGCCATCGATCCGGCAGCCTAGCGGCGCGGCGCACGGCTCGCAATCGGAGAGGTTGTGGGTTCTCATCCTCGCTGGGAGCGGACCCAGCCCATCATTCTTCCCGGGTTGACATAATCAATACCACTTTGCGGCGAAATCACCAGCGGCTGTTGTTTGGCTAGACTTGCCCCCCGCCATAGGAACGAGGAATATGCTTCGCTGGTTTGGGGCTGTAAATGGGGAAAACAGGAGATGAGCACCGCCGTGATGCACCTCTCGCGAGCAGGAAATCACTCGGACTTTGACAGAGTGCGTGTACGGTTTCTCTCTCAGCGAAGTGCAGTTTTTGTTATGAATGTCGCTTCCGTGTTCTGCACTGTCCATCGCGAGTGCACGGCGCCCCAGTAACGGCGGCACTAAAGCACGGTCATCTGCGCGATGTGCCCCGCGTAATCATTCGACGTCACACAAAAAAATCCCACAGCACGTCCAACATTTACAACGATAATATTCAATAACCATCATCTTTGCACTCATGTGGCGCCTGCATATATGAATCAGCATCTCCAAGTGCATTCTAACGCATCTCAATACACGTTCAGAGAGCACCCCCAGTGGCAGCTGTCCCTTTGTAGCACAAAATCACTCAGCACAGGCCTGCACATGGGCAATTAGTTTGCCCCTGGGGTGGGCGGTGATGATTATTGTAATTCTTCTGGGATCTGCAGGGGAGTTTCAGCATACAGGGCGATCTGTTTATGGATACCCCACTAGAGGACATAATTGAGGAAACAGATTTTACCTTCAATGCAGAAAAATATAACAAGCTGTAACTTAACAAACGAGACCTTTTTGATGACAGAATATCATGGTCGCCACTGGTATGAAATTTCTCCACTATCACCATGGGGTTCAGTTGGCTGAGGCCATCGACGGAGCATTCCAGGCTCAACTCTGGTCGGAGAGATCAATCAAAATCCAAGCGATACACACACCTGTATGGGTAGAGTGGTGGCATAGTGGTTCGCACCACGTGTTAATAATAATACTAGCATTTTATATAGCGCCTTTCACCCGAGGGTCACAAAGCGCTGCACAAGGGCCGCAAAGAGAACGGCATGTCAACAACGAAAGAAAAAACAACCAATAAAACCAAAGCAACAAAAAATAAATGATTAAGGCTACTTCGAATATACTGAAAGGTCGTGAAACTGTTAAGAACCCATATGTTAAGAACCCATATACCCGAGTTCGATTCCGGGCAACAACTAAGATCGGTGGCAAGTAATACCCGAGCATGTTCTGAAAAAGCCCTTTCTCGTTCAGCAACCCGCACGCTGACGAGCGTGAAGTGTGGTCACAGAACCCCCATGACTCGCACGGCATGGGGAGGTCTTCATTTAGCAGGGCATTGTAAAAAAAGGACAAACTATTATTTACCATCACTATATACGATGCCTACAAGTGTGACTGATGGGCAAATGTCAAACTGATAACCGCAATCTTTACGCAGTCAAAACATCCAGAGTTAAATAAGTCCAGTTTGTCCCAGCTTATCACAAACATTAGCAAGGTTAGCCCTGGTTATGACCAAAATAAATAATCAGACATAACACACCTCATTCCCTTATCTGTCGCTCTGCGCAAAAATAATTCTAGTATGATTTACACATCCATCAAATACATGGCCTTCTAGGAGTGCATAACATCAGCAGCTTTGGTTCAACACAAGCAAACTCTGGAACATTTTTGACATTTGAGTATCTACCCGGCAGTCAGGCCTGTTTAAACCATTGCTGGTGAACTGCCTGACGGTTATAGGCAAGGACCCTCTCTGTAGATACGGGTCCTCAACAGTCACTGCCGCATGTCCCTGCAGCAAACGCCGTTCATTTAAAAAATAAATGTTCATCAATGCCATAAATGAGTCGGCAGCATTGTGTTGCCGTCTACTGCTCAGCGAAGTAACTAAACACCGTCTGGCAGGCCGAGAGGGCACTGGGTCTACCCATATTTGGGTCACGGCGTCACATGACACAGCAGCGCGGGACCGGGAGCATTCCAACCGCGCGAGCCGGACGGCCCAATGCGAGAGCATCCACGCTCGTGAAACCGACAACGCAGAGCCTTGTCCCTAAACACCGCGATCCACCGGGACGATTTTAGGGCGATCGGTGCCAACAACCGTCACCGGCAACGCGTTAACCATGAGCAACGAGGGCAATTTGGCGGGCAGCAGAGTGGGGTGACGGAGCTGTCTGGCCTGTCGCTGTTTGCTTTACATCGATGGGTCTACAGACCGTGACTTAATCTTATGAAATGGATCAATGTCACGGCTCGCCACGCCATCTCACCACACCGCAACACACAGGTCCCTCTCAAAACGAAGCCGCCATAGTTTTTAAATGGCGAGCGTGACGTCAACAGTCACGCGGGCTCCGTCCCCCTCGTGACTGGAAGCCGCCATTCCCAGTTGCCCGCTGTGGGGGGGGGGAGGTGGAGGAGCCCCATCAGATTTGTCCGGATTTTCTTGTTGAGATTTTGGAAACGGGAAACGCCTCCCACAACCAGTTCCGGTGACGATTGCCAGGAACAGTTGCCCAAAAGTTGCCCTGGTCGACCCGTGGCTTCCTAGGCGCGGAGGGCACGCAGATTGTGAAAAGGCGCATTTGGTGGCTGTGGCAAGTCCCTTCATGTGCCAGGGGGTTGGAATTCGTAGACCGAACTTCAGACACGGTTTAACAAACTGCATTTGTACTATGCAAACACGTTCCAAATGGCCAATCACATGAGCACTAGAAAAACTGCTAATACTATTAGCTCATGACAGGCAGCTGTGCTCAGCGGCGTTACTTGTTGGCGGGCCATCATATTTATGCAACTCGATTGTGTGGACCCGTAACTAACAGAATGGGTCTTTTCCTATAAACGTCTGACAATTCACCGTCACCGGTTTAAGCAAGCCTATCATGACGAGACAGTGTGTCGAAACTAGTCCTGAGTGTGTTTGTCTTGAACCAACGCTGCCAAAATCATGCACTCCCAGAAGGCCGTGTGTAGCTGATGGGATGCATAAATTGTATTAGTTCTGTGTGGAGGGACGGACATACGCAGGAGGCGTTCTGTCCGCTCATTTACTGTGCGATGTATTTAAGCAACACGTTAGCGTGGAAGCTGGTGAGCTACGAGTGGGTCTCTGAGTGTGCCCTGCTACACTTACAGATGAGGCGGCGTGTGAATGTGCCTAGAGTGCCTGCGGCAAAATCCCTTCCCAGCCTCCAGGAATGCACTTCCCGCCATCCTCACAGATCACTCTCGTGCAATGCAAACCGCAAAATACAGGTCACCGCAACAAAGACTGGCCCACAGCTCCCATCCCCCGCCACGCAGTTCACTGCTGCCGGCTTTTAGCATGGCTGGGTACACGCACACAGCGATGCCCTGTTTCAGCCCTCCGCAAGCGAGCGTGGGGGCGAAGCGTTATCCGCGAAAGCCTATTGAGGCCGGCCCGGCGCGCGAGGGGGTGGGGCAGCCCGGGTCGCGCCCGCCCGCAGCTGACGTTTACACACTGGTCTCGGTACTCGTTCAAGAACGGGTCGACCCCTGCGAGATTCGGGACTCGCTAACATCTATCGTCAGCAACGTTGGCAGCGGCCATGAAACTCGGGTCGCCGGGATCATGGTGCACCATTCTCAACGCGGCGCCACCGCTGACCATGCAATGCGCGCGCACACACACACACATACACACACACATTCCGTTTAACAATTACGGCGTCGCTGCAGATGAGTTTTTAAGCGGTGCGATATCGACGCACCGTTTACTGGAGGTGCGAGCGGGAGGAGCCCGCTGCGGCGTAGCGCTGTGCCCGTCCGCTGTGCGGGCTCGTAACCCGTCTCGGACACGCGCTCGGACAGTGCCTCCCCGCTCAACCGTCCAGTGCAAACAGCCGGCGGCAGCACATTCTCAATTGCTCGCACAATGGGACTCGGGCGAAATAGGTTCAAGCACCAGGATGTGTGACGCACATTGAAGTGCAGCTTTGTGAGTTTATGTCACATTGACACGGTGGCACAGCGGCAACACGAGTGCTGTAAAGCAACAAGGGCCTGCGCTCGAGTCCCAATATCGGGGTGCAATTACGTTTGGAGGACTGCGTGTTTTCCCCCGTTCCGCATGGGTTTCCTCAGCATTGACCGGTGGTTTGCTCCCATAAGCTAAAAACCCAAAAGATTCAAGAGGTATTGGTCAAAACGCAATTGGAATTTGACAACAACTATCGGCAAGACGATATTGAAAAAGTCATGCGACACGGAGGCTTTCCTGGGTAAACAAGCTTCGGAATAACAATAAAAAAACACATTCCTCACATTCATATCTGAAATTGGTAACTTTAAAAAGATACAACCAAAAACCGTTAATGCTTCAGAGTGAAACTAGACATTGGAATGATTACTCACCACTTAGGCTACATTTTCAGTTGCCTAATTGAATAATTGATACCACTGTATTCTGCTCGCGTTATTAACATTGATCTGATCCCCACTCAAAGTCAGACCGGTTTCAGCGACTACGCCTCCGCATCATTGCTACGAAGGAAAAAAAAACACCGATTGCACGAACAGAGTTAAACAAATGTTGCCATTACAGGTATTGAGGGGGCACTAATAAAACACGTTGTGAAGTGAACGCAATGTCTCATCGTAACGGCGGCGACGCACCAGGCAGGACATTAGCATGCACGACAACAATCCGGCACGAGGGTTACCATGACATGCGCTAGCAGCTGTGGTGGCCGCAGACAACGTCTCATGGGCAGCATCTGCAACAACAATTCTTCCTCGCCCCGTTAAAAGTCTACCGACAGGGAGGGTGCGCGACGGATAACAATGGACACGTTTCAAGGGGAATCGGAAGACCAAGGAAGTCATTTGGTCGCAGTCTGCGCGCAAAATTACGTCAGGCGATCGAACGCAATCACACCTGGGCGGGGTTTAAAGTAAAATTGACAAAGTTCTCACAAGTGGCAGAGGAAAGGTAGATTTTAAAGCACACGACCTAAAAATGAAGGTGCATAGTAATAAAAGGTAATAATTTTACATAGATATTATGAAGTGACTTGCATCGTAAGGAAATGAATATGCTCAACGAAAAATCATGTGGGGACTTGCAACACTGCAACCGGCTGCAACCTGGCGGCAGTGACGCCGCTCGAATCCCAACTCGGGTGCCTTTTTCTGCGGACTTTGCAGATCAATGGTCATGAAAACCTACGAGTTAATTTTGCATGCTCTCCTGTTCTGCAAGGTTTCTCCAGTTTCCTCCCAAAATAAAACATTACTATGCAATTGCTATTGGCCAAACATCCCACAGATGAAAAATACTTTAAAATTACTCAATTTGGCAGACGCACAGCAACATCGCCCCCTACTGCAAACACGTGTCCAGAGGCTTTCCTGGGCCTAATAGTAATAATCACTTTGTACTGTATTAAATGCGGAAAGTGGATACGGCAAGCGGACGGGCAGCAACGTACACAACGGTTCGCAAGCAGCGCAGCGTCTGCATCAAAGGCCGCCGGCACCACCCCGCTTGATGGGCCAAACAATCTTTTGTCCGACGCCACCGGCTTTAATTAAATGAGCGATGAGC
This sequence comes from Geotria australis, assembly GCA_036362915.1. Taxonomy (NCBI): domain Eukaryota; kingdom Metazoa; phylum Chordata; class Hyperoartia; order Petromyzontiformes; family Geotriidae; genus Geotria; species Geotria australis. Next base: position 430,849 of record JAZEWU010000038.1, on the reverse strand, counting down.
CCGATGGGAGCGCAGTTTGCGGGCGAGTTAAACACGCGGCCGACTGCCGCTGTTTGGCAGGTCGCCTACAGACACCAGCGCCAGTGACACACAGCTTCCGAGCACCCGGGCTTGGCAGCCATAGGTGTCCCACCCACGGCCCTGTGAGAATTCCGCAAACGGGGCCAGTCAAATATCCTCCCTCGAGACCTTCACCCAGCCCGACGACGATGAAGCCGAGGGGAACGGATTCGAGCGGAGGTCATTTATTAACGCACGCCGCTACACTGTATTCGCTTGGATATCGGCGGCAGCAATAATTCAAAATGCAAGTCCGGCAGCAATCACCCCAGCTGGGATAAATATTTTAAGAGTCTAATCATAACTAACCTCAATTAAATTGACTAATTCGCGGAATGCTCTCTACGACCGTAGAGGTGCCACCCAACCGAGGCGGTGCCAACATGACCGCCGCTAATCGCTGCACATTGTAATGCACACGGCGATGGCTAATACAGGCAAGAGCAGCAAACAGGAGCGTGCCTATAAAGAACGTCGTGTTCACTACTGCAATATGGATGCCCCCCTGCTCCTGCGGGAGGCAAAGTGGTGAAACGTGCACCGTTAGCACAGGCAGGCAGGGGTTGGTGTTTCACACAATGCCGACATCGCAAACGTCACACGCGAGGAACGGCGCGGACAGAGCGACGGCGCATCGGAGCTCTGCAGCAACACGATGTAGGTCAGTGGTTCCCAACATTGACGGGCCCCAGAGCAGTGTCAACCCTCAAACATTTTCTTTTGCGGACCGCCGTGCAGCAATGACATATTTTTCTAACATTACCGCTACCCTAACCAACGCGAGTTATTAAGTAGCCAGCTGGGGGTCAAGGTAGAAGCGTTCACGTCGCGATCCCTGTCAGGTAAATACTTGGTATTGCCTGCGAATTCTACCAAACACTTCGAGGCCGAGCTGAAAGACAACGATGTCCAGAAGCTGACCATCGTGCTTCGATGAATCGCAAGTAAATAAGCAGCCAGCTGCGTTGACAAGTCAGAAATAAAATCTAAATGGTTACGCAATCGGGAGAGTTACACTTCCTACGGCCCTGCGGACCACCCGGTTCCTCGCAGACCGCACGTTGGGAATCGCCGCTCCAGATAATAATAGCATTTATAGAGCGCCTTTCACCCGAGGGTCACAAAGCGCTGCACAAGGCTGTGGAGAGAACGGCATGCCAATAACATCAAGACAGATAAACTGAAGAGTCAAGCAATCGCGATAAATTCTAGGATGAACGGCTCGCACAGCAGCACGGACGCGAGTGACAGCGCCTCCGCCGACGAACGTCGCATCCCGCTGTATCGGCCCTTATGGAGCCGTTAGGCGCCGCAGAAAACCGAGAACGATCTCTCATCTTCTCGACCGTCAGGACGCGGACGGGGCTTTCGGAGGTTTTGAGGGGTAAACGCTCGCGCCGCCCTCCACGAGTTCAAACCGCAGTGTCACGTGGCGGGGCCTCGCCGGGCGACGCGCCACTGCCAGGTGTTGAACAGCAGCGTTTAAAAAATCATCATTTTGAAGCTCTCGCTGCACTTCACTATCGCGGTCATTATTAATGCATCAAAGATGTTTCTCCCTTTAAGTTCCTGATGGCGGCGGTGATAGCCACGAAGAGAATAATGGTTACCGCACTGAAAATGTGATAAAAGGGTAGTCGCTTCGACTCAATATTGCGGCGCGGCAGCTTAAGCAACGGGGCAAATTTCTCACGTTTCCCCTCCACCGCATCTGTCCACCCAGCAGTGTAAACGGGTTCACCGCAGGTGGTGAATAGGCATGTCGCCTAGGGTGGGGTACAGTGTATTCACTCCCACCTATTCCAACACATCAGGTCAATGTGGAAAAGCCGACCAAGTACCCTCCGTGACTCCCTCTCTAGTGCAGGCGCTTCCGCCAACAGTGGTGGAAGGGAGCGCCTGCTGGGCTGCACCTTTACCTTTAGCACTCGACCCCAGGTGAGTCTCGCGCGAGGCCACAGCGTGCCTGGGAGGAACAGCCCTCGAGCGGCAGCACAAGCCCCACAAGCCCGTGGTGCTGTCCGCTCACGCAAGGGTGGAGAGGATGTGTTAGACATGAGGGTAAAGGAAAGGAATTTGTTTTCCCGACTTGCCGCCTTTTTTTTCTTAAATTCCATTCTCAGCTCATGGGGGAAAAAGCGTTGGGGAGGCACGAGAAATAGAGAGTGCGTGCACGTTTGTAACGTCATTTCTTTATGCGCAAAACAACGAGCGGGCATTTGCACTCTGCTCCACTGCTGCCCGTTGTCCAATCACGTCATAGCAGTGCGAGCGCCTGTGTAGTGCATTATATATTTCTGCTTTGAAGAGACCCACATCTTACACAGAGCGTTCTGCTCAAGTCGATTTGCATTTTTTAAATTAATCTGTAGCGATTTTTTTAGCATAGATCTGCCATGCAAGGACACCCTCTTTACTGATAAACATCGGGCAGTTCACCAGCATTGGTTCAAGCGAGCCTGGCTCTGCTGAGGAGACACTGAATGTTGAAACCAGTCTTGAGCTTGTTGCAGCAATGCTGGTGAAGGATACGCTCCCAGAAGGCTGTCTGGCTGATCGGTTGTGCGAAAAATAATTATATTTCTAGTGTGGAGGGAGAGATGTGGGGGGGGGGAATTGTCTGCTGCTTTAGTTAAAATGCCATTTTTAATCGATGCCACAGAAAAACACACCTGTTTTGATTTTTTAAAAACAGGCCTTGATGAAGCCTTTGTAACTCTTCACTACAGCGAGAATCAAACGTGTTAAACCATCTGAAGCCGGTTTTGGAAACAAAAAGGAAGTCACACGGAAAGACCTTTGCGCTGCCAGTGTTTGCATTAAATTTAACTCCGGCGCCTGCGATACGTTAGGACGTCAGTGTCTGGGGACTTAATTTGCAGCTTCGCGGGGCTGGTCTGTTTTCCGTTTCACACAATAATTATTACATCGTTGCATTCCACACCGGACTGCACCACCTCTTAGAGCAGCGCTTTGCTATATGGTAAAAAGCTCACACCGTAAGCCTAATGAGATTTATATAAGCAGAGATTCCTTTAATATGCTTACACCGAAGGAACATCGCGTTAACCACCACCTGAGGACAGTGCAACGACGCATGTATAGTTTTGCTTGTAAGGCCAGTCTTTGCAGATTCACACGACTCTGCATTATACACGACAAAGCCCAGGCAAGATCATTATTTATGAATCAAAGAGATACCCAAAGTAAAATCAACGAGATTAGACACGTTACGAGAATTCTTTGGCAAGCAGCAATATGTTGTAAAATCAAAGTTAACTCACCGTCCCCGTACAATGTAGCTCTTTTTTTTACGGGTTATTTGTGCAGTCTTGAATGTGTCATCGCATGGGGCAGCGGAGGGTTTTATCAGAACACTCTTAAATATCCAGCACAAGCCAGGCAAATATCGGCTTAAAGGTCGTACACCACATGCGGGCCTGGCCCTGTTTCTCACTTCACAAAATCCGGAACGCAGCTGCGCTGGCACTACGGACGGACGGGCAGACGCAGCGTGCAAGATGCCAAACAGAGAGATAGAAATGTGACGTGTATTAATAACCGCGTAGAGAACCATCTGACCAAATCACCCGGAATATGCCCGGTCAGATCTCGGAAGCGAAGCAGGGACGAGGCTGCAAGGTGCTTGGACGGGTGAGCAGCATGCATAACAAAACATAACAACCGTCCTTCGCCACTAAGTGCAGTGACGTCTCCACGTCGCCTGTGCCAGGCCATATGCACCCCGAGGCCACGTGAAGTGTCGAAGGACCGTCGACAGGAGGTCACAGGACAGACCCAGGTGTCATGGGCTTGCACGCAGGGTGGCACAGGCGATGGTGTGGCCACCAGAGGACAGTGCAGCAAAAGCTGTTATCGACAGCAATCCCTCGCTTTAAGATGGCCTCACAATACGGTGAAATCACTTTACGATATACGCTCTATAAGAACATTATCACATTATGATCAAATTTCACTTTACGATACGTGTTACGATATGGCTGCGCGTGAGCGCGGCTGGCGCAGCAGCCAATCGGCGATGCAAACGCATGCTGCTTGGGTGGCTTCTCAGCCAATAGCAGTTCTTACTTCTTTGTTTGAAACACGTGTGTTCTGCTCTTACTGTACCAAGGTATTATTGGTCTCATTTTAAGATGGTTTCATATTACCATACGTGTTCTGGAACGAATTCATATCGTAAAGCGAGAGTCCTTGCACGCTCCTGCGTTTACGCTCCCCTACCTCCACCAAACCGTACTGCCCAGAGTGGTGAAGTGTGGTCACATAAATGCCGAAACCGGCAAGGTATGGGGAACCAGAGACTATGAGTCTGTTTTTCAATGGAGTCCTGATAAATGTTAAACGTAAAATCTAGAATTCTGATTCACCAAACATTACAGAACAAAATATACATTCGAAAAACGAAATAAATAACACCAGTAAATACATCACAACAATTTTTCCACAAACTAGCGTCAGACGACACATCTTTTTCCTGGTAATATTCACCTTTGCCACCAATTTTGTCTAATTTCACAAATCTCGCACGTTTACATGGTTTACATGCGTCACCTCTTTCCCATGAAACGGGTAGTGTACCAGGAAAGCCATAAGGACGCGCGCCTATGTGCTGGCTGTTTGCCTCACATTACCGCCGATAGCTGCTCGCTCTTCAAAGGAGCCAGGGACCACATCTGAAATCCAAGCGAACAATTATCTTGCATTCAATCGCCCACCTGAAACTCAACTGGCTGCCTAATGCATCGAATGCCAATTAGGCAGTTCTTATGTGTAGCCAAGGGCAGCTCTCACTCACGAATCACGTGGCACGGACTCCGCTGCCACATTCCTCCGGCTCCACCACAACGCATCGGCCAAAACGAGTCGCACCCCTGGTGACTCGGGACGAAATGCCACAAATTCTGGTGCCGAGATTCTAACCGACAATCGATTCCTTGTTTTCGATTGCGGTGAAAGAAGAGCCTTACCAACACAAAGAGGGTTTTTGGGACAAGGCCGTGTCACGTGATATGACTTATCGTGGTACGGGGGGTTAAAGAGAGCAGGAGGCTCGCGGAAGGTTGCGAGTTCACATCGTTTGGGAGCCGACTCCACCCATCATTTATGCGAGGTCAATAAAGTACCACTTTGTAAGGAAGTACACGGTAATTTTCCTATGCAGTCTCAGCCCGACCCTCTTAGAGAAGTGTGGGGTTTCTACCACTGACTGTGCAGCGCTGTAAACAGGTGAGCACCAATGCCTTAATGTGCAATTGACTAAGATTATCACTTTGGCTTTTGACTTCTAAACGTATAGTGAACTTGTGCACCATGAGAGCGGGAATTAAAGAACCGATGAATCGTTACGAGCCTAGTCATTAATATTACACTAGCAGCAGTTGGACATTGGTCCTTGTGTGTTGACTGATTAAACTATAATCAATACGCAAAACAAGCACACACGGCATTTTGGAGCTACATTGTGCTACGTTAAAGGCGGTACAGTAAAATACATTGTTGTACTGTACTTCCATGCTTCCAGATCTGTACTCCCTGGCCTTCACCAACCAGCACTGACCAGCACAAAGTATAGTCAAATAATAAACCGCAACGACTCACACCGGTGTGGGGAGGCCCTCATCAAGCAGTGGATTGACAAAAATGACTAAACGTGCACAATTCTAAGGTTATTTTTGCATAAAGACGGTGACAACAATTAAACAAAAAGCTCAAATTCCTCGGTTGAACGCGGCTGAACCGCAGCGGCGCTGTCATTCCTTTGAAGGCACGGTTGATATTTTGCGCACGGTAACACAACGAAACATATCTGATGTCCCATTTGCCGCCGTTAATGTAGTCGCACACTTCCCGGTAATTGGACAGTCTGTCTGGCGCCACGCTGCTCAAGATTAAACTCCCGCTCAAAGAAAAAAAATCTGCATTTCCGGCCGCCCTTTAGCGCTTCAAAAATACCTTTGAATTTCTGATTTGCCGCCTTGCGAGGGAGCGAGCACATTACAACAACGCACTTCTGCAATCACCATTTTATGGGCTTCCATCATTTGAATGATGCAAAGGGTTTAATGGCCGTTGGAATATCCACTCAACGCACGACGGACATAACGCGAGATTTATTTCCGTAACGTGCGCTAATGGGACTCGTTGCGATGGCACGCGGCCCGGCGACACGGCCGGTCGGGTTTGCCGCTTGTTGCAGAGGTTCACGGTTCGAACCCTGCAGGCCGCCCTGGTTATTATTCGTGGGCAGAGGAGAGGGCGGAGGCATTAACCATCAGATATGCAGTCTGCTTCACAATGGATATTTAATGTCGTTCGAAATGAGGAGACCATTAAGCGTCGGCGTCTGGGTCGAAATTTGCCAAATTTGAAAATACCCGCAAATTACACTCAATTGGGATTACACAGCACAACATTGCTCCCAATGGTGATACTGTTGCGGCAGTCTATGAAATACTGTAGTGTCTAGGCGATAGCCTTGTCCTATAAAAATGGCAACAATACCAAATGTACTAAATTATTCATTATTATAGAGTGCGATTCATCTCCATAATGCATGGTAATGGGCAGCGCTCCGAGGGTTAACGGCACGATTCATTAGGCCCCTCGGAAAGGTGAGTGAATGCCAACCAAACGTAATCGTGTGAACGTTGTTGTGGATTGCGACAGCACGGTTCGGCTGGTTAAACCAGCTTGCTACTGTCTCAAAACCATCAATGGAGACGTAAAGGTCGCCTATTAAGCAAGAAACCCCAGTTCTCGTAAGAACAGTTTCTCATTCGAGTTTAACACCTACAGAAGAACACCGAGTTCCCAAACGCCCAATGAGGCGGTCGAGCCGTGCTTGGCGGTACTGGCAGTTCTGAGCCGGTAGCGGTGGGAATTCCACGTTGCTATGGCAGGAACCACCGTCTCCACGGGGTGACCATTGTTAAGGCCCCGCCGGAGCCCGCGGGACGGACGCGACCACGGTGGGATGTGAAGAGACGAGCTCGTGATCGGGAGCCGCGCTGCGCTCCACCAACCAATCCACACACACTCCACCACCCCCACTCCTCTCCCGCTTCTCAAGCCTCTAATTAAATTGCCCTGATGGACACGTTCTGGGAAACACCGCTCGCGGCTCCAATGAGACGGCGGCGGCGGCACACTGTCACAAACCGGAGCGGCACAATGATACCCACGCGCACTAATTGTGTGCGTTTAAGGCGCGCACACGCACGCACGCACGGGCATGTGGCTCAGTTAAAAGGCCGGATAGCGCGCTGGCTCGCGGTTTAGGGCCGTTAAAACACAACATTAAAACACACAAACGCTGCAGCAGCCCCTCTGGGTGATGCCACATTCGGGGAACAAAACACGCAGTGTCCGGTGACAGCAGGTGGCGAATGGCTTGTGGCCCTGGCGCATCGGTGAGAACAACAACAAAACACCATTTTGTGCGGTAAAGTGAATGAATAATTTGGGCGGTGCATCTGGCTTTCCGGCTCGGTGATCTGCACGGCACACTGCGCGGCCGCCGCCGCTTACGTAGCCGACGTGCAGGCGGCACGCACACAGGCCTGGTAGCAGGCAGCGGGCGGGCGGCAGTCAGCCGAACGCGCCACCTCTCTCAGTGCGCGCACACACACACGCGGCACACGTGCGGCACACGTGCAGCACACGGGTTGTGCGGGCAAGCAGGGAGGGAGCCTAGAGCAGGCCTCGCAACAGCAGCGTGCAGGGTGGCAGAAAAATAGAAAAGATAGCGTGCGTTCTACAGCATCCACCATTCCTTCCACAGCTGCTGCAGTGCAATATTGTGCTGCCACTAAGGGCACTTCCTTCGCACACAGGGGATGACTCAACTCAAACACGCTTAACCAAGCCGAACAGCGCCCCTCCCCCGACTCTACACGCCCCCTGA
>JAZEWU010000038.1:408660-422840 GCA_036362915.1 Geotria australis | reverse complement strand
CCCTACCAGGATTTCTTTTCTGAAGCCTCCACACAGCAACAGCAGCATTCCCACCCCCCCTACAGTCACATGCAAATAATTAAGCCTTCGTGTGTCCATGTGTGTACACCCAGGAAGTTTATTTTGAGGACTATTTATCAGCCGCTATTGGCCAGCGCGATGAAACCACAGTCGCCCATACACAGCTGTCTTTTAAACCAGTCGCTCAGCGTTTGAGTCGCAGAGGGCATTTCCTCCGTCGCAATGGAACCGGCCACTGGCCCATTCCAGCTCACGGCAGCTGGCAACACCGACGCCGCGCGGGCGACGTCTCTCTCGGCTGCCCGGAGAGAGGCCTCGAGTGAATGGGAGGAATGCAGCGTCGCAGACGGGCCGGCGCAAACAATGCTCGCGGGCTCGGCGAGAGCGCGGCCGCGTGTCTCCAGCGCGCAGCGGCCCAGTCGGCGAGGCATGACCGCGCGGCCTCGCCATCGCGGCCGGCTGCCCACCACCACCACCCGCGTTCGCGCACAACAACCCGCTCCGGCGGCGACCATTATTGCCCGAGCGAGCTGTTATCGCGGTGGGCGAATCGAGCGCGATAAAGCGCGGCAAGCCACGAACGGGGGGATGCAGTTGTTCCAACCACCAATGCCGCCCAAAGCCCTGCCTTGCCTTTTTTGTGTGCCCTTCGCGTCGGCCCGAACCCGCGCGGCGAGCGGAGCCGTAACGACGAGACGGGGAACGCGGGGTTTACGCGATCGCACGCGGGGGCCCCCTCGTCTCCTTACCTCTAAGAGGTCCTCCAACACGTACGCCTCCATCTCGGCTAATTCCACCATGGTGACAGCCCGTCTGCCATGTTCCCCCCGTCCCCGCGTTCGGCTCGCGGGCGGCCAGGCGCGCAACGTGACCGTGTGTCAGTCAGCGGGGCCCTACCATCCGGAGCGCGTCAGCGGGGGTGTGCCATGCGGCCGGAAGTGAGCTACCAAACTCGATCTGGACCGTTCCATTCTCGAGGGAGTCTCTCTCTCTCTCTCTACCGTGGCGGCTTTGTTGGACCGTACCACGGCCACACAAAGAGGGAGGTAGGGAAAACGAAAGCAGCCCTTGTCTGGCGTTTTGATCGTGCCGGCGGTTTTGATCATCTCACGGCGTCTTTTGCGCGGGAACGGAATGATCCATTACTAGACTCGAGAGCTCCTCCTGATACAAGAGAAATGTGCTACTCGACCAAAGAACAAAAATTAATATGCAACGCTGGCTGCAAACAACACAAGTAGCGTTTCATATTACAGCAGCAAATGACTCAAGCAACAGAACATTAGTCACCACCTCATGTAAAATGTATACGTACCTACAATGTAAATGAGCAACTCAACGATGTTATACACACAAGGGACAACCAATTAAAGGTGGACACTGCGTGAGATGGACCCCAGCCGAACGGGAGCACACCAGGAAATCATAAAGCAGTGGATTGAAAATGGCTCACGTCACCTCCAAAGCACACTCGCCAGAAAAACACATTTTCCACTGCAGGCTAAAATTATGTGGTGTATTAATAGAGCTAATAACGTTTACGTGAAGAACCTGCAGCTCAACACGATAGCTCAGTCATCCACCAACATTCAAATAACACACCTATGCAGTCGGCTCCCTATCACTAATGTCGCTACTTGCCACGGCTACACCAGCACCCATGTTGAAGCCGCCTCGGTCCACCACACCGACCTTTCTGTCCCATACGCACTGTGCCCAAGCGGCACACTGCCAGTCACAGCAACTCACACCCACGAACACTCACCCACCACACGTCACAACGCTCACCCACCACACAACACTCTCTGGCTTCTTCCCTCGCACTACTCCACTTTGGAATTCTCTCCCATCAACATCTTTCCCCAACTCTTATAATAACCTCGGCTCAAGTCAGGAACCGCATTAACTCTTATCTATTTAATCTTATAGTCGTGCTGGCCGCTTGCCATTTCGAGCCTCTGGGCCTGTGCACGGCAACTGTGATGAACAAAAAGAACTGGATCGTAATGGGAACTCAACTGTCTTCACGGCTCATAAACAACTTTATGCTGTGCAGACACTAACAGAAACAAAAGCATCTGTCCCATCGACTGACAGAGGAAACTCTGCAGCACAATTTGCCTGACCCGACAGATGTGCGCTTTAATCTGCTGCTGCTGCAGCCTGCGAGAGAGAGGGCTCAAGGACTGGGCAACGTTATTAGAGTCAGCGACAGCCTCGGCGATGCGGTGGCCCCCGACATTTGGCCGCATTGGTTGCGCTCCCCCATTAGGCGTGTTGTCACAGCCATACGAGACGGCACCATGTGACGTGCCTACCGCTCCCTCCAGCGGATTAATGTAACCTTGACACCTACCGCATCGCCTGTGAGATTACTTACTTTCATGTGAAGGGCAACTTGCTTCAAACATCACGCTGTGGCATCATTAAAAACAGAGCTAAGGTGCCCAATAGTGAAAGATGTTGCACTGAATGGGGCTAAAGTGTGGTAGACAAATTAACACCAAAACACTAGCCTTATTCGGGAGTGGAATGGCCCCAGTTTGTCAGTTCTTAGCAAAACCCCATGAAGCTATTTCCATTGACAGCACATTCTTATACAATTACACCTTGATATAAACGACACGTATTTTCACATCACACAACAATAACAATATGAAAAGTGTAATGAAAAATGCCACCATAACAACAGAACATTACAAGAAAATGTTGTAACATGCAAACCCAATTCTGCAGACAAAAGTAAAAATGAGTTCCGGCTCAAATACACATGAGTCAATCGTGCTCATCTCCCATTTACAGCTCCAAGCCAGTGGGGGAAATTCCTCATTCCCATTGAGTGGGCGAGTCCATCCATAGCACAACCATGGAAAGGCACCCGAGGTGGGAATCAAACCCACGCGTTGCTTGCTGACGCACATACGTAACCACTGCGCCACCCTGCCATAAAGTACAAATATGAATACTGCCAAAAATATTCCATTACAAGGCCATCCGAGCCGACAGTCTCCCTTACAATACAACACTAAGTACAGCGTATTGTATTACACTGTCTAGAAAAAGAGGTTGAATCAAGACACGACAGGTCTGAACATAGTAAATGCACCTGCACGGAAACTCGCACATGTTTGTGAACGTTACCGCGGTCAGCGAAAACGTGCCGGCACCTCCCTCCGCGCTAAACCAAGCAAATCCCCGAGGTGACGTGTTTCAGACATATTTTTTTAAGATGCGAATCTGCCCCAACGCGTGCTATCGTTCGGTCCACATAGCGGCAGTGAGCACAGGCCACGTTATTCCACCGTAAGCGGACACAGCAGCGGTTAATTTATTGTCTGAAAGAGACATTCAACGCACAAACATCTGTCAAAGGGTCGCCCGTATCAACACGGACAATTCCAGCTTCGCTATGATTATCAAGCGAGGTGGAAAGGCTCAGAGAAATTCCATCTCATGGGTGAATGTTCCCGCTGATAAGGATTCTAAGAAGAGCAGTCAAACGCCACCAGGTGGAATTTCAGAGGACTCCTCTAATATTCGCTGTCAGCCCCATTGCTCGCTGCCAAGCTGGGATACCCACGAGCCGTCTCATGGTAGACATAACTTACCGATGACTCCACCGATGCTGTGGACTCTGTGTCCCAGACACTGACCAGTTCATCTAATCCTGACAGAGTTCAACCACCACACTGCAGCTCGAGCCACTTCTCTTTCCGCTTCTTCCCTCGCACTGCTCCGTTTTTTAATTCCTACTCATTTGTTCATTTCCCCAAGCTCTTGTAATAACTTCGCTCGATTCAAGAACCGTGTTGCCACATCACAACGCCGCTCGTGCTGATGGTGCTGTTTTGTTGCTGGCCGTCGGGCGTTTTTGGGATCGCTGGCATGTGCTCAGCAATGGCGTTCAAAAAGAGAAACGATTGGCGGTGGAGGCGGGCGCACAAACACGCTAATCCCGCTGCCCGTCATGCCACCCGACGCTCCGTTCAGACCAGGCCACACAATTGGCTGCAACTTTTTATTTTACAGCAGCTCATCAACCACATGTCTGTACACGTTAATTACACAAACCTCCCACTGAAATATTTACGAGTAGTAACAAAACAAGTGGGGGCACATTGTTCATTCATCTCATAATTTAAATATATTTTACCTGTTCGGTCGCATTTGTAAATTTACAGGGCATTTTGGTTTTAACCTTGATTGTATTTCTAGAAATACACCGAACAGTCAGATCTTGGAAGTGAAACGAATATGAACGTGGATTGCGCTTGGATGGGCGACCGACCTGGGCGCCTGTCATATGCGGCCGAGGAAGCTGTGCTACAACAGGCAGCAGAGGGCAGTGAAGCAAAATCCACGGTTGTACTCTACTCATATGCCTCCATAGCTACACTCTACACCCTCAACACCCCGCACTGACCATCGCAATGATGGTCAAATAAACCTCAAGACCCACATAGTCATGGGGAGGCCCTCATCCGGCAGTAGATTGACATAAGAGATGTATGCGGACACAGCTATCGGAACATGATTAAGTGTTGTCGATGGCACAGTGCTAAGACTTATACCACGCAGCAAGAAGCCCTCGGTTTCGATTCCCAACTTGAGCACCCTTCTATGCGGAGTTTTATGTTTTCTCGACTCTGCATGGGCTTCCTCGAGGTTCTCCGGTTCCCTCTCACAGCAAAAAAGAAAATCGTGCAATGTAACTTGTAATTGTACTGATGTAGGTTTTCACGGCTCAATGTATGAGAAGTGCTTTACGAAACTGTTTGTTCGGGATAGCCATGTCGAGTGTTCCTTCTCTCTCTTTCGCGACGTTTCGCCTCTCACGCTGGAGGCAAAACACTCGACACGGCTATCCTCAAAGAACCACAATGCAAACCAATTCTAACTGGTAACTGTCCAAACATATCACTGCTGAAAAATTACTCAACTGGGATTATACAAAGCAGCATCATCGCCCTCTACTGTGAACAAAAACGTGGTAGGACCCTTCTGAAAAAGTACCTTGAGACTCGGTGAAGGCTGTCCTGGGTAAGCAACCTGGAACACTGCAATAACACCTCTGTGTAGGTTCCGCAGCCAACACAGCGTCAAGCAGACAACTGCACGCTGCTTTTGGAACTTGTGCTCGTGTTCTTGCAAAGTAACAGCAGGCTGCTGCACACTCTTAAAGCCTTTCACTTGTACCGAAACACTTGCCTTTGTGCTGCCTCCCTGACACAAACGCCGCACGCCTTATGGTAATGAGGGCGGCTCGTCAGCCTCACGCATGCACACGATGACGCCGAACCAGGCCACGGCGAGAAACAACCAAGGGTCCACAATTCAGCTGGGCCCAGGCCCATCCTTGTACGTGACCTTGCGGACAGAATTCTCTCCACCGCTGTGCCATTGCAAATTCCAACACTTTTTTTTTTACCGGCCAAATAGTGATCGGAGGACCGGATCAAACTCGTCGTCTCCGCGGGAACCCACGGAACGACCGCGCACGACGCGCCAACGACAAGTTAATGGCCAACCCAAAAAGTCAAATACGGTAGAAAAGTGCGGCGTGGTGCAAAGTGCATGTATTTTGTCTCATCCGGCACTCCTGCGTATTCATGTGCTGTGCTGTGCAGCCCGTTCTGAAGCAGGCAGCACACGACTAGCATTAGGCTTCGGGACGCTGGTCGGCGCACTAGACTTGCGATCCAGAGGTCGCCTGTTCGATTCGATCTCCCCGAGTGGCAGTTGAAACAACAGGGCAGGTTTCTTAAAGCCCTGTCCACTCAGCAGGGTGAATGAATTCGGCACAGGTAGTCAATCGGCAGGTTGTATGTGGTGGGGTAAAGTGTGGGTGAGCCCACCTCTCACGACATGTCTGGTCAACATGACAAAGTCGCCCAAACAGCCTCTCGTGTTTACATTAATGGGAGGACCTGCACCAGCAGTGGTGTGATTAAGCATGTTTTATTACGCGCGGTTACCCAGAAAAGCCCAAACCTCACGACTCTTTCAAGGAGGTCCTGCCAGGTTTTTGCAGTACGGGGCAATGATTAATATTTATAATCCCCACAGAGCAATTTCAGAGTAAATTGTTACATTTGGCAAATTTGGACCATAACGCAGGCACTCAGTGGCCTACTCTTGCGGATTATGTCACGGGATCGTTTAACGTCCACCATGAAAGCAGCCCGCCTGTATTGGTATCACCCACAGTAATAACCAAAGTGGCCTCTGGATTGTAACCGTGAACCTTAGCAACAAACGGCAACCGTGCTACCGCTGGGCCATGGTGCCGGACGGTGTCACGGCTGCAACTTTACCAAGCCTCCAACAGCCCCTTACGGAATTAATCAGACACTACGAATATCCGTGTTGCAAGCGTTGATTTGATTTCAGCCCGACTTGCAAACGAGGGGAGAGTCGGACACTTTGATGCCAGGGGTACGCCAAGGAAATCTGCACGAGTGGGAGGACGGGATTCCAGAGGGGGACGAGGAGAAACCCCTGTCAACGTAAACACCTTTGATCTTATTTTTTCAAGAGGATCCCTGGCAATTACGGAAGTGGGCTAGAAGGGCGATGGCATTTGGTTCACAGGGGATTCACTTAAAAACCTGCCAGGGCTCTCTGTACAGCTGAAGAAAATGAGCAAAAATCCCAGCAGAAAACATCCAAGCTGCTGCCCACAGCAGCAGTCTGCTTGTAAAGGTCAAAAGTCGCAGCCTAAGACACCTTGATTGTCACATGGTAGATGTCCATTCAGAACGTCATACAGGCTCATCCCTGCCTTGCCTTCGACATATAAAGGGAAAGGACGCGTTACGCGTGTTGTAACATTTTGGGAATTTCAGCATTTTTAAAAATCTATTTTAGATTTTCTGATCAAATCATTGATGTGTAAGATAACTACCCGTCAACAACATTGCTGTCACCCGATGCCACGAAACTCCATTTTCAATGGAAGCACATAGAAGCGATGCGATATTAATGACATCGCTTCCGGTTTTATAATACAAAACTCCGGAGCTCATCCCTATCGTGTGAACATATTTATGCCGCTGAGTGGCACAATGGTTAGGTGACATCGACTCGCAATCAAAGGCTGCTCGAATCCTGGCGACGGGTCGACTCAGGATAACACAAGTCGTCCTGTCCGCCGTAAGAATGTGGAATTTATACTCATGAATCAGGGTTGTAAACTGCTGCTATGTGATTACCCACTCTCATTTGAGCGAGAAAGCTCACTTTTACACTTGTACACACATCGCTTGAGTACAACCAACATAAAATAGAGAGGATTTTTTGCCTATCGTGGCATTCAAGTATTTCCTCGAAGCACTTCAAGAAAATCTGTCCACTGCTTTCCATTACTTAAAAGCTACAACATCAACATGCAAACTATTTCACAAAGGAAGTGCCTCGGTCCAAATTGAACCGAGCCGAAACTAAAGATGTGATTTTATTGGCTCTAGGGAGCATGCACCGACACGCACATAACCAGAGCAGTGGGCCTCCATCCTCGCTCCGCATATGTCAACGGTGAAGATTCGCTGGGGTGTCTTTTCTCAAGCAGGGTGCAACTTAAAAATACGTTTCAGGGTTTCCCGACCAATTTGAAGCCTCTTTAACCAGAAAAAACCCCTTTGAAGTCAAAGTGAGGCTTCCTATTCGTACGATGTCCCCACATTAGTGCTGTAATGAAACTGAAAAATCGTGTTGGTCTGCCCGCAACACAGAGAGCCTAGGATTGTGTCCGCGAGAAAAGACCAGGTGGTCACGGGTGACAATAGCAGGAACGCCCAAGGCGGCTCGACAAACGACGGCAAAAGGAGTCTCAGGAAGCGGTGCAGCGGCCATCGGTGACGGGCAGTGCGCTCGCTCCCATCGCTGCTCCGTAGCGAGCGTGGCAGCAGTAAGCCTCCGTGCCTCCAGATTTAGCTGCAGAACTATTCTTAGAAGGCCCGAGGCTTTACTCGCTCTCCCGAGCTGTGTCCCTCACAGAGGGCATTCGATTGCGCGGGTTTCCCGTCGCACACCGTGTGCGTATCAGCTGCTGGGAATCGCCGCCGACACGCACCACCGGGAATCGTGATTAGGAGGATGTGTGCGCTCTGCACCGCTTGACCCCCCACTTTCAAAATACTCGAATGCTAGCACTATCTCTGGTGAAAAATAAGGCCCTGACGATGGTGCGATCCATGTGACTGGCAAATGACAAATGAGAATATCCTGGTCTCGAGTTGTCATCGAAAATACACTTAACGAATAAATTAATATTGAGTTCAGATCGCCTATGACCAAATAACCCAGAATGCACGCACTCAGTGTAAGCTAAACAGGCTTGAGCTTGGATAGCACTTGGATGGGTGACCACCTAAAAAACATTGCCGAGGAATTCAAGGCGAAACAATTCTGAACTGTTCATAACCGTGGCTCAAGAAGCCAAGCGCAGTGACACGCTGCAGGATGGAGTGAGAGCGCGATCAGGAGGGACGGATGGAACTTGATCCATGGACTTGAAACTGGGCAGAGGTTGAAAGTAAGAAAATGTAATAAGATCGAGATACATGCATGATATGGCTCCTGTAAGATTAGTGATATTCCTGATATTCATGCAGGATTCGGTCAGCCCTTTTTTGTTTTAAACAGTTGCTCAGCACAAACCCAAATGCCTAAAATGTTAAGCGGCCAGCGACAAACAATACTATCAAGTTGTCATAGGCAAGCGTGAACATGTTTTTGGAATTGAGCAAGGTTATTGTAAGAGCTTAGGGAAAGAGACAATTGGAGGTGATTCCAAAGTCAGTGCGAGCGGAGAAATATAAAGAAGCAGTGGCTGCAGTGTGGTGAGTGTTGTTTTTTGTCTTTGGTCTGCAGTGGTGGTTGAACACAGTGAAGATGAGACGGAACAGTCAGTGTCCGGTGCAGACCGTGTCAATGTGCGAGGAGGAATCAACGAGTGACGTTCACGGCAACAGTAACCATGGTAGTGGCGAGAGAAGAGCGATAAAAACGCGAGTGTCCACTGGTGAGCGAGTGACAGGAGTGAATCATTTCATCAACCAACGTAAATCATGTGACCTCTGCAGCCAGAACGTTCAGGACGTGTGAATAAGGAATTGATTCCTGAGATGAATCGTGACAATTCAAGTTGCCGGGGGTAGAAACTCAAGGTCTTTTACATTGAAGGGAGTAGTCATGTGAGAATTGTTTAATCTGCAAGTGCACGTTAATCCTCAAGCACACTCTCGTCGTCAACGCGCACAAATATGCTGGAAAATCCCACTCACTTTACCGTTGATATGCCTTCCCTTACACAAACACCACTTGATTCATGTATAAAGCTCAATGCACACGTTTTAAAACGCTCACGGATATTAAACAGCCATCTTTCCGCTATTTTCTTGTGATTTCCTGCTCTGGCCTTGTTAATTATTTGCGAAGGGAATTATGATATTGCATCAGACTAAAGTCGTTTAATTTCTGCATTGCCCGACGAAGTGGCGGACACCACTTCCCCACGGTTTCCCACGGTATGCGTGGGACCCATTACCCTTAAAAATTTGACCAAATTGAAGCCGTTATCAGCACTCCAAAAGCCAACAAATTCATTCGAACATTTGAGCCTCGGAGCTGCATGTCAAAGGACGGTCATCCGCGCCACGGCAAAACAATAAAAAAAATGGTGGAAGCCCTTACATTTTTCTTCAATTGCTATCGCAACTGCAAACTGCTGAAACTGGTTTTGCACCCTCATTTCTTATGGACCCCTATTTTTGTTTCATTTAACAAATGCGTCGTTTGAATGTTTGCGCACTGTTCACCTATGACCAACTCGCACAGTATGTCCAATCTCATCTGATTTTGGAAGCAAGGCAGGGTTGAGCCTGGGCTTGGACTGGCGACCACCAATTTACAAACAGATTATCGTAGGCCTGGAAGGGCTACTTGGAGGGCAGCAGAGGGCAGTGCATGGAAAATGCACTCTTATTGTGGACTTACATGCATTCAGACCTATACAGACCACCTTCAGCAACACACACTTCTTCTTTGCGATTCTTAGAAGCACGATGGCTAGCTTCTGGACATCGTTGTCTGTCAGCTCGGCTTCGAAGTGTTTGGTAGAATTCGCAGGCAATACCAAGTACTACCTGACAGGGATCGCGACGTGAACGCTTCTACCTTGACCCCAACACACACTGACCAGCGTGTTCAACCAACAACCCCCACGACAAGCAACATCATGGACAGTCCCTTTACCATCAGTGAAATGACAAAAGGGAAGTACATGCACACATGTACACACAGCTTTGGTTTTGTATCTTTCATAACCCCACCATGAGAATGTAGAATTACCAACACTTGTTCAGGGCTATAGAGGAGATGAGCGCTGCCCTATGTTCATTTTCACAGGGTGAAAACATTTCATTTTGAACATGCTATATACACACGAAGCGTAAGGACATGGTTCTGTGTTATTAACTGTAGACACATGTGGAAATGGAACACCAGGCATTTCGCTTGGTTTACAAGTATTGGGTCACGCATTTACAAGACTGAGAGCCTTCAGTTCAAGAGCAGTACTGAAATTCCCTCAACGTAGTCACAGAGAAAACAACAGCAAGGGGCTCGCAGACATTTGAAAGTACAAAACAGACTAAAACTGATTAAGGGAAAAACACACTGTAAGATGTCAATATGCAAAGTATGGTTTATTTATACACAGTATCTTACACGCGGTTTCACTAGTCACATTTTTTTCAAGGTTATGTAAATAAACTGTACTTGCAGCCTCATATGCTGCTTTTTTTCAAGCAGGGTTTGGCATGACCAAACAGAATTAAAAGTGAAAGCTAACTTAAAGACAATCAAAATTAAAATAAATAAGATTCACAAACAGCGAGGGTGACAAGAGTGGCTTCGGGGTCATGGCACTCCGCTTCAACATCTCGGTCTCGAGTTTGAGAAATCAGCGGAAGTCAAGCCACGTGTTCAGGTGCAACGAGGTTGATGGTCTCAGCCATCTCACCACTGACTAGACAAAAACATGACGCTGCAGTTGGGTTTTTACCATTTGAATGCATCCAACTCTAAGCCGTAAAATTCCAATTTCTGAAATGTTAAAATCTTTCCAAGGCATTTTAGGTGAGCTGCTAATGAAGATAGAGAGAAAGAAGATAGGTCAACTGATGTTACCGAGGTATAATCTTCCTTTATCTGAAACCGTGTGATGCAGTTTTAGCTTTAGCTGCATAGTTCTGAAAGTACGTTTGTGTACTTAATGACATGATTCCAATTGTACAAATATATAGAGGGGAATAATACAACGTAAAATATCAGCTTCATGGTCACATAAGTGCAATGTGGAATACTGCAACGCACGCATTCAATGTGGCAGTGCTGTTCACTTAACACACAATCCGAGGCAATCAGTGCTGCGCATTACTGAAATGTTCGTCAGACAAGTGATATGGAGTATATACAGTAAAACACATTTGAGGGTCTGCCAAATAGCAATGACGGTGGGGTTTTTTTAATGCAAATTAGCAGAAATGGCCCTGATTTGATACGGTTAGGCTCGCATGTGACAAGTATTGTCTGTTTGAAAGAGATGAGAATATGGTTAGGCATGTCTTTACCATACCTTTAAAGGCATGAAAGTTGTTGTACAAGTAACACCATTTCACCAGGTGAGAACCTGGAAAATGATGGGCCAATGATTTCCATCAAAACAGTGACATTGGGACAGTGATGAAGTTCAAGTACAGTTGTTTATATCTGCGACCGCAGAGATGGTCAATAGTGCGTCTCTTAATGAGTATGAATAAGTCAAGAGTAAGTCACCCAAGGCAGGAAAGACATCACGAGTACTTTCAACAAACACATAGTGTCTCACGAAGCACTTCGCACTAATATTGACAGCCACATTTTTCACCATGTCAAGCGTTTGACTCAAAACTTGTAAGAAAAACAAATTCTGTAGAGTATTATAAAGTTAGTTTCCAAAGGGCGCTAATTGCTGTGAATTATTTGTATCGCAACATGCACGGCTTTGCGGTGCATCCAGCTTCATATCCTGTTTTTTGACATTTACATTTGGCAAGGAATTACCTGATTTAATTGCTTATACCCCTTTGACATAGATGGCGGCCTTGACATCTTTAGCGAACACGACGCTCCATACGGACACACAAACCAGAGCCCTGTGCACGTCTTTTGTTCAATAATTTAAACAGTGGGCAATTGTCATTAATTTCTCCCACAAGGTCTACATAATTGGTCCTCGTCCGGTAAGTGCTCTCTGGCTATAAAGGATGTCAATTGTTGGGCCACTTTAAGAAGACCTCGTGCGTTTATGGCCAGGCTAAAATAGCCACAGAGCGAGCAGCGCGAGTGCGTCTCCACTCACCTGCACGGCCGCCTCATGTTGTGCTCACCTGTGACGTCAAGCCTATGACTGGAACACCGCCCTCACAACACGGCACCGCTGACGTTACTGTACTTACACGCACGGTTGTCCACAATGCCAGGCACGTCAGAGTATTATTCACATGCCACGCGTGTAAACACGTAGATAAGTAAAACTACATCGCCATTATGTGGCCATTTCGGTTTCATGATAGATTCACCCTTAACCCAATTGGATTTGGATCTGTGTCGGTCTACATTGTGCATTAATGATTTAGTTATCCTGAAAAATCATATTTTGTTGTCATGTAAAGTCACATTGCATATTACGTTTAATATTTTTGAACGTAAAAGAAATTGTATTTTAAAAACTTGCCACACAACATACACGCAGCTCGTAATTATAAATCACACTTGAAATGATGATGACTTCTCAAAGTTCGTTTGGACGCAGATGAATAAACACACGAATGGCAAAATCGTCTGGTAAGCACTTTGGCCTAGCAGTCTAAATCGGACACCTTAAGTCTCATCTTCATTACCTTGAGTTTTTGCCAACTTTGAACATCTCAATAGGTGCTCACGTATCGTAAAACCACAGTGGGGCTCACAGAGGCGCGCGGTGTGAAAACACCGTGTGCGAGGTGACGGTCTCGCGTCACAAACAAGGAGCGCGGCGTGCGCACTGCGCGGATGTTGTGACCCGAAAGGCAGCGCGAGGCAGGCGACGTGTTTACACACACTGCGAACATCCGCACTCGTTCTCCTCGACACACAGCGCCGTACTTCGCGAGTGAAGGGCGGTCGGGGGTTTAATGTACGTACGTTTCAGTTCTCACGCAATCAGGTGGAAGAGGTCACCGCGATTGCAGTGTGGCGCAGTGGCATGCTTCAACAAAATACTTGCTCGAGCGAATTACACGTAATCCGCACTGCTTTAAATGACCAAGTGGAAACATTCCGCTTAAGGTATATTGTTTTGTGGACACGCCGGCGTCCAAAGACTTATAACTGCTGCCCCCGAGCGCGAATTATCCCGAGTGCTATACTCAGCACTCGCTTTAATTACAGGCTTAAAGCCCGTGCCATTACCAAGTTTCACGTTTACACGCCTCGCTCCCAGATAATTCCACAGCTGGAACCTGCCCGGGCGCGCAACTACA
The DNA here is from genome assembly GCA_036362915.1 of Geotria australis. Lineage (NCBI taxonomy): Eukaryota > Metazoa > Chordata > Hyperoartia > Petromyzontiformes > Geotriidae > Geotria > Geotria australis. The sequence continues at coordinate 409,254 of JAZEWU010000038.1, read as the reverse complement.
GCGACACAATGGGGGCTTATCGGGCGGCGCGACCTCGCCTAGCAGCCTCCCCCACCCCGCGCCCCACCCCCCCGGGGGAGTGTCCCGTTTGGCGGGCATGAGGTCTAGGAAAACCGCAAGGCTTCGCTAGGCCTCGAATAGTTTTTTTTTTTAAGCAGCGCAGCGTCGCGTCCAGGCGCGTCTCCTCACGCTCGCCACTAGCGTCAGCATCACGACCGTAAACGCGAGCGGCGGCGACGGAGCGGCACCTCAGAGGCGTCGTCGTCGTCGCTGGGCCCGGACAGGCCGGCGATCAGGTCTTCGCGGATGGCGGCGACCAGGGTGTGCGTCTTTTCGATGAGGCCCACGGTGGCCGCCGCCGTCACAGACACGGCGGCCGTCACCGAGTCGATGTCGTCCTCGCCGAAAGCCTCGGCCATGTCGCGGCCGTTCGCTGCCGATGCTGCTGAGGTTGCTGTTGTTCGGCGCTCGGGGCCTTTAGCGGAGCCGGGGGCCGCGCGGCGCCACACGAGGCCGCGGCGAAAAAAAGTTGTATGACCCCTGACCTCCTCCCTCTTCCACTGAGCCCCGCCCCTTCACCCCCCGCGCCCCCCC